>CM031375.1:36686759-37092381 GCA_018208015.1 Medicago ruthenica | reverse complement strand
TTTTGAGTTCAGAAGCTGTTTCTGAACTTTTGTTCAGAAACAACTTCTGAACACACTCAGGACCTTTTAGGTGAGTGAAAAACTTTGAGTTTTTGGGATGAAAAAGGCTGGACAAACCAGTTTTGTTGTTTTGAAAACCTTGGGATTTCTTTGAAATTCAAAAGGGGTTTTTTAGAACCAAATGGTTTTGAACCAAAATTGCTATACAAACACAAATGTAAATGCAAGATAAAAGCTTAGAAACTTACAGAACTCCTTAGCAAAGCTCCAGCTGCAATGGATTTGAATTGATTGAAGGTTCTTGCAAAGTTTTGAATGTTGGTGATGATTTTGAACTTTGTAATGCTTTGTGTTTGATTGGTTTTTTTCTGGTTGTTTGTGAGTGATTGTAAGCTGGAATGAGTAGTGTATAATGCTCTTGAATGCTGGTTATGTGAAGTTTTTCAGAAGTTTTTGAAACCTTGGGCATTGCCTTCTATTTATAGGCCAAAACCAAATCTATTTCATCATTAGAAAATCCCAAAATCCAGCTGATTTGTGGCTAGAATCAGGCTGAATCCCTTTGCATTAAATGCTAATGGATAGAGGCGACCTTGCCTTGTGCCAAGGGTTAAGTCTTTGACTGATTTCAGCCACAAAAATCAACTAATTCTAGAAGGTAATGATGAGAAACATGGCTGAATTGCAAATGGCTAAGCTTGGGGATCAATCCTTGCAATCTCAATGGTTGATCAATAAAAACGTGCACTGTAATGTGCAGAGATTGAGGGATGAAAAAGGCTATCTATGGCTGGTGTGAGGGGTGAAAAGCTGCTGCAAAAACAGGGTAGGCACTCATGGTTTTTCAAGTGAGAAAATCCAGCTAGTTTGACTGGTTTTGGGGGAGCAAGCAGGAGGAAAGTCATCAAGCAGGTGGCTGGCAACCTTGGGGTGGTTAACAGGTCACATGGGAGGGACTAGAGCTGCCCAAGGGCAAACCCACTTGCTTGTCACATGCTAGGTTGGAAGAAAAAGCTTCCAACCTTGGCATTAATGGCAAGTCCTTCAATTCTGGTTTTGCTTGGCCCAAATAGCCATGAATGCTGATTAAAATAAATATGGAAATGATATGCAACAAAATCTGGAATTAAATCAAAAACATCAAAAATCTGCAGAAAAATCGCAGACGTCGCAGTGCGAAGTGAGCTTCGCAGTGTGAAGTCATCATTTTTGAAATGTTGACTTTTCTGTTGACTTTTGTTGACTTTGACTTTTCCTCCCTCTTTGATTTTTTTGATTTTTTTGTTTTTAAAAGGCTTAGGACAAAATTAGGGTACTACACTCGTTTGAGTAGAAGTATTATTATGCTTGCAGGTAACAGTATATCTAATTGTCTCAGAGTAGTGTTGTTTATTCATTTTGCTCACTAGAAACCATATAAGTATTATGGTTAGCCGGGTCAGCAGGTGCTTGTGTTCGGATCGGATCTAGTGCGTTGTTTTTGTTTTCCAGCCAAAGATTCTGGTTTGGATAGCTGAGTTTTGTTTTCAGTTATGTATGAATGGGATTTAGATATTTTTAGTTATATATTTCTGAATTTTAAGTATTTATTAATATATTTATTTAAATTGTCAACAAAAATTGCCCCATTCAATTTTTTTTTAAAAAACTAAACATTTGCGACTGTTGTAGGGGGTCGCAAGACTATTAAAATTACATTAAAGTGCCTACTTTGCGACAGTTGTGAAGGGTCGCAAATATAGTATAGGGGCGGTTAGCAACCGTCGCAATATCCTCTGCGACGGTTGTAAGGACCGTTCCTTGAACAGTCGCAAATGGTAGTTCCGACCCCGATTTCTCCGACTGTTAGGGAACTGTCGCAAATGGACATCTGCGACCCTTCTAACAGTCGCAATCCATCATTTTAAATGTTGCAAAATGCCTTTTTTCTTGTAGTGTAAGATGATTCAGGAGAAGATGAAGGCTTCGCAGAGTAGACAGAAGAGTTATCATGATAAGAGGAGCAAGGAAATCGAATTTCAAGCAGGAGATCATGTGTTTTTGAGAGTGAACCTTGTCACTGGTGTTGGAAGAGCTCTGAAGTCTAAGAAGTTGACGCCATGTTTCATTGGACCGTATCAGATTGTGGAGAGAGTTGGAGCAGTCGCGTATTGGATTGTGTTACCGCCGTCGTTGTCGAATCTTCATAGTGTGTTTAATGTATCTCAACTTCGAAAGTATGTGTATGACCCGTCGCATGTAATTCAAGAAGATGATTTGGAATTAAGGGATAATTTGAATGTTGAGACTGTGCCTTTGAATATTGAAGAGCGAGAAGTTAAGCGGCTGTGAGGAAAAGAGATTGTCTTGGTGAAGGTGATTTGGGGAGGTCCTACGGGAGAGAGCATAACTTGGGAGTTGGAGAGTAAGATGAAGGAGTCGTATTCAGAATTGTTTCCTTCAGGTAATTTTCAAGGACGGAAATTCTTTAAGTGGGGGAGAGTTGTAACACCCCGATTTTTAGTATTAGATTTATTTAATATTATTATATTTGTTAATTGTTTTATTAATTGGGAGAATTGGTGAGTTTGTAGATTTTTAGTGATTAATGGTATTTTGGTCATTTACGGGTAAAAGGTACTTTTGTGAAGTGTTAGAAATTAGAAATTTAAGAATTAAGAGAATAGAGGTGTGAGAGTAATTATAGGGTTTAAGTGGAGTAAAAGAGTAGTGTTTATTTTGGTGAATGAGAATTGACTAAGCCCATTGGTGTAAGTGACCCAAACCCATTAAATAAATAGAATAGTGTGTGTTGTGGTGAAATTAGGTTTAGCTCATTTTGTCACAAACACACAAGAGAAGGCTAGAGAGAAGAAACTTGGAGAGAAAGAAGTGAAGAGAACTCAAAAGCAAGGGGGAGAAGAGGGAGATTTCACCTTGAAGAGCTAGCTTTGTGGAGATTGTAGGTAAGAGGGAAAGTTATTTTCACCATTTAGGTTTTATTGGCAATTGGGTAGTTGTGAGTGTTTTGAATTATGTTTAATTTCATGAATTGATGATGATTTTGTGTTAAATTCGTGCTCTAAATTTTATGGTTAATTTGGGTATGTGAAAATTGATAAAATCATGTTGTTGTTGTGTTAAACTCTATGTTGGTTATGGTGATTTGGTGTGTTTATGAGCTTTGATGAAATTGGTGAAGAACATGATAATTGGTGTTGAACTATGGTTTAATTGACGATTTTAATTATAGGTACTTGTTAAATGTTGAATTCATGAGATTATGTTGATATTGTCATAATTGAAGTCGTTGTTGTTGTGTTCTTGGCAATTATGAATAAGTTGGTCAAAATGGTGAAGATTGTTGTTGAATTGATTAAGTTGATGTTGCATTAATTGAAATGGATGAGTGTATTGTGTTGAATTTGAAGAAGAGTGTTGGAACAAAATGTATGAACAACTCTCTTTTGAGTTTTGATGATAACAAAGTGTTAAAAAGAAAATTGGATATGCTAATACTTGATTCTAGTGTGCAGAACCATATACTTAACGATTGGTATCTAACAATGGTTATGAAAGAACAAGTTAAGAGCAAGAAGGAAAATATAGAAGCTTGTGTTGCAAGGCTGAAGTAAATCAGCGTCTGAAGAAGAGCTTCTGAAGGCAGCGTCTGAAGGCCTGCTTCTGAAGAAGTGTGTCTGATGAACAGTGCGTCTGAAGACCAGCTTCTGAAGACTGCGTCTGATGAACGGTGTCTGAAGCCAGTTCTGAAGAGAAGCTTCTAAAGTCTGAAACACAGAAGTCAACAATTGCAACTGTCTACAGTAAAGTACTGTACGGTCAGAACAGCTCTTTGCAACAGTTGTCTCCTTCGCCAAAACATTCTCCCTGTTTTAAGGAAATAATTCAAATTCCATTCCTCTGTTTTCTGTGTTACGCACACAATGTCAGGAAGGAATTAAATGCTGGACATAGCTTCTATTGCAACGGCTCTTTGATGATATTTTTGGCTCCTCTCAACAGCTCTTTAATTCTCTATAAAGGATTGAAGGATTGAAGAAGAAGAACAAGACTCAACAGACTGAAAACGCAGTGCTTTGTTTTCTGATACGCAAATCTGCCAAAACTAAAAGTCATCAAAATAACTTAGAAATTCTTACAAACTTCTTATCTTAGAATTTCTTAAGTATAGAGTCTTAAATCTGTGTTGTATTTTGTGAACACCACTGATAGTATATCAAGTGTTCAACTCAAACTTATTCTCTTGTAAAATCTGTTTGATTCAAAGTCTGAGACTGTGTGTCTGAGCAAGAAAGTCTCTTACTTTGTGTTTGAACATAGGAAGTCTCTTACTTAGTGTTTGAGCAATTGGAAGTCTCTTACTTTGTGTTTGAGCATAGGAAATCTCTTGCTTTGTGCTTGAGGAAATTGTAATCTTTGTGATTATAGTGAAAATCTCTTGTAAGTGACAAGGGGACTAGACTACTTCCGGATTGTGGAAGGAACCAGGATAAACTCTTGTGTCTCTCTCTCTCTCTCTCATTTACTTCTTACCCGCTGCTAAACAACTCTGAAAATAGTTTCAGAATCTGATCTATATCTAATTCTGAACTAACCTAAGTTTTTGAGAAAGAAAAGAAAAAGCCAACACAATTCAACCCCCCCTTCTTGTGCTTTTCTCACCTTCAAAGAGATGTTGTTGTTGTTATTGCTTTGTTAGGGTGTTAAGTTAATGTGTCAAAAATGAGTTTTGAGACGATTAATTGAGTTAAGTTTAAATTATGGTTATTTATTATAGAAAAAGAGTATAATTAAGTTGATTAAGACAAGTTTGAGGTGTAAATAATTAGATAAAATTGGTTTAAGGATTTGGGAAGATTTAAGTGCAAATTGGATCAAAAAAATGATGTTGAAAACAATGTTTTACGCGAAAATAGAAAAATCTGAATTTCGCCTCCTGTCAGACACACACGACCGTGCGTCCCTGTGGCACGGGCCGTGTGTGTATCTCGCACCTAGGCTGCACGACCATGCGCCCATGTGGCACGACCGTGCGCCCCTACTGTGTTGGGAAACTCTAATTTTGCGACATTTTGAAGTATCCAACGCGCGTGAATGGGTCCCAAACCCCGAAACTTGATCATTAAGAGTGTAATGAAGATGTATTGGATTAATTAACATGGCCTATGTTGGAAGATAACTTAGGAATTGAATTAGTTAGTAATGGACTTGGAATTAACTAGGATTGAACTACGAGATGTTTGTAAACTTGTGAATTAATTAATGAGGTATGAATGATGATGTAACATGACTAGAATGTGATGTGGTTGTGATGACTTAGTTAGTAATAGGGTAATGAAACCTTGATTTATTAAGTATGGATTGTGAACTATCTGAATGAGATTTAATGAAGATGTTTTGTGATGATAACAATGAAATGTTGATGAATGATGATGAATGTATTATTATGATGATATGATGTCTTGATCTAATTGACTTGTTAATGTGTGGTCGTATATGATTTGATGAAGCAATTGGTGTCAAATTGGTGATGATATGTTATATGATGGAGTGAATAATATAACAATGAGGTGTATGATTGGTGTGCATTGTTGAGTCTATATGTGGGTCCATGCATTCATAAGTCAGTCCTATGCAAAGACGAGTATGTAAAGATGGGGGATAATCAGTAATATAACTTTGATTATCCAATTATGTAAAGACGAGGGATTACTCAGTAACAGAACTCTGAGATCCAAAACCAGTACCATATGCATGTAGGCTCCATTATGCGAATTGCATGAACATGATGAGTCGTATGTGGCAATGTTTTGGCCAGAACTTATGAATCTATGTGGTAACTGTATAACTGGTGATTATTCATTGATGGGATGTGATTGAGATGTATTTGACTTGATAATTATTTGTTGATAAGAATATGATATATGTGTTTGTGAATCTTGTGTTAAGGTATTGATGTAACCAGGCTCTCAATGGATTGTAAATACGATATGATTGTTGTATGATTATAACCAGGCTTAGTATGATGTATGCTCATGTGAAGATGTTGTTTTGCCTGATCTTACATGCGTTTATAATTCCTTTATATTGAACGTATATCTTACCCTCCAGTGACTTTTGTCGCCTGCATCCTTGTGGTGTAGACGAACAGGTTGAGGATTGACTTTGCTTGTGAGTATGATGAGGACGGCGTGATGCCTACTCGTTCTTCTTTATTTTGAGGAGTCTAGATTAGATGCTCTGATCTAGGTTTTTTGGGTTGTATTGCTTTTATTATTGGATTTGATGTTGATGGATCTATATGATCAAACTGTTGATATATTTATATTTTGAGATTCTATGATGTGACCGAGATTATATTGTCGAGGATTAGTATTTCCGTTGTGATCTGTTATATACATCCGATGAAATTTTTCTCATGAGGATTTAGTATAAGATATTTGGCGAATAGTAACACCTTGAATTTGATGATATGCATGATTTATCATTTAAATATTTGTCTCGGGGTTCAGGGTGTCACAGCCGCCAGGTTCACGCATGGCACCTGTACAAATACATGAGATGTTCTTTGATTTTCACCAAGATGGACAAAGTATTTGTTAAGTTGTGCCTTCAACTCATACAACTTGTCGGTGGGGGTTAAAAAGACTTTAATCTTCTTCTTCACGACGGAGTATCAGACATGAGCTTCAACTTCAACCTGTGCATCTTCAGACATATTTCACTTCACAAAAGTTTATGGAATAACAAGTATGAGAATAAAACCAAATGAAAGATAAAAATAAATAGTTGAATAATTAGAGACATATATTTTTATAAAATGTGAGTAATAATTAGCGTTACATAATCTATATAATGTTAGTTACATATTGGCCACAAATATCGGCGTTACATAAACGGCCACCAAAAAATATGTCGGTGTAATATCGATTAAAAAAGGAATAACACCGACAAAAAAGTGCCATAGCCTATCCAACTAGCTACTAATAAGGCATCATCTTCATCTTCTTTATTTACTTCAAATTCTCCTTTTGGTTTTTCGGGAGTGGGAGTGTCACAATAAATTGGATTGACATGATTTGTTGGTTTTTTCGGCGGTTTCGGCTCCTTAGACATGAGGTCTTTGAACAAAGCTTGTCTATCCATAAATGCAAACTCCCATTGCTCAGCCTCACCAATGTTGTGATTCTTCCACTTCATACAAGGCGGTGGTAATGGACAACCATCTTTCAAATAAACATGAAGAAAGTGGCCGGGAATTGAGCCAAGACACGTGATGTGGGCATGTGTGTTAAGTGGTGGAGCACCTCAGATTGGGAAAAAAGTCTCACATAGACCTCTTTCAGGCAAAACCAATTGAACAACAACTCTATTGGAACAAGTTGCATCAATGTGATATTCGGTAATGTCAACCACTTGCTTATTAGTTGGAGGGTGCAAACCATTTGCTTATTAGTTTTCAACTCATGAATAAGTGCACTACGAACCAATATGTGATTTTCCTCATCCATGCTCATGTGTCTAGCTATGACCCAGAATCCACAATTACCACCCCCTTTAACATTCACAATATTTTCAATGTAAGGTCTCATGATCTTTGACATTTGTGTAATGTATGGTAAATCCAGAAACAGTTGTATAGTACGCGTTGAAGCTTGTGAGCGCGATGAATTGCAAATACGTGCACTTTTCCTCTTTGGAAGTGATGTCTTGGTTTGTGACGATTGGCTATCGGGAAATTGAGAATCAACACGCTTCCACGTAGAGCGAATTCAACCTGTGGACGACTCTTTCGGTGTAGACCTCACCCTTTTAGGTGCTCCCTTCGTTACCACCTTTCTTAGAGGTGGAGACAACATTGTGTCTTGTGGAAATGCTAGTTGACGCATCACATCTTTGATGTGGAGTTTCATTTTGTAAGGGACTTTTTTGAGACGCTCTTGAATGTCATTCCACTCCTCACATCAGCTTCTTCTTCACATACATGTAACCTTTGCCAATGAGGATATATGTCATCCAATCAAATAGACAATTTTTTTTTATCTTCATGGCAAGAATATGAAGGTGAGAAAAACACACAAGAAGGAGGGGGGGTTGAATTGTGTGTGGACAGTTTTTAGTATTTCTTTCTCAAAAGCTTAAGTTAAGTTCAGAACCTGATATTGATCAGTTCTGAACCTTTTTCAGAGATTGATTAGCAGCGGATATAAAGCTTAAAGAGAGAGGGAAAGAAAGAGACACACAATGTTTTTATACTAGTTCCTTCCACAAGTTGGAAGTAGTCTAGTCCCCTTGTTACTAACAAGAGATTTGAACTATAATCAAACTGATTACAATTGCTCAACCACAAAGGAAGAGACTTCAATGCTCAAACACCTAGTAAGAGACTTCTAATGCTCAAGACACTAAGTCAAGAGGCTTCCAATGCTCAGAACACAAAGTAATGAGACTTCCTGCTCAGAACACAAAGTAATGAGACTTTCTAATTGCTCAGAACACTAAGTAATGAGACTTCAGATGCTCAGTACGCAGACTGAGACTTGAACCAAACTGAATTACAAAGAAAGTAAGTTTGGGTTGAACACTTGATCAAATATCAGAGGTGTTCACTTAATACAACACAGGAATAAGACTCAACACTTAAGAAATTCTAAGATTACAAGTTTGTAAGAATTTCTAAGAGGTTTGGTAACTTGCGTATTTTTGACAGCAAAACAGAGCACAAGTTCAGTTCTTTTGTTTCAAAAGTCTTAGCTAATTTTCTCTTCCAATCTTCTTCTTTATATAGAGCAGAAAATAGCTGTTGAAGATTGCCAGGATTTAAGCAAAGAGCCGTTGCAAATATAGAACTAGGCCATGCTGAAATTGCGAGCTAAACTCAGCAGAAAACAGAGCAGCAACCATTTTTGAAATTGCTTTCCTTAAAAGCTGGGGAATGTTTGAGGCAGGGAGACAACTGTTCCATTGGAGTTGTTCTGACACTGCAGGCATTAAATGCTGAAGGAAACTTTCCACGTCAGACTTCAGAAGCTTCTTCAGGAACAGTACTTAAGAAGCTCTCTTCAGACTCAGACTTCAGAAGCACTGTTCATCAGACGCTCACTTCAGAAGCATTGTTCATCAGATGCACTGTTCATCAGATGCTCCCTTCAGACGTTGACTTTTGTTGACCTTCAGACTCAGCCTTCAGACGTTGACTTTCGTTGACCCTCAGACTCAGCCTTCAGACGTTGACTTTCGTTGACCCTCAGACTCAGCCTTCAGACGCTGCCTTCAGATGCAGGCTTCAGACTCTGCCTTCAGACGCACCCTTTAGACTCAGTCTTCAGACTCAGCCTTCAGACCCAGTTTTCCTTCAAACTTGCAACATAGCTTCTAAGCTTTCCTTCTTGCTCTTAGCTTGTTCTTCCATAACCAATATCAAATACCAATCACTAAGAACATGGTTCTGCATAACTAAGAACAAAGCATTAGCAATACCAATTTTCTTTTTAACACTTTGTTATCATCAAAACCTTAAAGAGGGTTGTTCATACATATTGTTCCAACAATCTCCCTCTATTCAAAAGAGAGTTGTTCACATTTTGTTCCAACAATCTCCCCCTTTTTGATGATGACAAACATAAGTATTAATCAGAAAATTGTTGTTAATTTAATTAACAAGTTGACTGCAGGGTATGAGGTTTGTAAGCTCCCCCTGAGTCTGATCCAGGTTAATTAAATTCAGTTAAGATCAAAACAGATGAAGATTTCAGACTTGTTGTTAAGTTTAATTGACAAGCTGACTTCAGGAGAGGTTTGCAAGCTCCCCCTATGTCTGATAATCCTCAAGGTTAGGTTTGCAAGCTCCCCTTGATTCTTATCCATGTTAATTAAATTTAACTTAAAGCACTAAGCTGAAATTAACACTCAGAATTATAAATAACAAGCTGACTTCAGGTTCTGATGTTTGTAAGCTCTCCCCCTAAGTCTGATAATCCACAGGATGAGTTTTGTAAGCTCCCTGAGTCTTATCCTTGTTATTTTAAATTCATTTTAACTCACTAAGAGTAATGTATCTCACAGAAATTTAATTCAGAGGCTAGAGATTAAAAACAGTTCTCATAAGTTAAATTCAATCATAACTTAACTTATGTTTTGAGCTCAGGCCTTAATACCCTTTTACTCCCCTTTCATAAGTTAATTACTGACAGAATTTAACTTATGTTTTGAGCTCAGGAGCTTTAATACTTGTTTTACATTTCTCCCCCTTTTGTCATCAACAAAAAGAAAGTTTTAGACAAGAAAAAAAAATTTCCAGAATTTGCAAGAGGGTTTGAAAAACATGTGAGATAATCATGCAATCATATAAGTAATCAAGCAGCAAAGATGAGAATCAGAGCAGGCTTGATCATACATGAGGTATATGACATGCATTCTTAAAATAGAGAATGATGTTCAGAAGCATTAAATGATTGAGCTTCTGATCAGGGCATTCTTTGTTCAGACACAGTTGTTCAGTATATCTTGTTCAGTATCACTGAACTATTTTAAACAAAATTGTTCAGATCATATACCTACTGAAGTTTTTAGCACTATTGAACTCTTTTCAGAACATGAAAAGGTATTGCTGCTGATACCAAGATATAGCATTTGGTTCAGTGCTGCTGAATTCTTTCAAATAAAACTGATACCAAATTTTAATTAAGTTCTGAAAGACTGAACATGTCTGATTTAATTTGAGCATTTGAAAAATGTGTCTATGTTTAAACATTTCAGAATTGAAAACAGAAAAATACATTTTTATATTGATGACTTTGGGAGGGACAAAGTATAACTTTCAAAGCTTTAAATCATCATTGCCCAGGGTTATACTTATCAGATTCTGACCAAACATTAGATAGCTATCAGATTCAGAAGTCAGAAAATCCAGGTTCTGAACCTTCAGACTCTGAAGTTTTTCAGGGCTTAACTTTCTTCAAACTCTCAAAAATGAGTGTCTGATAAGTCTTAGCTTCTGATGAACTCAGAATCGTAGTTTTCATTCAGATTCAAGCATATTTTTCAAGAGATAAAGTGCATGTTCAGATTCTTTTTGATAAAATTAAATCTGTCTTCTGTTAGGGGTTTTGTGAATATGTCAGTCCATTGATGATCAATATCAATGAACTGGATATCCAGAACACCCTTCTGAACATAATCTCTTATAAAATGATGTTTTATTTCTATATGCTTGGCTCTAGAATGCAGAATTGGATTTTTTGACAGACATATTACAGCAGTATTATCACAATAAATAGGAATGTTATCTGCATGAATCTGATAATCCTCTAATCGATGTTTCATCCAGAGCAATTGTGTGCTACAACTTGCAGCTGAGATGTATTCTGCTTCTGCTGTTGACAAAGCAATAGTTGCTTGTCTTTTGTTGGCCCGGGATATCAGATTTTCACCCAGAAACTGACAGTTTCCACCGGTGGATTTTCTTTCAATCCTGTCCCCAGCATAATCAGCATCACAGAATCCAACTAGCTTATAATCCAAGGATTTCTTATACAGAAGTCCCAGATTAGTTGTTCCTTTCAGATACCTAAAGATTCTCTTGACAGCAGTCATATGAGATTCTTTAGGATCTGACTGGAATCTAGCACACAGACAGACACTGAACAAAATATATGGCCTAGAAGCAGTTAAGTATAACAAAGAACCTATCATACCTCTGTACAGCTTATGATCTACTTATGAGCCATTGTCCTCTTTGCTTAAGGTGCAGGTTGGATGCATAGGTGTTGTCATCAGCTTACAGTCATCAAGCTGGAACTTCTTGTTGAGTCTTTTGGTGTTGGCTGCATATTTTGGCAAATCCAATGTGTTGAATAGAAGCATCTTAATGTGTAGAACAAATCTTCAGTTGCAAGTTTTTCATTTTGAAGTCATTCAGAAGCTGAAATCACCTTCAGAAGCTGAAAGCACCTTCAGACGCACTATAGCACTTCAGAAGCTGAAATGTGAGTCTGATCCCCGTGTTGACTTTTGTTGACTTCTTCAGAAGCTGCATTTTTACAAATTGTTTTGGCGCGAATCTTTGCGAGATATGTTAAGATTTAATCATGGATGGTTGTTCTAAGAATGCTGATTAATTTGGAGGAGATCTTTTGAAGATTGGCTCGTATTTTATGAAGTTCATATTTCCTGAAGAAATCTTTTGCAGATACATCGAAGATTTATATGTTTCCTTTTCAAGCTCTGCATAATTCAGAAACATATCTATTTTAGAAGATTTAATTCAGATTAATATTGCTTGCTGAAGATTATAAAAGAAGGAGTGCTGCTGCTTTTTAGGAGATATGAAATATAGAGTTATAATTCAGAAATTGAGTCTGTGTGTTAAACTTAGAGTTTTATTTGTGCACCACTCATTGTTTGAGTTGGTTTAGTGTTTTTATTGAGTTGTAAATTCATTCTAAGCCTATAGGTACGAATGAAGGTTTGTTATTGAAGTTTTATTCAAAACAGGGTAGTTTTCAGGGTTGTTCAAGTGGCTGGGTTGCAGTTACTTGAATAGGAAGTTAGTGGTCTCTAATACTCAACGTGTTGGGTAAAATTCAAGACTAGGAGGAAGTTAATTGCTTAGGCTGGGAACTGAGAGTCAGTGTCTTGAGTCATAAGGATTGATTCCTATAGTGGAATTCCTTCCTGGATTGGTATCCCCCAGAGTAGGAGGTGTTTACTCCGAACTGGGTTAACAAACCTTGTGTTCTTTAGCTTTCCTGCACTTTTAATTTCTGCTGATTATATGTTGTTAATTGTGTTAAGTTTAGTTCAGAACCTGTTAACTCATAATTATTTCCTGGCCAGAATTACAATTGGCATCAGAGCAGGCACCCTGCCTGTGTTTTGGGTGAGATCCAGAGGAGTTAATTTCTGGCAAGCATGGATAGAAAAGGAGGCTATGTCAACAGACCACCCCTACTTGATGGCACAAATTATGAGTACTGGAAATCCAGGATGTGTGCATTCCTGAAATCCATTGACAGCAGAACTTGGAAAGCTGTGATTAAAGGTTGGGATCATCCTGTGGTTTTGGACAAAGATGGTAACAAAACTGAGATTCTGAAGCCTGAAGAGGAGTGGACCAAAGCAGAAGATGACTTGTCTCATGGAAACTCAAAAGCTTTAAATGCTATATTCATTGGTGTTGATAAGAATATGTTCAGATTGATCAAACAATGTACTGTTGCAAAGGATGCTTGGGAAATATTGAAAACCATTCATGAAGGAACCTCTAAGGTCAAGATGTCCAGGCTCCAGTTGCTGACTACTAAATTTGAGAACCTGAAGATGATGGAAGATGAAACTATTCAGGATTTCTACATGAATGTGCTGGACATGGCAAATTCTTTTGATTCACTTGGGGAAAAGATGTCTGATGAAAAGATAGTAAGAAAAATCCTCAGGTCCCTGCCCAGAAGATTTGATATGAAGGTCACAGCAATTGAGGAGGCACATGATATTTCTGCTATGAAGGTTGAAGAGCTCATTGGTTCTTTGTTGAACTTTGAGACTGCTTTTTGTAAACAGCCTGAGAAGAAAGGAAAAGGTGTAGCTTTTACTGTGAATTCTGAAGCTGATGATCAACAAGAGTCTGATGAGGATGACTTATCAGAAGCTCTAGTGTTGCTGGTAAAACAATTCAACAAGATTCTGAAGAATGTTGACAGAAAAGCCAAAGCCAAAGGTCAGAACTTCAGATTCAACAAAAAGAAGCAACAAACTGATGTGAAAAAGACCAAGTCTGAGGAGAAAAGTAATCAAGCTAAAGGTGTGCAGTGCTATGAGTGTGAGGGTTATGGACATATCAAAACTGAATGTCCTACTTTTCTTAAGAAGCAGAAGAAAAGCCTAGTTGTTGCATGGTCTGATGATGATTCTGAAGAAGATGCTGTGAGTGAATCTGGTATGTGTGATACTGGTCTGGTAGTAAGGTCAGGAGCTATCTTGAAGAAGGAAGCTGTTTTAGAGTCTGAGACCTTTTCAAAGTCTGACTCAGAGTCTGAAGCTTCATCTATGTCTGAAGCTGCTAAAACCTCATATGATGAACTAGCTGACAACTACAGGAAGCTATATACCAGAAGTGCTGAGGTTTGCAAACAAGTTCTGGATCATAAGGAGACTATTTTTCAACTGGAGGCTGAAAAAGGTGAACTGTTAATGCAGAATTCAGAATTAAAAAAAGAAGTGAATCAGCTAAATTCCCAACTTGAGAACATGAAAAAGCAGGTCAGGATGATGAATACTGCTACTGATGTATTGGAGGAAATTCTAGATGCTCAGAAACAAGGAAAAGCTGGTTTAGGTTTTGTTGATCAGACTCAGAACCCCAAACAGAAGATTCTTGTTAAAAAGTTTGTTCCTGCCACTAAAACTAATAATCCTATGATTGGGACATCTCAGATGAGACCTCAGATGCAAGGTCAGAAGCAAGCCCAGATGCAAGCTCATAAGCATGCTCAGAAGCAACCCCAGAAGTTCAACAGAAGGAGGAGAAACCATACCTGGATCTGTCATCATTGTGGAAAGAAGGGGCATATTAAACCTTTTTGCTTTAAGTTATATGGCTATCCTGAACATTTCAATATAGAAGAGTGCAACCAGCTACAACCATAAACAATGTTCAAAAGGTGTGGAAGCCTAAAGTTCAGAATGTTGGCCTTATAGCTCATACTTCATTGAGAGCCACCTCAAAAGAAGACTGGTATTTTGATAGTGGATGTTCAAGACACATGACTGGTGTTAAGAAGCTGCTGAGTAATATAAGACCTTATTCCAGAAGCTATGTGACATTTGGAGATGGAGTAAAAGGTCAGATTCTGGGTATTGGTGATTTGATCAGTGAAGGTTTGCCCAGACTTAATGATGTGCTACTGGTGGAAGGATTAACTTCTAATCTGATCAGTATTAGCCAACTTTGTGATCAAGACTTGAAGGTAAATTTCAACAAAGAAGAATGTGTTGTTACTAATCAAGAAAGCAAGGTTCTAATGAGAGGCTGCAGATCTAAGGATAATTGCTATTTATGGATGTCTGAAGAAGAAAGAAGCCTGACTTCTTGTCTCATGAGTTCAGAAGAAGAAGTCAAACTCTGGCACCAGAAACTGGATCATTTGCATCTGAAAGGCATGAAGAAAATCCTAAGTACTGAAGCTATCAGAGGTATACCTAATCTGAAGAACAATGAGGACAATGTTTGTGGTGATTGTCAAATTGGAAAACAAACTAGAAAGTCTCATCCCAGATTGGTACACCAGGTAACTACTAAAGTACTAGAACTTTTACATATGGATTTAATGGGGCCTATGCAAGTAGAAAGTATTGGAGGAAAAAGGTATGCATTTGTAATGGTAGATGACTACTCAAGATTCACATGGGTTAATTTTGTTAGAGAGAAGTCTGATACTTTTGAAGTGTTTAAATACTTATGCATTCAATTACAAAGAGAGAAGGATTGTGGTATTGTCAGAATCAGAAGTGATCATGGCAAAGAATTTGAAAACAAGAGTTTTTCAGATTTCTGTTCTTCTGAAGGCATAAAACATGAGTTTTCTGCACCTATAACACCTCAGCAAAATGGTGTAGTTGAGAGGAAGAATAGGACATTAGCAGAATGTGCAAGAGTTATGCTGCATGCTAAGAAGTTGCCATATATGTTTTGGGCTGAAGCTATGAACACTGCATGTTATATCCATAATAGAGACTCTGAAGAAGGGAACAGCTTGTACCTTATATGAATTATGGAAAGGAAGAAAGCCAACTGTGAAATACTTTCATGTGTTTGGGAGCAGATGCTATAGTTTCGCTGACAGGAAAAATAGAAGAAAACTGGATCCTAAGTCAGATGAAGGCATATTTCTGGGTTATTCAGTAAACAGCAGAGCTTATAGGGTGTTTAATTCAAGAACCAAAGTTGTGATGGAGTCCATAAATGTTGTAATTGATGATCTGTCTGCTGAGAATGAAAGGAATGGGTTTGAAGTTATTCCATAGTCTGAAGCCTCAGAAGAACAAACTTCAGAAGCAGAAAATCATCCAGAGTCTGAAGAAGCAGAATTTCATCCAGAACATGTTCCTACTAGTAAAGGGCCATCAATTAGAGTTCAGAAGGATCATCCTAAAGAGCTAATCATTGGGAGTTTGGATCAAGGGGCAGAACCAGAAGATCAGACTCAGCTGCTACTGATTCATGCTTTGTGTCAAAGCTTGAACCTAAAAATGTGAAAGAAGCCCTAACTGATGAATTTTGGATTGAAGCCATGCAAGATGAGTTGAATCAATTCAAAAGGAGTGAAGTGTGGGATCTTGTTCCAAGACCTGAAGGGTTGAATGTGATTGGCACTAAGTGGATATACAAGAACAAAACAGATGAAAATGGTATTGTGGTTAGAAACACGGCAAGGTTAGTTGCTCAAGGTTACACTCAAGTAGAGGGTCTTGATTTTGATGAAACCTTTGCTCCTGTGGCCAAACTAGAATCCATAAGATTGTTGTTGGGTGTATCCTGCATTCTCAAGTTCAAACTATTCCAGATGGATGTGAAGAGTGCATTTCTGAATGGATATCTGCAAGAAGAAGTTTATGTTGAACAACCTAAGGGTTTTGTGGATCATCAGTTTCCAGATCATGTGTACAAGTTGAAGAAAGCTTTATATGGACTCAAGCAAGCACCAAGAGCATGGTATGAAAGATTGACTCAGTTTCTTGTTGCTCAAGGATACAGAAAAGGTAGTTCTAATAAGACATTGTTTGTGAAAGATCAAGATGGAAGTCTGATAATTGCTCATATCTATGTAGATGATATTGTGTTTGGTGGAATGTCTGACAAAATGGTTAAAGTGTTTGTCCAGCAAATGCAGTCAGAGTTTGAAATGAGTTTGGTTGGTGAGCTGACTTATTTTCTTGGATTACAATTCAAACAAATGGAAGACACAATCTTTATTTCTCAGAGTAAATATGCTAAGAACATTGTGAAGAAATTTGGAATGGAATCTGCTGCTCATAAGAGGACACCTGCTGCTACTCATCTGAAGCTGACTAAGGATGAACATGGAGTTTCAGTAGATCAAAGCCAATATAGAAGCATGATAGGAAGCTTATTGTACTTGACTGCAAGCAGACCTGATATCACATTTGCTGTTGGAGTATGTGCCAGATATCAAGCTGATCCTAAGATGAGTCATCTAACACAAGTGAAGAGAATTCTGAAATATGTGAATAGCACAAGTGATTATGGAATCATGTATTCTCATAGTTCAAGTTCTGAATTAATGGGATAATGTGATGCTGACTGGGCTGGAAGTGCTGATGACAGGAAGAGCACTTCAGGAGGATGTTTCTTTCTAGGAAATAATTTAATTTCCTGGTTCAGCAAGAAACAAAACTGTGTTTCCATATCAACTGTTGAGGCTGAATACATTGCTGCTGGGAGTAGTTGTTCACAACTGGTTTGGATGAAACAGATGCTTGAAGAGTATAACATTGAACAAAGAACTATGACCCTATTTTGTGACAATTTGAGTGCAATTAACATCTCTAAGAACCCTATTCAGCACAGTAGAACTAAACATATAGATATCAGACACCACTTTATCAGAAATCTTGTGGAAGATAAAATCATTCAGCTGGAACATGTGGTTATTGAAGAACAAGTTGCTGACATTTTCACAAAGGCTTTGGATGCTAAACAGTTTGAAAACTTAAGAAGCAAGTTAGGTGTTTGTTTATATGAAGAGTTATAGCAATTAATGCAAACTGGATGTGAGGAAGATAGAGTACCTGCCAGCTTTGCTAAGGTTAAGTGTGATCCTGAACCTGAGTCTGAGTCACTTGTTGGTTTTCCCAGAATCTGTGTTACTTGTGTAGTTTTTATTTCCTATTTGAAGTCTGAGATTTGTCAGAATTTTATGGCTAAAAAGGGGGAGAAAAACTTGAAGTTGAGTTGTTCAGTATCAGAATGTGCTAAGTGTTCAGAATGTGTGTTGAGTTCAGTTTTACTCTTGTTCAGAATTCAGGAGTTTGTGACTAGTTTTGTTCAGAATTGCAAGAAATTTTTCAAGAGTTGTCAAGATATGATTAAGGGGGAATGTGTGTCTCAGGGGGAGTGCATGTTTGTTATGTACCTGAGTGTGAAGTGTTGTTTCAAGTTTCAGAAGTGTTTCAGTTCAGAAGCCACTGCAGTTCAGAAGTGAGGGGGAATTTTTCTGTTTAGTGAGTTGCAGGGGGAGAGTTCAGGTACTGGAGTGTTTGTTCATATGCTTATGTATTTGTGAAGCTTCAGGGGGAGTGTTCTATGTTGTTTAGATATCCTGAAGTGGTGCTGAGTATGTTCAGAAGCTGTTATGTGTGCTTCAGTTATTCAGAAGCTGAAGCTCATGGTTTATCATAGCACAGAGTGTGTTTGTCCGCTGCTTAGCTCTATGGTTTGTGGTTGATTTGTGGAGTTCTTCATTGCTGAGTTAATTTGATGGGAGATTGAAGAACTTGAGTGTGTGAACATTGGTTTTAGCCAAAAATTTGCCAAAGGGGGAGATTGTTGAGTCTTTTGGTGTTGGCTGCATATTTTGGCAAATCCAATGTGTTGAATAGAAGCATCTTAATGTGTAGAACAAATCTTCAGTTGCAAGTTTTTCATTTTGAAGTCATTCAGAAGCTGAAATCACCTTCAGAAGCTGAAAGCGCCTTCAGACGCACTGTAGCACTTCAGAAGCTGAAATGTGAGTCTGATGCCCGTGTTGACTTTTGTTGACTTCTTTCAGAAGCTGCATTTTTACAAATTGTTTTGGCGCGAATCTTTGCGAGATATGTTAAGATTTAATCATGGATGATTGTTCTAAGAATGCTGAATAATTTGGAGGAGATCTTTTGAAGATTGGCTCGTATTTTATGAAGTTCATATTTCCTGAAGAAATCTTTTGCAAATACATTGAAGATTTATATGTTTCCTTTTCAAGCTTTGCATAATTCAGAAACATATCTATTTTAGAAGATTTAATTCAGATTAATATTGCTTGCTGAAGATTATAAAAGAAGGAGTGCCGCTGCTTTTCAGGAGATATGAAATATAGAGTTATAATTCAGAAATTGAGTCTGTGTGTTAAACTTAGAGTTTTATTTGTGCACCACTCATTGTTTGAGTTGGTTTAGTGTTTTTATTGAGTTGTAAATTCATTCTAAGCCTGTAGGTACGAATGAAGGTTTGTTATTGAAGTTTTATTCAAAACAGGGTAGTTTTCAGGGTTGTTCAAGTGGCTGGGTTGCAGTTACTTGAATAGGAAGTTAGTGGTCTTTAATACTCAACGTGTTGGGTAGAATTCAAGACTAGGAGGAAGTTAATTGCTTAGGCTGGGAACTGGGAGTCAGTGTCTTAAGTCATAAGGATTAATTCCTATAGTGGAATTCCTTCCTGGATTGGTATCCCCCAGAGTAGGAGGTGTTTACTCCGAACTGGGTTAACAAACCTTGTGTTCTTTAGCTTTCCTGCACTTTTAATTTTTGCTGATTATCTGTTGTTAATTGTGTTAAGTTTAGTTCAGAACCTGTTTGGTTCAGAACCTGTTAACTCATAATTATTGCCTGGCCAGAATTTCACTTCTTCAGAAGCTCCTTTGTGTATTTGGACTGATGAACATAGACACCATCTTTGCATTGGTTGACTTGAATTCCAAGAAAGAATTTCAACTCTCCCATCATGCTCATTTCAAATTCATCCTGCATTAACTTAGAAAATTCTTTGCAAAGAGAGGCATTAGTAGAACTAAATATGATATCATCTACATATATTTGCACAATTAAGATGTCTTTCGTAACAGTTTTTCTAAAGATTGTATTGTCAACTTGACCTCTTACAAAATCATTTTTAAGTAAGAAATTGCTTAGTCTTTCATACCAAGCTCTAGGAGCTTGTTTCAAACCATACAAGGATTTCTTAAGTTTAAAAACAAAATTTGGATTTTTAACATCTTCAAAACCAGGAGGCTGTTTAACATAAACTTCTTCAGAAATAACACCATTTAAGAAAGCACTCTTAACATCCATTTGGTACAAGATGATATCATGATTAACAACATAGGAAAGAAGTAACCTGATTGCTTCCAGTCTTGCAACTGGAGCAAATGTCTCAGTGTACTCTATTCCTTCCTGCTGGCGGTAGCCTTGAGCTACTAGTCTTGCCTTGTTTCTGATCACTTCTCCTTGTTCATTGAGCTTGTTTCTGAACACCCATTTTGTTCCAATGATGTTCTTATGATCAGGTTTTGCAACAAGATCCCAGACATCATTCCTTTGAAACTGGTTCAGTTCTTCTTGCATAGCTACAATCCAACCATCATCTGCAAGTGCTTCATCAGCTGTTGTGGGCTCAATCATTGATAGAAGGCCAAGCATAGACTCATTCTGACTGAATGTTGATCTTGTTTTCCTTGGATTGTTCTTGTTCCCAATAATCAGCTCCTCAGGATGTGAAGACTTGTAATTGAATGAGGTTCTGGGTGGATTAGCTTCTGAAGAACCATCAGGGATTTGTTCAGAACCATGTTGGTCTTGAATTGCTTCAGGAGTAGTGTCATTATCAGAGAGTTTCTCAGATTCTTCAATATTTTCAGCTTCTGAACTTTCTTCAGACTCTGAACTAGGTTCAGGTTCTGAAGGTTCTTCTGAGAGTCTGAAATCTGCAAAACTCTCAACCAACTCTGGTATTTCATTACCAGGCTTCTTATCATCAAATCTAATATGTATAGCTTCTTCAACAACATGTGTTTCAGAATTATACACCATGTATGCTTTAGATCTCTCTGAGTATCCTAAAAAGGTACCCTTTTGAGCCTTAGCATCAAATTTCTTTAGGTAGATTTTATTGTTCAGTATGTAGCAAGTACAACCAAACTGATGAAAATAAGAAATGCTTGGTTTTCTTCCTTTAAAAAGTTCATAAGCAGTTTTATTCAGAATAGGTCTGATATAGATCTTGTTCTGAATATAACATGATGTGTTAACAACTTCTGCCCAAAAGTACTTTGCAATTTTGGATTCATGGATCATGGTTCTGGCCATTTCTTGCAAAGATCTGTTCTTTCTCTCTACAACTCCATTTTGTTGTGGAGTTCTAGGAGATGAGAACTCATGGAGAATTCCATGATCTTCACAAAAATTTTCAAAAGGTTCATTTTCAAATTCCCCACCATGATCACTTCTGACTTTTAAAATTTTTAAATCAGTTTCATTTTGTACTTGTTTGCAGAATTTGTAAAACACATCATATGTTTCATTTTTGGTTCTAAGGAATTTAACCCAAGTCCACCTACTATAATCACCAACAATTACAAGTCCATATTTCTTCCCATTGATTGAAGTTGTTCCAACAGGACCAAACAAATCAATGTGAAGCAGTTCTAATGGTTTTGAGGTGGAAACAATGTTTTTAGACTTAAAAGAAGTTTTAGAAAATTTTCCAATTTGGCATGCTCCACAAAGAGCATCTGAGTGATAGTCAATTTTAGGCAGGCCTCTAACCAGTTGCAACTTGCTAAGCTTAGAGATGAGTCTCCAGTTAGCATGTCCCAACCTTTTGTGCCATACCCATTTCTCATCACTCACAGACAGAAGGCAAACTACCTTCTGTTGAACCAATTCTGAAAGGTTGATTTTATAAACATTGTTTTTCCTGTTTCCTTTGAACACAACAGATCTATCATTGTTGTTGATTACAGTACATGTGTTCTTATTAAATAAGACTTCATAATTACTATCACATAATTGACTTATGCTAAGTAAATTATGTCTAAGTCCATCTACCAGCCAAACATCCTCAATGTACAGGGAAGAATTACCTATCTTACCAGTACCAATGATCTTTCCTTTCTGACTTCCTCCAAACCCCACAGTTCCTCCCTCTTTCTGAGTTAGGGTTTGGAACATAGACTTGTCTCCTGTCATATGATGCGAGCATCCACTGTCCAGGTACCAGGACATTTCCTTTTCTTTGGATGACAAGCATATCTGCAATAGAAATGATCTCAGACTTAGGTACCCAGATTTTCATGGGTCCTTTGTGGTTAGTCCTGAAAGGTTTAGCCTTTTTCATCTTGTGTCTGAAGTTATAGAACTCAGAATTGTTCAGATATTTAGGATATGAATCCTTAAATCTTGAATAAGTCTGGGTTTTAGAAACTGAGTTCTTCAGAACCTGAGTTCTCAAAGGTCTGGACTCAGATTTCTTCAGAACCTGAGACTTGAAAGTCTTTGGTTCTGAGTTGTTTAGAGTCTGAACCATTGAGCACTTTGGTTCTGATTTCTTCAGAACTCTAATTTTGTTAGCATCAGACACAAGGCAAGCTTCAGTTTGACCTTTCTTAAAACAGTCAGAAGCAGATGACAGATTTGCTTTCTTTTGCTTGCTTTGCTTGTTTTGCCTGACATTCTGAGATCGAAAATGTTTTGTATGGACTGGTTTAGTAGTTTTTGAAGTTTTCATAAACCCAGTCTTTGTAAAATTTGAGTTTGAATTCTTCAGACTCTGAGACTTACTAGTTTTAGGTTCTGAACTCTTCAGACTCTGAATATTTTCAGGTTTAGAGTCTGATTTTCTCATACTCTTAGTCTTAGAACCTTTTGGCTTTTGTCTTAGAACCCTTAGGTTCAGAAGCTTTAGAGTCTGAGCAGTTCAGAACTTCAGACTCAGTCTCAGTTTCTGTTAATTTCTGTTTCTCAGAATTATCAGAAGCAGGCACAAAGCATATTCCATTGCCTTTCATAATATTTTCAAAACAAGAAGGTGTGTTTGATTCATTTGAAAGATTGAATGAATCATTGTTAAATCAAATACCTTCACCTTTGTTTCTGTAAATACTATAAATCATAAAAGCAACTTTACTTCTATTAATTCTAGTTAAAATAAAGTCCTGAAGAGCAATTTCATGTTCATTAGGGATTTCTTCAGGTTTCTTATGAGCCTCATCTCTGAGTCCTCTAACTTCTTCATCAAACTCAATGATTAGATTCTGAAGTTTGAGATTTTCCTCAGACAGCAAGTTAGTTTTATTTTTCAAAGATTTTATTTCTCCTAACTTGCTTTTGAGGTGGCTCATAAAATCTTTAACTGTTTCAATTAATTCAGATCTAGTGAGTTCAGAATATACCTCATCTTCATCATCTGAGTCTGAACATGATTCTGCATCAGAAAATGCAGTTGCCATCAAAGCAAAATTTGCTTCCTCTTCATCAGACTCAGACTCATTGTCCAGATCATCCCATGTTGTCATGAGACTCTTTTTAAGTTTGTTTCTGAAGTTACTAGACTTAGAACTGGTCTTCTTTGCTTTTTCCTTTGACTTGTCCTTCTGAAGTTCAGGACATTCAACAATGAAGTGGCCAGGTTTCTTCCAGTTGTAGCAGTCCTTCTGGTTTTCCCTCTTTGAACCAGATCCCTTACAGTTGCTGCTTCTGTTAGAGAATTTCTTCTTTCTATTCATTAGATACTGAATTCTTTTGGAAAGCATTACGAGCTCTTCAGCATCTGAATCTTCTTTAGAATTTCCCTCAGGAAATTCTTCTTCAGATTCAATAGCTTTCAGAGCTTCAACAGACTTTCTTTTTGATTTCAGTGCTATTGATTTAGAATCTCTAACAGACTCATCTTCATTAAGTCCCAGTTCATGCACCTTGAGGGAGCTTATAAGATCTTCAATACTTAGAGTATTTAGATCCTTAGCTTCCTCAATAGCAGTTACTTTGGGTCTCCATTTAGATGGCAGACTTCTTAGGATTTTGTTCACATGATCAGCTATGGTATAACTCTTCTTCAGAATCTGAAGTCCAGAAACCAGAGTCTGAAATCTTGAGAACATTGTCTCAATATTTTCATCCTCTTTCATTCTGAACAATTCATATTGCTGAATAAGAATATTAGCCTTTGCTTCTCTAACTTTTTTGTTACCTTCATAGTTAGAGCAGAGGGATGTGAAGATGGCTTTTGCTGTTGACTTGTCACTCAGCTTCTGGTACTCAGTGTGAGGTAGGGAATCCACAATGATTCCTCTCACATTGTGATGCTTTCTGTATATCTTCCTTTCTGCATCACTCAAGCCTCTTCTGTTGACAGCAACACCTTCTTCATCAACTGGAATAGTGATTCTATCTTCTATAATATCCCATAGAGAATCATCAATACCAATTATATGACTGTACATTTTACTCTTCCACCATGAGAACTTTTCTGGGTCACTAGTAAACAATGGGGGTTTATTGTGTGACCTAGATTTTCTTTCTTCAGTACTATAGTCATATGAATATGAAGTACCAGTACCTCTTTGATTTCTGGGAGGGGGTGGAGGTGAACCTTCTGATGAAATGTTTTTCTCAGGATCTCACTGACTCACTGTTAAGTGATTCAATATCAGAACCGAAGCTCTGATACCAACTGAAGGTGAGAAAAACACACAAGAAGGGGGGGTTGAATTGTGTGTGGACAGTTTTTAGTATTTCTTTCTCAAAAGCTTAAGTTAAGTTCAGAACCTGATATTGATCAGTTATGAACCTTTTTCAGAGATTGATTAGCAGCGGATATAAAGCTTAAAGAGAAAGGGAAAGAAAGAGACACACAATGTTTTTATACTAGTTCCTTCCACAAGTTGGAAGTAGTCTAGTCCCCTTGTTACTAACAAGAGATTTGAACTATAATCAAACTGATTACAATTGCTCAACCACAAAGGAAGAGACTTCAATGCTTAAACACCTAGTAAGAGACTTCTAATGCTCAAGACACTAAGTCAAGAGGCTTCCAATGCTCAGAACACAAAGTAATGAGACTTCCTGCTCAGAACACAAAGTAATGAGACTTTCTAATTGCTCAGAACACAAAGTAATGAGACTTCAGATGCTCAGTACGCAGACTAAGACTTGAACCAAACTGAATTATAAAGAAAGTAAGTTTGGGTTGAACACTTGATCAACTATCAGAGGTGTTCACTTAATACAACACATGAATAAGACTCAACACTTAAGAAATTCTAAGATTACAAGTTTGTAAGAATTTCTAAGAGGTTTGGTAACTTGCGTATTTTTGATAGCAAAACAGAGCACAAGTTCAGTTCTTTTGTTTCAAGAGTCTAAGCTAATTTTCTCTTCAAAGCTTCTTCTTTATATAGAGCAGAAAATAGATGTTGAAGATTTCCAGGATTTAAGCAAAGAGTCGTTGCAAATATAGAACTAGGCCAGGCTGAAATTGCGAGCTAAATTCAGCAGAAAACAGAGCAGCAGCCATTTTTGAAATTGCTTTCCTTAAAAGCTGGGGAATGTTTGAGGCAGGGAGACAACTGTTCCATTGGAGTTGTTCTGACACTGCAGGCATTAAATGCTGAAGGAAACTTTCCACGTCAGACTTCAGAAGCTTCTTCAGGAACAGTACTTCAGAAGCTCTCTTCAGACTCAGACTTCAGAAGCACTGTTCATCAGACGCTCACTTCAGAAGCACTGTTCATCAGACCCACCTTTATCTATATTGCCCTTATTTAGCATGCTTATTGTTATTTTGCTTATGTATAATATTATTTTTTTTTGTTATTATGGCCAACTATTTCTTACACGGAACCATGCTTCTATTTTTTTACACACGATCCATGCTTACTATTAACTTTCAATTATTTTCTGTTATATTCCAACCAAACAAATAAATATTTTCTGCTATGTATTATATTTAATTTTAAGCTTATTATATAATTTGACAAAAAATAATTATTTGTATATATGGATTTTTTTTAATGGAGTATAATATGGATGGTTTCCGTCAAAAATAAAGTATAATATCTAAATGTTATAATAATTTTTCAAAAAAATAAAATCTGTACACAATTGAATTCCTCTAAAAAATCTGCACCCAATTGAATTAAATAACATAAATTTAAAAATTCGTCTGAAAGAAAAATTCAAATTTAATTTTAAATACAATCAAAACCCTTTTTGGTAATTACACATTCAAAAGCAATTTTGATTCAAACTATCCAAACAACATAAATTAATAAAAATCAATTTTAAATGAATGTATCCAAACATAAATCAATTTACATTTAACTCACTTTTAATTATAATCAATTATCTCAAAATCAATTCTATCAAACTCAATTCTCGTTGTCGCATAACCAAACACACACTAAGTCCCCTCCTTCTAACGCCACATTAGCCTTTTCTTCTTTTATCTCAATTAGATAACTACCTACTTATGTGTTTTCTTTGACCACATTTTATACCAATAACTACCCCTCTTTTACATAATTACTACGTGTTTTCTTTAACCATCTCACTACTAAAAAAGCAAAAATCAATGAGGGAAATTTAGTGAGGGAAAATATGAAATCCCTCTCTAATTCCGTCACTAAATTTTGCGACCAAGGAATTTGTGAGATTTTATTTTTTCCGTCTAATTTTGCTCATTAATTTTGCTTTTCCTAGTAGTGTATATGGACCTGCTTCTTATGATGTATTTCGGATTCAAATGACCTTGGATCCGTTTTATAATTAAGATTTGTCCTTCGACATAATTGTTGAGGAATTAATAAGTTCATTATCGATTGTGACAGTGTTAAGAGTTGATTTTATGAGGATAATCTATTAGTATTTTGTGTGGTTTGGATAAAGAAAATATTTTATATAATTCCGATGGTTTTTTCAAAAAGAGTAAGTGGTTTTTGTATAAGGGAATTTAGCATGATTTAGGATTTACTAGATCGTCTTCCCGTGCTACCGCACGGGTCATGTACATTGAAGAAATGACTTAAAAGCAATATTATATATTACGTACTATTCTAAAAATTGGATGACATAGTAACAAAGATGATTTGATTTCACATTTCATATTTACACATTTCAGAAAATTTCTTTATATACTACTTTTGAAGTCGTATCAATGCAATCACCATCTTCATCATTTCACAAAATTTTCATACCATTTCTTGATGTAACTCTTGATATTGCAATGTACAATTGACTATGCGAGAACACTACTCGTGGAAGTTATATACCAACTTGTTTGAGTGACTGCCCTTGACTTTTGTTAATAATCATTGCAAAACATACTGATATATGAAAAATATGCAGCTTTAATGCCATCTGGATCCTACCAAAGCTTCCATTTTAGTTCCAATAAATTCATAAAGAGACACTATCGTGAATTTTAGTTCCAATCGATCATTACTACACATGAACAATAGCATGGAGAGAAAGAAAGTTGGGATGAATTTCTTATATATTCAATTTAGACTTGGTGCACAACTTTTTAATTAGATCGATGCACAATATTTTGCTCCAGTATAAATTCAACTTTTAAATTCTCTGCATGCTACTGTTCATGAACTATTCCTACTAAAGCTTCTAATCTTACAAAAGTTAATGCTTTGGATTGTGATTATGACAGAAATAATAAAATTAGCACATGAATATTATAAGCCTAACATAACTACTTTTACATATGGAACAATACAATAGCACTGTTAGAGCACAAATGTGGTCAATGTATGAATATACAATGCACCTTTTAAGAAGGCAAGGAAAGGGAAACATTGATATACCACAAAGAAAATGCTTGTAAGCAACAAAGACATAAGGAATCAAGTAATTATTAAATCAAACATGTATTAGGAAGTAAAGAATGTAACAACCATCTGAATAAGAAACAAATAAAAACCAAAACAAAAGAGGACGTAAGTCCTTTCGCTAGCCACCGTGGCAAATGTGCGCAGTGGTTCCCTGGAATCGTAATTAACCCTCTGTTCCCGTTGAACACAGTCCCTGACTGTTGCAAGCAGCCCTTTAAAATATTGTTATAGCAACCATAGGTGAAAGAAAAACTCACTTGCACTTGAAGCAGTACAAAAGATGATTTAAATATTATATGGTCTCATCTCCAACTAAGCTTTATCTCTCACAAAAGAACTCAACCAAATTAAGGAAAACAAAAATCACAAAAATCCCTATTTAGCCGAGTAATGATCTTGTCTTATCGTATGTGAAATGCATTGAAAATGACTATATAATAGCAAAAAATAAAATCGAAAAGATGGTTGTCGTCACTCGACCGATAAGAATACTCTCATTGTATCATCATTGCCTTATATCAATGTCCCTCGTCTCATCTAATAAGAATGGCTGGCTAATCATAATTAGTGTTTTTCATTACCGTACACCATGATCCGTAATTTGATACAATTGCTTTTGGAATCAATGGAGAAGTTTATGCAGAAACTTACATTGCAGAAAGGAGGAATGATTAAGTCACATAGGAAACGAATAGTTACATTAAGCACTAATATTAATATGCTATCAAACCACTGCAAAAAGTAAATACAATTGCTTTTGGAACCAATGGAGAAGTTTATGCATAAACTTAAATTGCAGAAAGGAGGAATGATTAAGTCACATAGGAAACGAATAGTTACATTAAGCACTAATACTAATATGCTATCAAACCACTGCAAAAAGCAACAAAAAAAAAAGTGCAAAGATTATGTTGATTTAAGCTATTAACTATATTGTCTTACCGTACAATATCATGAGGTTGTGTTCCCCCAATTACTTCTTTCATAGTTTCTAGATTTGATTACATTCCTACTAAAAGAACAACTAAAATAAGTTAATTGAAAATAGTAAACATGATTCAAATGTCAAAGCGAGAAAGCATAGTAATGTTATAATCTAGTCTAATGATTCTTGCAAATAAAAAGTCGGAACCAATAAATTCAAGTAATATCATATATCATAAACAAAGAAGCAAACAAAATTACACTAAAAAGTGATCAAATTATAATTTGAATCAGTCAAAATTACCATCAATTTTAAAGATCCAACTTTAATATCCTAACACATAGTAAGCTTTATTCAAATTCACACATACATGTACCATCCAGTTCTATTCCTGCAATGATGTAAGGAAATACTTGGATTATAAATAAGCATAATTGTATGATAAGCAATAACAAATTACTTTCTAAAGAGTTTTATGTGTAGGCTGCAACCAAACAATTTTGTGGGTGAAATAGACTTGGAAAGTGATGAAGCTACAGACTATACATGTGTACATTAAGCAATGTTTAAGTAAAAAAACAAAATCCTTCAACAATCTAACCATACATAGGGCATAAAGCAATTTTGTGGAAAATAAAAAGATACTATCATAGGTATCACTCCAATGCCAATTCTTTTTCACATGTCGTTGTTGGCAGTTCTCTGGTATTTGTAACAATACATTAAACAAATTTTCTTGTTGTGATTGGATTGCAATTCATAAACAATTGAAATTGAGTAACATATTTAAGCATGATCATTAATGTTGTGAACAAAAATTCTATATGCATAGAAATAAGCAATAAAAGCAAAAGAAAAACAAATGATCAGTTCACAAAAGTTTTGGAGAGAAGCATCATTGTTTATTCCCACATTTTCATAGTGAATCACAACTTCATCTTGTGTTTCATAGTGACCTGTTGTTTGAAAATGGAACCACTGCTGCTTTCTTCAAATTTTTTACAAAGCCAGTTCTCCCTCATTGATCTCAGAGCACCACCACAACACAGTAGCAACGCGTTTAGGGAGATGATCGTCGTCGCATGCTTAAATATGTCGAGGCCAGGTTTGGTAATTCAACCGTTTCGGCGAGATTTCAACCTACGTAACATGAAACCAAACTTAAACAAACATTGTTACACACAAACACAGTAATTGCAGCTGAAAACAAAGAGAGAGAGAGAGAGAGAGAGAGAGAGAGAGAGAGAGAGAGAGAGAGAGAGGCTTACAGAGGTGAGAGAGAATGCGAAGAAACTCTTCTTTGTCAACGATAAAGAGATCTGGCGGAGAAAGGAAGAGTCTAGGATCATAGGATTTGACTAATCTGGCGAGGTTTTCTTTGTATAATACTAAATGGGAGAACCGTACTTAGCAGTGAAAAGGATAAGGAAATTTGATTTGAAATGGGGATGAGAGATTGATGTACATGAATGAGAATGGTTTTGTGGGTAGGATAGAGAGTATATGCGTGAGGGAAATACCATATTGACATTGGAAATAGATGTCTGATCTGAACTTAAAGAACTTTACAGTTCACAAAGTGGTGTGGGTAGGCAAGAGGTAGTAACTTTGGACATAGCTATAATCACTGTGCATGGGAAATAGAAAAACATTTATTGTCTACATGGGAAGTCACATAGCATGGGAAAGACACACATATTTATTAGATAGTTAGAAGATATAAAGACTTATATTATGGCATCTTGTATTAGAGTTTAGGGGGGAAACTCAAATCTGAATCATGTGTTGTAAAGTGTGCAATTAGTTGGAGAGTTAGGATGGGCATTTAATTGCATTTTCCCGCCCAAACAATTAGGGTTAGGGTTTTGGAGGATATGTAGCAGTGTTAGCAAGGATTAGTAAATAAGGATGTCTTATGTAAATTATTTTGGTTTTGATCCTTTGCATCTGCGGAACCGATCGCTCTAAACAAGACTTTTCCCTTAGTTCCACTCATATTTAATGTTTGAGTAGAGAAGTAACTATTGAAATTATTCTGGTATAAAACTAATTTTGGAGTTTTTGAGGTTTTACACTAGAATAATATTTATTCTAGTGATTATACTGCTTTTGAAATTTAGCTTTTGGCAAGTGACATCAATTTAGATGAAGGGATCCCCTTGATCCAAATCATTCTTAATTTGTTTTAGAAATCAACTTTTGCACTTCAATAGTTATCCGTATCGCATGTAGGTTGGTGATTCACATCAATAGGAATCTTCATTTCTAGAAAAATAAAGGCTTCCTTACTATAATTATGATGGTGTATAAAAGTTAAATTGTCATCTTAATCTGCTTGATGACAACTATGAGTGTTGGTGTTCAATTAATTCTTCAGCTCTTGATTTACAACATGGTGAACCACTTAATATGTAATGGAAATTGTATATAGGCTTAAATATGTAAAAGGTTTCTTAAAATTCGCGTGTTTTTGGTTTTCGACTCTGTATCTTTATTTTCTAAAACAAACTCTGTAAGTTGTTAACCTTTTGGTTTTCATTCCTCCCGTTAGCTTATGCTACAAAAACACACATGTGGCAAACAGAGGATGATGTGGCAGTATCTGACATGGCAAACGATGCTGACGTGGCAAACTTGATGAGTCACACAGTGAGAGGGACCAAAACAAAAAAAACGAGAAAACGCAAAATTCAAATTTAGTTTATGTAACACACCGATCCCCGAGACTACTATTTAAATAATAATTCATGTAATTCAACAACATCGAGGTATTACGATACATCAAACATCTCATGCTAATTTCTCATAATAAAATTTCATCAACAATTATCACAGCACAACGGAAAATAAACATCTCAACATAATAATCATCTCGGGTCTCATCAAAATATCTCAAATAAATACATCGTAATAAGAATTCAACAAGTAAAATAAATCCCGGACTCCTAGATCAGAGCATATAATCTAGACATCCTCGAAAAACGCAACATAAAAGAGAAGGCGTAACGCCGTCCTCAGCACAACTCACCAAGCAACTACTCCAACATGCAAGTCTACATCCACAAGGGTTGAACTCATGGATGAGGCGACAATAAAGCCACTAGAGGGTAAGATATACATTCAACAAAAGGATAAAATAAACGCATGTAAGTTTCAGGCAAAACATCACTTAATATATAAGTATTAATCAATACATAAAGTCTGATTAATACTCATGCATAATTCGTAAATCATAGTATACCTTCATCATTATATAATTACCAACTTAATTATACATTATCAACAATTAAATCATAATCTCAACTATAAATCATCAACGAATAATCACCAACTCATCTATAAGTCATCAACAGATAAATATCACTCATTAAGTCACCAACAGATAATCAACTCAATTTCACATCGTTCATATCTCGTCATCAATTCAAGCATAAAGCAGTCACAACGTCATCAATATCATCAAGTATACATTTACCATATAAATGCACAAGTGCACACCAAAACATTTTCACATACGACTTATCATGTTCATGCAATGTACCTAACACGACACTAAATGCATGTGGTACCAAAGTTTGGAGATTGGATCCCTCGGTATGTTGGATTACTAGAACCCTCGGCATGTTGGATTATCAAAACCCTTGGCATGTTATCATCAATTCACAACTCGACTGACTATGTATGCATGGACACTACGTATAGACTCGACAGTGCACTCATCATGCTGTTATATAATTCACTTCATCATATAACGTATCTTCACATCGTCACTATTGCATTATTAAATCAATACATCCATACAATACAAATCATGTTATCATTCACAACATTATTTTATCACATTCATCATGCTTAATCATCACAACATCATTTCATCACATTCATCATGCTTAATCATCATAACATCATTTCATCACATTCATCATTTAGATTATCACATCGTCATTTAAATTACCACATCATCATTTAAATTACCATATCATCATTTAATCATAACTATAAGGCAATAAGCCACATCCAGCATCATTCACTTCATGATCAAAGCATTTCACCAAGTTAAATCATAAACATGTCATGCTTGCATTTATTCACCATAAATCACGTAATCCACATTTCATGAATAAATTAAGTAAGGTTACGTCAACCTATCACTGTGCTACATTATATTCATGATTCAACATCAATCATACTACTGTAGTTGATTATCAAGTTCATTTCGACAATTCCTAAGTTTTGCAAAATCACCAAGTTCGTCTCAAAATTAAATTTCATAATCAATTCATGGCAAGAAATCATTATCCATCAACGAATGATCGAAACAACATCAAAACAACACAAAAAAAAAAATGCCCAGGGATGTCCGGAAACATCCCCCAAAGGCAAAAACACGCAGAACAACTGATGTTGTTTCTGCTATGGTCGCCACAGCGAGGAAGAAGCTCGCCACAACGAGCTAAGGCAGGGAAGATAAGCTAAGCCTCGCCATAGCGAGGAATAGGCTCGCTACAATGAGGTTCTGTTTTATGGGCAACCAGAAAACAGGGTATCGCATACGGGAAGACTCCAATTCTCACCCAAAAATCCCATTTTTCGTCCAAATTGACTCAATCATTTTACAAACAATACCCATGATCAATACACTTAAATTGAACAATGGATACACAAGGAAACATCAAATTGACATGAATTCACAAAGTTTTTCGGTAAATTTAAAAGTTCGTCTCTAAATTCCATTTTCACCGACAACTTAACAATTAAGCTTGTTTAACAACATCAACAATATTTCATCAAGTTCAACGTCACAATATACATCTGTTCAAACTATTCCAACAACAACTTATTCATTTAAGCAGCAACTTACTCATTTCCACTTAATTAAGTCATTTTAGCAAAAACACCAACAACAACAACTTAATTCTCATCAAAGCCACACAACCAACATATATTATCATGCTTTTCATCATAAGGCAGCAACATAATCAAAACAGTAGCAACTTAAGCAAATTCATTCAATTAATCACTTTTCTCAAAATCACTTAAATCACAACTTATTCAACACAACTTCATGATTTCTCAAACAAAATACATACCCATATTCATACTCAACTTTATAATCAACAAACATCATTCAATTATCATGTTAATCATCAAATTCTTCAAAATTCACAAAGGTATCAATTAATCATAATAAAACATGAATTTAGACATGAAGAAAATGCAATTTCATCAAGGTTTAACATGCTTAATTTAATCAACAAAAAAGAGCACGAAATTCACCAAATCAGCAGCAATTAACATGCAATTAATCATAAGCTAAAACACCCAAACCTCATAAGTGCTTATTTAACCTACTTGATGAAAGTAATCTCCCCTCTTACCTTAAATTCTTCACTTCTCTTGCTACTTCTAGTAGAATTCCCCTCTTCCCCTTGAGCTCTTCTAATTTCCTCTTCTCCAAGCCTCTTCTCTCACTTGCCTCTCAAAATTTTGTGTTATAATGTTAACCTAATTCACCACCACTCACTACTAGTGTATTTATAATATGGTTTTAAGGTTACTCCCACTAATGGGCTTAGTCACAATTGTCTCACAATTATTTTCTCTACACTTTTACTTCACTTAAACCCCTCATACTACTTATACACCACTATTCTCTAAAATTCAAATTTCTAGTTCTAACATATTTACAAACATGCCACTCACCCATAAAATGACTAAAATACCCTCAATTACTTAATAATCCTCTAACCCACCAATCACAAATAAAATAATCATTAATTAAATAAAATAAACAATTAACAAATATCACAACACTAAAATAATTCTAATTCTAAAAATTGGGCTGTTACAGTTTACATTTCTTCATCCTTTTCCCACATCTTCATCTTCATCACTATCATTATCTTCATAAACTTCATCTTCATCAAACAAACACAGAAATTCATCACTTCATAATCCAAAAATCCATCAACTCAAAACAACAACATACCCAATCTCACAACTACACTACAACTTCTTTTTTCTCTTTTTTTGTTCATGTGCTTGAGATTAACACACATCGATCCAGCACCTTCAACTATACCTTCATGTGATAAAATCCCTTTTATTTATTCTCACAAACAACAAAATCAAATTAAACTAATATACCCACTGTTCAACCTGCAATCCAATTTCACACACATTTTAAAATCGTTTACACCAAACATACACAATAAAATCGTTCAAAATAAAAACTCATCTCGATTCAACATTCCAACATATTTTTCAATTCCATTTATTATCCCTCTAGATCTTCAAATGAAAACAACATTCAGATCAAACTTGAACCTTTCTCTTATAATCCAATTTCACACAACAATCTTCCAAATCAACAAAAAAAAAATACACGACCCAAATGCTCAAAACAAAAATGATGAGATGAGAGTTCAAAGAATTGACGAAGAAAGCATTTGGGGTGACCAAGAAACAACAGAGACGCGAGAACAATGATAAGACCAGAGTTGGTAATAAAAAAAAATAGAAAATCCATTCTTTAGGTTTTTCAATTTGGGAATTTTGTGAATTTTTTTCAATATTGGGAATTCGATCATTCTCAATGAGGATTTTGTTGTTATAATTTGATTCTGATATTATCAATAAGAGTTTTGTTGGGACTATGGACATTATGGATTTTAGTGTTGAGATGTCAATCTGACCATTGTCAATGGGGATTTTGTTTGCGTCTGTGAAAAGTTGTCTATTGAGGGTGAGATGATGATTTTGAGTTTTTTTTATCTCTTTTCTGGGTATTTTTTTCTTGGTTTTTTTGATTAATTTATAAGGATAATGATGAAGATGAAAAGAGGTGGAAGGAAGAAGATGAAGAAAAGTATTTTTTTCTCATTTTTTGGTTTTGGTCCCTATACAAATTTTGTTTTTTGGCTTTGGTCCCTCTACATATTTCGTTTTTTTGTTTTGGTCCCTCTCAGTGTGTGGCTCATCATCAAATTTGCCACGTCAGCATCGTTTGCCACATCAGACACTTCCACATCATCCTTTGTTTGCCACATGTGCGTTTTTGTAACAGAAGCTAACGGGAGGGACGACAACCAAAAGGTTAACAACTTACAGGGTTTGTTTTAGAAAAAAAAGATACAAAGACGAAAACAAAAAACACGCGAACTTACAAGGATCTTTTGCATATTTAAGCTTTGTATATATTAACCAACCATATAGATGTAACTTGAGTTGAAAAGCATGAATTTTCGTGTAATGTATATCTAAGAGTTGTGTTTGGATTGAACAGGTAAAAACACCAATGAACGTACTTGGATCCTATCTTTCCCCTCATTCTCTCCTCCTCCTTCCTTCTTCAATTTGTATCTATCTCTCACTTGATCTTTTCTCTAAAATTTAGAGAGATAGATACAATTTAGTGAAAGAGGGAGAAAGAGGAAATAAGAGGAAGGAGATGATCCAAATCCCTAATGTAATTGATGATATCTTTCTAACTTCACGAATCCATCATCGTCAATTAAATATTCAAATATACATTATGATGCTTATAGCTAAATTAAAATGTTTTCCATAAAATTATTTAATTCGAATCTCATAAATAAAGTTGGTCTTTACAACACGTGCGCAGATAAGTTGAACATTGGATGTGTTATATTTACAACTATAAGGTATGAGCATAGTCTATCTTGTTTAAATTGAGATTATGCTATTTATTATTTATTATATTTACTTATCACTTTGGAAGTTTCAAGTATTGTCAAATTTCAGAAAGACCATGTCGAATTAAAAAGCAAACTCGCCAAGGGCGAGGTTCATAAAGAGCTCACCACAAAGCACGTCAAAAATAACACATATGGAAATGATGACCTCGCCATCAGAACATAAGGAAAAAGAGTTAACCCCAAAAGGGCTCTGAATTCAAAAAGGATTCAACCCCTAAAGGACTCTAAACTCAAAAAAAGTCAACCCCTAAAGGGATCTCAACTAACAAAGGAGTCAACCCCTAAGGGTTCTGAACTCAAAAAGAGTCAACCCCCAAAGGGCTCTGAACTCAAAAAGAAGTCAAGCCTAAAGGACTCTAAACTCAAAAAGGAGCCCACCCTTAAGGGGCTCTGAACTTAAACCAATAACTGAAGGCGAGCTTGATTTTGCCAAGGCAAGCTCGTAGGGGCTCTGATCTATAGGTAAAGTTAAGCTTGATCTTGCTAAGGCAAAGCAACCCTTTTAAAAAATTATGGGGAAGTGCATACCGCCAAGGCAACCTTTTGGGCCATGACCAAAGGTTAAGGCGACAAGAATACCGCCAACAACCCGTTTGAACTCTGTTCATAGTTAAAACGACGATAATACCACCAATACTCCCCGCAAAGGCTCGAGCCAAAAGTTATTGCAATCACGTATCTCGCTAAGGCGGCCCCAAAGGGTGCTCCAACCTATCTGAATCAAATGAGTCTTGCCTCACCAAGTTGACCTCTACGAGGGGTCCATATTTAAATGACATTCTGCTCGTAAATAAGGGAAAGGCTTTCCAAACATTCAACCTTGAAGACAACCTCATGATTCAGAGCTATGGTACAAATTCCACTAAGGCATAAAACTTGGGGGCTCCACCCTATTAAAAGAAGGCGCCCAACGAGCATAGAGCTCAGGGGCTCCTCCCAATTAAAAGAAGGCACCCAACAATGAAAAAAAGCTTGGGGGCTTTGCCTTGTTAAAAGAAGGCTCTCAACAAGCGTAATGCCTAGGGGGCTTCGCCCAATTAAAAGAAGGTGCCCAATGAGCATAGAGCCTGAAGGCTTCGTCATGTTAAAGGAATTCGTCCAATGAGTATAAATCGTTCAACATTCACAAAATATGAGGCAACACTTAGATACATTATGGCTTAGGGGTTCCAGCCCACCCATATAAATAAATAAGTGAGACTAAGATAAACTTGAAAAGAGTGGGACTGAGGAAAAACATGCAAAGAAAGAAATAAAATAATGTTAACGAAATAAAACATCGACCTCGTCTTAAAATACTAAAATCTTGTACTTTGAAGAATCTCAAAACAAGCCTTGATCCAATGTGTAAAGCCCTGCATTTGGGGGCTAAGTACGCACTTGGATATTTTCAGTACGTACGTCTAAGATAAGAGATCCCACCATTATACGCAAGGGCTCAGGAATTTTTTGATCTCGCTTGTACACTTAGAGGTCTTAAGGTATTCAAACTCACCCTAAGGTTTAAAGGCCTCCAAGGGTCTAGTAATCATAAAATCAAATTGGCTTGTCAAACACTTTTCCCTTACAGACCTCATGCTCAGGGGGCTATGTACCTAGCGTTTAAAGGCCTCCAAGGGTCTAGTTGACAACGTTTTGCTGTGTGTGTTCGAGACGAATAATGTACCTTTGTGTTGGAGAAGACATTGTCTGTTTCCCCAATGTACTCATTGTATGTGGGAGAAGCGTCAGGGTTGTTCTATACTTTGCAATGGCTAAGTAACGTGCCATTTGACAATGGTGACTTCGTTTTAGACTCAAAGCTTACAACAGAAGCCTTCCATTATCACCGTGTTGATGTTACTAAATTTGGTCAGATGATTTCAGCTTGCAGAAGTCTCTTAACTACTTACTTCACAAACTCTCAGGTCGAGTTTAAGAGACGACAAGCAAATGAGCTAGCTCACACATTTGAGGGGATTGTTACATTATCTGCTAGTCTCATTACTTATTATGTTGTACCTCATTTTATTGAATATCTTATTATTAATGAAATGATACAAGAATCTTACTTTAAAAAAAATGAGGATTGGTTATAGTCTTTAGCAAGAAAACTGTTTGTAGAAAACTTATTGTCTTGAAGCAAACAAAGGTCGCAAAAATCATATGGCAATTTCTTCTCCCCTCCCAATAGTTCTCTCGCGCTCTTCAAAAACTCAAAAATGCTCATCCGATTTTTGGATTCTAGAATACGAATTAGGTTTACTAGATTCTACAAATGACAAAAAAGCCATGATTGAACCGTGACCAACAAGTTTTTTTTAAGGATTTTTACCCATTTGAATTCTAGAATCTAAACAAATAACAAATGTTTTTATACATTCGGATTTTTACATGCTTCAGACCCCCCTTATGTCAAAGTTAATTAATTTCATATCTTTTTCTTATGATTTATTTTTGCACAAGAGGGGTTCGAATCATGTAAAAGGGGTTCTCAAATACTAAAATCTAAATTACTTGTTTTGTTCGGTTTCTAGTATCCACATTGGTGAAAGTCATTAAAAAAAACTGTTAGCCACGGTTGAACTATGGCTTATACGACTCTGACTATGTTTTTGTACTTTGAAATTGGCCGAAAATCGTAAAACAACTATATATATATATATATATATATATATATATATATATATATATATATTACTACTAGTGGGACCCACATCATTCCTAGTGGCATAATGAAGGGAATATTTTTTTTAAAGACAAATGTTAGTATGTTAATTGTTATGTTAGTATTTTCTCCCTTGTCACGATTCGAACTCAAGACATTTAACTTCATTTGTATATCTTCTTTAATCTAGTAATGGAGGTATGTCGATGTAATCTAGTAAGACCATGTTGGATATTGGCGGTCCCCATGATGGGGAGATGATGGAACCTTGTGTGGATCGACAAAAGAGAAGGGATACGACGTGGACCTATGTTCCAACCCTTGTCGATAATCCTAGAGAGTCGACATCTAACATTTCAAGTAATAGTGAGCTTTTTTTACTTTTAGGTAAAAAATATATATCTTAAGGTCATTGCAATACATTCATTACACTCTTTGATTGTATTTATTCATTTATCATTGATGAATGTCTTGAGTTTGTATGTGTTAAAAAAAATGATTTGGAGAGGTTCGGATATAGAACCAAATATAGACCGAAATGTAAGTTTATACAAAATCACGATGAAGCCAACTCATCCACAATTCAAACATGCATTTAATTTAAAATATTAAACAATAGCAAATCGATATACAAATGATTGATTAAGTATCACTATCACAGATTCACGCCAGTGTCTGGCTCCACCACTACACATGCCAACCCCCACCCCACCATTTAATCATTCATTTTCTTTCTCCCCTAATTTGGGTATGATTTTTTTTCTTTTCAATTATGTGGAATATAGTATAACTGTCGTTAACTCATTTTGGTTGGTTTAGTGAAGTTAACTTGAAACATTTAAGTGTGCTTATCTCAATGTCTTATCTTCGATTTTCTATGGTGCAAATATCGGTGATCTAGTTCATTCAAAATTTTGTTTTTATCTTAAATGGGACCCCACAAGTGAAGGGTTTGATTTGACCCATCAGATTAGTCGGTTTTTAGGTCAGATACATAATTTTTAAAAAATGTTATAAATGTCATTCTTCGACCAACCAACGTTTGAAGTTTGTTATTTTGCCTCCTTTCTTTATTTTAGATCCAATTTTATACCGTTTGTATTGATACCCAAGTACATAACTTAGATAGAGTAAAAGCCACATAATTTTCATATTTTATCTAGCTCATTGGGTCGATTGACCATATATAGTTTGAAAAATGCTAACATGTGTTTTTAAGGCATTGCCCTTATGACACTTGTTGGAAAATGTTAATAAGTGTTCCATCAAGATAAAATTTCTTTTTATAGGTTCCTTAAACAAAGCAACAAAGTTGCGTATTAGACATCTTAAGTTCAGTAGTGGCCTTGCCACAATAATCTTAACATTTCGCTATTTTTGTATTTTTTAAATAAAAAAGGCCAATGGAGAGTTTCGAACAACGTATAAGAGACCAAAATTAAAACAAACAAGCCACTTAACCTATTTCTTTATATGGAAGTTTATTTTGATAATATATATGTATATATATCTTAAACATACGGCCTCTCCTTAAAAATATTGTTGGCTCCGCGATTGGTTGTGGCACCAATAAGCGCGCCATGACAGATTTCGAGCTTTATGCCTTTCATTTGTGCTCTAATAATGGCTCTAGTGATTAACCAGTAGCCCTATAAACAAGTCCACTATAGATATATTACTCTTTGGTATTTTCTATTTTTTTTTTTTTTGAAGGAAGGTAGTTTCTATCTTTTGAATATTTTATGGAATAAGTCCAATTATAAATGCACTTAAATTTAATGGAAGGGAATGGGAACATTCAAGAAACGAAATTAGTGTCGTGGTCATGAATATAAATAAGCTAAGATAATTATCATCGATTGTAGTTTGCATCTTTGTCAACAACTTACGAAGGTTTAATTAATTTTATCGTTATTTTTTAGTGCTTATGGCAACAACTAGAATGGTCCCAAATATAGTTTACCTGTCCTATCATATAAAATAATCATATTATAATGCAACAATTTTCATATTCTTAAAGCTTGTTATTTTCCTAAGCCGTTCAATTAGGCTACTCATGAATCCAATGTCAGTTGGTACAAAGTTAAAGGTTAGATCAGGTTTCACCATTGTTTGGCCATGGTCAGAATCCGTTGAAGAGGAGATATGATACCGATTTTTTTTTTACCCCTTTTCAAAAAATATTATCAAAATGACCTACTTTCATTTTTGGTGGTTTTTTTTTTTTGCGTTTAGTGCCATTACCGCCGTTCCAATTGGCGGTAATGGCAATTTTTTGCAGGGGTTGCAGGCGCAGACTGGGGGTTGGTAGGGCAACAAGCTTTTGTTTTTAATATTTTCTGCCCATTACCGCCGTTTACCGCCATACCAAACGGCGGTAATGAGCCTCCCCTTTTTTTTTTTGTTTTTTTTCCATTACCCCTTTAAATACTTCACACCACCCTTTTCATCCAAATTTATTCAAATTTTTTCTTACATTTTTCATTTCTTTCACATTATGTCTGATTCTGGTTCAAATGCAATTTCTCCTACTTCTCCTCCTCCTCCTCCTTTAGATATCACCTGAGAATCACTTAGGTGTAACTTTTGCTCTATTCTTTTTTTCAAGTGATCAAACGTGCTTTTGATACTCATGTTAAAACATTTTCTTCGTTCACTTTCAAAAAATGAACCAAACCGGTTTCTTAAAACTTTTTCATTGTAATGAACAATGAAAAATACATTTTCTGGTGTGGGTGTCATAGTTGTTTTATCTGTGTGTTAAAACAATTTGCATGTTATAAATTGTTACGAAGAGAAACATTTATAGACAAGCAAATATGCCACGTGGAGTGTTACAATTGGCTGGTTCATTACAGCCAAATGATTTGGCGGTAATGAGTTACTTTTGGTCAGGTGCTACAGTTACAATGCAGGCAAAAAACAAATGGAAAAGAACACGCGGATGGTGGAAAATTGAGTGGAACAAAAGCCATGCAAGTACCAGGACACATGGCAGCATTTGATTGGCTGATTCATTACCGCCATTCCATTTGGCGGTAATGAGTTACTTTTTGCACACGTGCTACAGTGCTTGTGCAGCAATAATGCAGGATGGGAATTGGACGGTGTAGAAAGGATGGGAATTGGACGGTGCAGAAAGCATGCATAATTAGTGATTGGACAATACATAGGTAGGGTGTTGAATGCATGTTTACGGTATTCAAATTTTTCCATATAAATTGAACACTTCTGCAACTAAAGAATACACAAAACAATGTAAACTTCCTTCATATAATTATTTCACTATAAATTTTTCTAAGTGCTAGTTGTTTCAAGATGGAACAATTCCTTTATCTAGGCAACAAACATAGATCCCGTCATATTTCAGAAACACTTAATGTAAGTTTATTTTATTAATTTTATCTGTTAATTTTTTCCGTTAAGTTCGTTAATTTATTTATTTCGTTAATTTAGTTTAATTATTCATTAATTTATTCAGCAACCCTTGATTAATTTCGTTAATTTATTATTCGTTAATTTTATTGTTATAGTATGATTAAAACTCACAAAATTGGATGATTAATCATTCGTTAATTTATTTATTTCGTTAATTTAGTTTAATTATTCATTAATTTATTAAGCAACCCTTGATTAATTTTGTTAATTTATTATTCGTTAATTTTATTGTTATAGTGTTATAGTATGATTAAAAATCACAAAATTGGATGATTAATCATTCGTTAATTTTTTTTTGTAGGACGAGGAAAAACATTATACCCGGAATCGCTGTCATATAGTGGATTTCGCCATGCCGTCGTCCATTGTTGATATGTTAAAGGTAGCTAGTTTATGGGAGGTTACTAAGCTTAATAAATAAAGGGTCGATAATCGTCTAATAACCGCTTTATTAGAACGATGGAGGCCAGAGACACACACATTCCTTTTTCCTCCAGGCGAGTGTACAATAACGTTAGAAGACGTTCATATGCTCCTTGGTTTAAAGGTTAACGGTGAACCGGTTACCGGACCTACGATCGTGGGAATTAGTTGAAGAAACTTTAAGAAATATGCCTAATAAAAAAAGGTGTGACGGTCTGCAAATAAAATTAAATTGGTTAGAATTATATATTATAGGTAATGGGGAAGCAGGTCCCCCCACAGTTCAGCACTTGTTAAGAGCATATGTCTTATACTTGATAGACACTCGTTTAATGCCTAATTATACTGGCAACCTTGTACATTTGAAATGGTTGCCATTGTTGAATAAATCACCTCAGGAGATTGGACAATACAGTTGTGGTTCTGTTTGTTTGGCCACGCTTTACAGAGCTATGTGTGACGCCGCAATACATGGCGTTAGCGACGTGTCTGGGTGCACAATACTCTTACAGGCATGGGTTTGGTCAAGAATGTCATGCATATCTCCTGTGCAAAAGAACCCACCACAAGCTGAAAGACAACCTCCTTTGGCAAATATGTAAGTTAAATAAATATATTATTTCTTATTAATTTTTAAATTCAATTATCAGGTATATTAATTATGGCATTTTAATAATATTAATTAAATAGCTAGAACGTGGGAGTAAATTTATGGAAAATCCTCGGCATAATCTCCTTTCAACACGTTCAAAAATCGACAATATGACATACAATCAGGTATTAAATTTTTTATTTTCGTGATTACTTTTTAATCAACATTAGAATACTAACATTCATCTTTTTAAACAGTTCTGCTGGAAGCCCTATCTCCACTTCCATTACAGCAACGAAGAGGAAAGCCAGATATGGTCTGCAAACACGTATCTCATCTGTTTCGAGATAGTCGAAAGACATCATACATATAGAGTGAGACTTCAATTTGGCTTACCTCAACTTCCACCTGCCATACCAGAAGATATGAAACATTTCCACAAGATATCTTTGGCGAATACCAAAATAAAAGGCTCGTGGGGAGATAAATTTCAGTTTCAAATCCAAAATTGGAACAATCGTCTTCAGTTAGCACTTGACGGAGTTAAATATAACCATTTGGTTTATCCAAACCGTCAATATTTTGAATGGTATTTGACCTTTTTTAAAGATCATCTGTGGATTTCTAGAGAAGCGCTGTTGCGAAACCCAATGGTAGAATGTTCCAGAATTTTACAACAATTGTCGTCGGAATATCCCACAACACCAGCAACCTATCAAACATCACCAGACCCCTATTTTGTGCCAGATGCAAACATCTGGTCAGATACCCCTCCACCCTTTAGCCAATTCATTACACCTACACCCACTTACTTTGACCCAAGCTTCAACCAATCCACCAACTACAACTACAACCAAACCTACCAATCCCCACCACAACCCACAAACCAGTTCCCACAACACTCCCCAATACCATATCCAAGCTACTCCCAACAGAGTCATCATGGAGAAAGCTCCTGAACATCAAACTATTCCATCGATGACTTTAATCCAACCCAAAACACACCCCACAATAGTTACCCAGAATACTCCTCTTTCAACCTACCAACCCCTCCAACCATTGTAAACTATCCAGAAACAAACTACACCCCACAATGGCCACAAACACAAATCAATCCCATAGAAACACTGGCTACGGGGTTTAACGACGACGATTTTGTAAATGATTTTGTAAATCAATCCCACCATGTCGCGGTAATTTTCGGAGATCAAGCTATTGATTAGCGTTGACTCACTAATTTTATTTCACGACTGAACTTTTAATTTTTCAAAAGAAAAGGGGAAAAAGTTCTAAATTACCATATTTTTTAAAGATTTAGGGTTCGGGGGTTAGTTACGTTTAGGGAAGGTGTTAGCACCCTAAACGTTCGTAGTATTCTACGAGAACCTCTTGATTTTATTTATTTATTTTGGCTATAACTTGCTTATATTTTTTGTAAAAGAAAAGAAGGAATTAGAGTAGTGAAGAAAAAAAAATTGTTTTTTATTTTTTATGATTTGGAAGGACAAGGTCCTTTGCCTACGTACCCGTGAGGGATCAAAACCTCGTAGTTCGGGGTAAAAATGACGATTGATTTGTTTTTGTATTTTTTAATTTTTTTTTGAAAAGGTTTTAAAGATAAAAATAAAGCCAAGTGGCAAAAAATGAGATTGGTTTGTATTTTTTATTTTTTTTAAAATGATTTAAATGTTATTAAAATGGATTAATGGTTATTTAAGAAAATAAAAGAAGAAAAAGGGGCACTTGATTGAAAATCAAGGTTCATTTAGGAAAAGATTTTTTTGAATTTTTGATTATTTGCATGTTTGTGTTTTTTTTTATACTTAACTAAGACTAAAAAAAGGAAAAAAACATATAACCAAAAAGCTAAACGCGAGGAATTTACGTGGTGACGTTGGATCACCACGAAACCCTTTTGAAAATAAACTAACCTAATATTTTTTGCGTTTTTTGTTTCTGACATAAAGCGGAATAAATAAAGTGCGGGTGGCGGTGCGATATTCTCATTTATATTTACATTGTACCTAAATACATTCTAATAAAAATAAAAAAATGACAAAATAATAAATAAAAATAAAATTGCAAATGCACTAAAATAAGTATGCTAAAAAAGGTAAAAATAAATAAAGATGCATGAGATGTTAAACAGTAAATAAACATGTTGCATAAAGTAAAATAAAAAATAAAAATGCATGATATGCAAGACATTAAATAAATATGTTGTACAAAATATAACAGAAAATAAAAATGCATGATGTGCACAAAAATAAAGGTAGTAAAATAAAATGCATGAAAATAAATAAATAACAAAAAAAAGACTAAAAATAAAATGCAAGAAGAGAAATAAAAGGAAAAAAAAATAAGAAAAGATAGAGAAGAAAGGGGGTGCAGAAGCAGGGAGGGGAGGTGAAAGAAGAAAAATCAGAAAAGAGGATGAAAAGATGAAGACGGGCCGCGGGCTTAGAGAGCTGGGCCAAGGATATAAAATTGTTTTTACTCAGAATTTCTTCATTCTTCTTGTTTCTCCCTCTCTCTTACTTCTTCTCTCTAGAAAGCCCTCCCCCTTCTCTCTAACATTCAGTCCGGCCAAAAAAGGTTCTCCAGCGCAATGGCTGCCAGCCTAGACGGCGGCGCCACCGTGCCGGAGGTAAAAAAATTTAGTTTTTTCAGAACCTTTTAACTTTTCTAAAATCCTTTTTCTCTCTAGTTTTCAAAAATCAAATTAGTTTTTCAAAATCCTTATAAAACGGGCTAGATCTAAACTTGAAAAAAAAATGACAAACACCTTTTTGAGTTCTGTTTTGGTTCGGCTTTGATGGGTTAAAGGTTTATTCAGCTTCGGCTTTGGTTGTTCGAATTCGGTTTAGGTGATGGTGTTGGATTTCGATTTTTTTGGTGGTTCTGATTTTGTGATGATTGTTGGTTTTTGCGGTTTCGTGTTTGTGTGAGGTTCGGACGGTTTTGTGTTGGTTGTGGATTTGGGCCATGTGGTTGTTTGGTTGTGGTGGCCAGATTATTTTTGTGGTGGTGGTTGTTCTGACCGTTTCTGACTCAGACTCTGATTGTACTGTACTTGGCTCTGTGATTGTTAATGCTGGCCGTGTGTGTTGGACTGTTGGTGGCCGAATTTTTTGGCTTTGGTGGTGTTTCTGGATTAGGGGATTCTGGGTTTGTGTTATGGGTGGAGGTGGTTTTGGGTTTGAGTGAGGTTTGTTGGTTTTGGACTGATGACTGAATTGTTCGGTTCCCCCTTCTGTTCTGTTACAGCTCCCTTTTTAATCATGCAATGCCAGTTAAATGACAATGAAAATCATTGATGGACAATAAACTAGATCAGTCAACCAAATACAAATGAGGTAACCATTAAAATGGTCATTAGAACTCATCAAAACATCAGTCAACCCCTTTTTAAAATAAAATAATAAAAATAAATCCAAAAAAATAAAAAGGATAATAAAAAAGGAAAATAGTAAAGATAATAATAAAAAAGGAAAAATAAGTAAAAATAACAAATAATAATAATAAAAAACTGTCGCCTTCGGAACCAAAAATGAGGTATTTTAAAATACCTCTCTGCCGAAATTTCGTCTGAAACGACGAAAAATTCCGAACTAAAAAGACGAGTGAAAAAAGAATTTTAGGTCAAAAATTGGGGTATGACACACCACAAGTGGAAAATGATGCGAATTTGGAAACAAATGAAGCTGAAATAAACGATGAGGAAGTGGAAGAGAAAGACCAACAGCTACCCTAACGACCCGTACGAACTCAAAAAAATAAATTTTGTGCTACGGGAAGTCATAATTTACATTGGGGTAATTGGTTTAGAAAAAAAAATAGCATGGTCTAAATTATGTAATTATTTTATTTTAAATTAATTTTTTTTTAATTTTTTGGTTTTTTTATTTTATTAGCAAAATAAGGGGGTGGGAAAAGTAAAGAAAAAAACGAAAAAAGGGGACAGTCCATTACCGTCGTTTGGTTTGGCGGTAATGGGGAAAAAAACAAATTAAAAAAAAAAGCTGCAGGCGGACCCCTTGCAAAAAACTGCCATTACCGCCAATTAGAACGGCGGTAATGGCACTAAACGCCAGAAAAAAAAACCCACCACAAATGAAAGTGAGTCATTTTGGTAATATTTTTTGAAAGGGGGTAAAAAAAAATTTTTTTGGAAAGGGGGTCAGAAAAAAAAAAATTCTATGATACCTTCCATTTTCTCTTTTCATTACTAAATGTTTTGGAGTGAATAAAAAGGACTTGGTCTCATTTAATGTCAAATTTTTATGTCTATGTGTTTAAAACAAGAAAATTTGTTTTTATGGACAAACCTTATGTTAATTTTCTTACGTATTTTTTGTGTTGTTTTTGACGTAAAATACACTTTCTTATATTATGGATAATTATATATATTTTAAGTTATCAACATCACCGAAAACATCTAAGATAATATATCTAAATTTTGTTGCTAACTAAATATTAAATGCAATGCAGTATAGGTGACCCCTTTCTGAGCAGCTAACACTAACTTTCCGATACCACCAGAAGATAAAAGAAACAATCACCTTGGCTCAAATATAAAATAAAATAAAATAAAATAGAAAGGCACAATTATTAGAAAATTTCTTTTTTCACTCTTCTTCCTTCTCACGCGGCATCGAATATTTTCAAAATATACATGTCCGGATTATATAATTCGAACAAAAAAAAAACACGGTTCACGTTACATAATCCGAATCCTTCATATATATATAAGCAAAATTAGAAAATGATCCCCATTTACACAGGTACAATTTTTTTTCCTAAAACTTCTTTCACACCACCCAAAATTTGAACCACCACACATTGTGTGATTCTTGAAGAGTTTTTGGTTGAAGTCGTCACATTTTCAAACACCAAATACAAGCTAAGGTCACATTCCTTAGAAAAATTGTTCTTGATTTGATATTTTTTTCTGGGTTCTGAACATGTTCAGATTATATAATCCAAACCAGATTATTCTTGATTCATATTGTAACACCCATACTAAATTATCTAGAATATTTAGCATGTGTATTAATCTGATACTGGGTACATTAAAATTTTCAATAATAATAATAAATACATCTGAATGAGTACAAGTTGTCTCGTTAATACATTTATCCAAACATCATCTATAAATACATAAACATATCCTGATAACCTTCTGAACTTCTCCGCGACGAGCAACTGCACTCCATCCAGCGTCTTCCTGGTTAAAATCTTCATGAACATCACTAGCTTACCTGAAAACCTGCACCAGAAGGATCGGGATGAGACATAATGTCTCAGTGAGCTCCTACCCTACCTACTGTTGGCAACCTCGGGGAACCTAGGGTCGCCGTGCCTACCTCGGCAATCTTGGGGATACCTATGATCGCCAAGTCTTATCCTTACTTATTTCGCGATCAAGGGGAAGAACTAGGATCGCTGCATATCGTAATCTTATCTCATACTTAGTGATCAAGGGAAATAACTATGATCACTTCTTATTACTAGGAACTAATTGTCCTATTTCTCAATACTTATGCAAATAAACGTATTCATCTTTACATATCTTAAAGTTAGAGGTTAGCGTTGAACAAACAATAATTATATGGGTTCATTTTACGGAGTGCATCCGGGTGGAGTAACCCCGAAGTACATCTCCCTTCTAACCGGTGAAAATTCCTATCATATCAGGCTAACACCGGACTCCTCTTGTCGTCGTGCGGTCATCCTTGCGGAATAACACGTCCCACTAGCGTGAACCTCCTGTGTCCCACTAGCGTGAACAACAGAAGACACGACTTAATAATCTTAACTTACGCGTATACCCCCCCGTGTCCCACTAGCGTGAACGACGGGAGACGCGAATTATTATTCTTTAAACTTATGCATGAACCTTTCATGTCCCACTAGCGTGAACGATGAAAGTCACGACTTAAATAATATTAATCTTAGTCTTTACCTTGCGTGAACCATTCGTGTCCCACTAGCGTGAACGACGAAGGCCACGGCTTAATATCTTAATAATTCTTATAACTTATGCATATCTGATGCTTTCTTTAAATAAATCATTTTTGAATATCTAACCTATAAGTAGGTTCTTGACTTGATCTTTAAATCTTTCCTTGTGCATACGCACACTAAATTGGGTGCATCCTAATCATGCTATCTTAGGTGCATTCTCATTCTCATTATTTCTTAACTTATGTACTTGAAAGTACGTCTAATAATAATTTGCTATGAGCTTATGCATATTTAATGCATTTCTTAAGGGAACTAATCTCCCAATCTATATCATATGAATCTATGATCATAGGCTTATCGTTATCATAAGCCATCACTTAATTGTTGGAAATGATCCATAGCATAAATAACTTCTAATCTTGCATCTCTAATGCTTTGCCAAATTCCTTATTCATTCATTCCCTTAGATGTTAAAACATTCTTCCGGATATGTCAAGAATGGTGTTTTTCTTGGAAAATAAGATTTTCATTGAAAACGGTTACTAAAAGCCTCGCCGAACGCGTACATAGGTTCCAGAACGAAGCAGAAAAGTCATGAAAATGCTGCCCATTTTCGCTGGGCGAAATCCCATTTCGCTGGGCGAAGATAGGCAGTGAAGACTTGCCAAACAGTAACTATACAATCGCCCCGAGCTCGCCAGGCGAAAATGACAGTTCAGGACTGGTTCAAAACATGATTTTCCACCATTTTTGACATATCTAAACATACTCAGGCACTATAACAACATAAGGAATGAATCTCTAACATAAATTGATAGTTTAAAACATGTTTAATCAAGGAATTTAGCAAGCATATGAGATTAGGGTAAAATCTCCAATCTTAGCTCAAATCGTAAAATTACTCTTAAACTTACTCATAGTGGGTTCTAAAACCCTAGGGAGCTCACCTCAAACTTGATTTGGTGCTAGTTAATCCTTTAACTTCAACCTTGTTCCAAATTTCCCAAGACTAGGCTTACTAGCAAGAACCAAGATTTCTGCAGATTTGCAGTTTCGGACCCCTGACTTCAAACTCGTCCCCAGACTTCAATACTCAGCCAAACTTCACGAAATTGGTACCAAAACGTAGATAATTTTGTTAGCTTTCCATAGCATCAAAGATCACTTGATTCGGAGTTATAGAGAGAGAGTTCTTACCATTTAAATGGAGCCCTGTCCCCAAATACGGGTTTCTCCAACTTCCTCCAAATCTCTACCCAAAACTTCTTCTTCTTTAGGAATCATCATGCAAAAATGGAATAGAGGTTTAGGCTCAACAATAGGCACGAAAATTTGAAGTAAGAAAGGAAGATTGAAGTGATTCTTACCTTTTCTTTCTTTAACCTTCTCTTGTTCTAGCTTTACCAAATACAAGCTTGCTTGCTATACCTTCTTGCAAGAGTTTGGATTAAGAGTTGATGGATGGTTGGAGGGGGAGAGGAGGCGTGAGAGTAGAGGGAAGAGGGAAAGGGGAAAGCTGAAAAATGGAAGAAGAAAGGAATGGAAGAGTGTAGAAAGATGGTAAGATTTTTCTTACCTCTTTCTTTTAAAACAAACTTCCTTTTCAAATTATTTACCATCTTGCCATTCCAATTATTTACTAACTTACCACTCTTTCTTAAAGGCTTCTAACACTGATAATAATTGCATCTAAGCGGGATATTACATTTGCCATATAGATAAACCCATTGACTGACAATTTACCAAATTGTCCTTTGCTTAAAACATCTCTGATACATTGTCTCGATATTAATAAATATTCGAGTCTTAGGCGGGATGTTACAATCTACCCCCCTTAAAGAAATTTCGTCCTCGAAATTTAGAATCCACTATCATACATGAATGAACCTCTCACACTACTACCTCTACTTGCTCGAAACTCCAGTTTGTCTTGCTTATCGGAATCCCTTGGATTTCCAACTCTATACGTCGAATACACTCGACAACTTTTCCTTTAACTAAAATGCTCATGGCGAATTTGCATAATTCTTACGTAGTAGGATGTGAGGTTATCTGAACCATCATACCCAACTCGCTTGACTTTGATCCTAGTTCAAATACTTCTTGCAAACCAACTTAAGGTTACTAAATCTCAAATAGTTTACCGAATATCCTTATCCTCCTCAAATATTTTCACTTTTAAGGGGTTCACTGCGCTGCATCAATTTCCCATGAATTATTATCTTTAACTTCGTCTCATAGGACGACAACTTACTTATAGACTTACATCATCATTCCATATAGATTCATCCTTACACTGAAAACATCTGATATTATACCCGCACATACAAATGTAAGAAGTATTCTAGCTTTGTTTAATATTCCAAGTATAAGCAGGAAGTTCCACCTCTAACACCTGCTCCTTTCTTTCTAACATCCCGATGTGCTTCTCATCATAATCATAATCATAATCATTACCTACCTCGAGCTCTAACCGTAACGTAAATATTTCTGCGTCGATAGTCCAAGACTCATAGGAGTCTAGCCCAAGTGATGAGTGGTATAAATCGTCTCACATAAAATCAATATTATAATTCATAGCATATAATTTACATACATAAGCGAGCACGTGTACACTACTGACGGGTACACAATACATCACCCCATCTTTGTCCGACTAACGGGACATCATTCTTAATCTTAACACATTTGAGACACTACCACATCAATTGGGAATCTTTTCTTACTCTTATCTCATTTCGTAACATCCGAGATTTGCCTTTCAACTGGCCTGCCAGGTTTGCCCCGCCAATGTTACTCATGTTTAGTCTTAACATACATTATCACCTAACATAAATCATGATTACACCTATCGATATAGTGAACTTAGGTCCAAGATCCTTATTTTCAAAAGAAAGCTCTACTTGATTGCTACCAAAAATAACACACTTAATCTTTAATCCTTTAATCATAACATGAAATTACGTAGCCCTTTACCGTGGACTACGAATAACTTTTTAAGCTACAAATAAGTTCTCCGTCCTTTACTGGTGAACATTAAGTTCAAGACTTTCAAAAATCTTCAGCTAAGATAGGTTAACATGACATGGGTACAACATGAAATTAAACTTATTCACCACTGCATTGTCGTTTCTAATCAAAGCCTCAAATTCAAATATTTCATTCTTCATGGACTTCGAGATTTAAGGTACTCATCAACTTAACTTCCATAACTTTCCATTAGAACTCATGATATATCCAAATCGCTTATACTTACTACTATCCCGTATAATAGGAATTAAGCACTTAACATCTTCTCATACTCTAAGCCTCAGCTTAGCGTCGTTCATTATATCATGCTTGGATTACCACTCCGCTGCGCCACTCTGATTTTAACACTCGAGTTAGCATCGGAAGAAGACTTCACTATTGTCACATAAAATCCCATCGATCAATCATTTTACTCTATCACTTCGTAATCACTGTAACAAATTTGTCTGACGTTACCATTTCTCTTGGTCAGCTCTTCATGTATAATCATTAATCATTGCAGAAACCCGACTGGACGAATGTCTGAGGCAGCTTAAATTCATGTACATTCATTTGTGGCAACTTCTAAAAACACTTATGGCTTCTGAAGGTTCATATCTTTCATTTGAATCTTGTTGCTATTCGTCCTATCTTTATTCGTAAGGATTTCATATCCATAATCTTTCCAGGACAACTTTGGTCTCCTTAGCTCTATCATGTCCCTTCAGTTACCCTTGAGTTTCTACAGAACAATCCGTTCTGAAAGGTTCCAAATTCTTACCGGTTCTCTAGAACGCCCAACATAGGTTGCGTTTCTTCGAGTGCCCGATTAATCGATCTTAAACTTTTGCACATTATCGTGATCTATTGGATTCCCCCAATAACTCGTTATTGTATTCACAATTCAAATTTATGCCTTATTACCGCCCTCGGAAACTTATCAACACGAGGTGATCTCCTTCAGCTTCTTGGATATTCGTGGAAGAAAACTCTTCGGTTAAAAACATAGAACGCCTTTACTCTAATCACAATCTTAACATTTCATATAAAGGATGATCTTCCATATTATAGATATCATACAATTTTCTCGGCTAAGATTCCGACTATCCTTCAAAACTGATCTACTTTGCTCTTGGGTTATCTTAAACTTGCATCCTTCAACCAATCAAGGAAATTCAACTTTATTCGTCCAGCAGCATAATAAATTCCAGTAACTTATCATTTATTATCCGACCTTCATTAAGTAAAATTCCAGTCTAACTTATCTTACTTCTAATCTTCTTACCATTAGGATACGTCCAAAAATTTGATTCACACTTTGAAGTGCAACGAGTCTTATTGTTACCACTTGTTCATTCATCTTAATTCTTAGGCTGCATGTCATCTCCTCTTCTTATTTCACAAATCTGGTTCAGGAGACGTGGCTGGTCTAATGGGGTCAAACTTACTTGTGATTCATACTCAATAACCACACTTGAGTGGTTAGATTCATCTGTCCAAATAACTCTCGAAATCCATAATTAATTCTCTTAACTGTTCGGACATTAAAATCTCACCCGATTCAAGTTCGATTCTTCAACTCTGTACTCAGAATTGTTACTTAGTCCACACTTCACTTTAACTTCTCAAACTACGGTTTCCGTCAAGGTTCCACGTCATTCCTTAGAGCATTCCATGATTCCTTAATCCTTATGTCTTCCGCAGACGAGGCATCGTCCAACGATGCGTCCAACTGGGTTAAGGCTCTTCACCTTATCCTTAAATATTTCTGTCCTTCCTGAAACTCTGCCCTAAACAGACTTAGTCACTTCACTGCTCGATGGCCACCATTTGGCGTTGATTACTTCTTCGCTAAATCCCTTAGAATTCTGTCACCTTAATCTTTGCCCTTCATACACTTCGTTCCTCCTTGGTCACATTCAGCTCTCAGACATTTATCCTAACTGTCATATACTAGATTGAGTTGATCAGGCTCAACTAGATGTGACCTTTAGAACAATATCTGGAACCCAATGGTCCCACTACTTTTATTGAAACTTTAATGACCCAAGGCACGGTCCGAATCGACCTGCTCTGATACCAATTGTAACACCCATACTAAATTATCTAGAATATTTAGCATGTGTATTAATCTGATACTGGGTACATTAAAATTTTCAATAATAATAATAAATACATCTGAATGAGTACAAGTTGTCTCGTTAATACATTTATCCAAACATCATCTATAAATACATAAACATATCCTGATAACCTTCTGAACTTCTCCGCGACGAGCAACTGCACTCCATCCAGCGTCTTCCTGGTTAAAATCTTCATGAACATCACTAGCTTACCTGAAAACCTGCACCAGAAGGATCGGGATGAGACATAATGTCTCAGTGAGCTCCTACCCTACCTACTGTTGGCAACCTCGGGGAACCTAGGGTCGCCGTGCCTACCTCGGCAATCTTGGGGATACCTATGATCGCCAAGTCTTATCCTTACTTATTTCGCGATCAAGGGGAAGAACTAGGATCGCTGCATATCGTAATCTTATCTCATACTTAGTGATCAAGGGAAATAACTATGATCACTTCTTATTACTAGGAACTAATTGTCCTATTTCTCAATACTTATGCAAATAAACGTATTCATCTTTACATATCTTAAAGTTAGAGGTTAGCGTTGAACAAACAATAATTATATGGGTTCATTTTACGGAGTGCATCCGGGTGGAGTAACCCCGAAGTACATCTCCCTTCTAACCGGTGAAAATTCCTATCATATCAGGCTAACACCGGACTCCTCTTGTCGTCGTGCGGTCATCCTTGCGGAATAACACGTCCCACTAGCGTGAACCTCCTGTGTCCCACTAGCGTGAACAACAGAAGACACGACTTAATAATCTTAACTTACGCGTATACCCCCCCGTGTCCCACTAGCGTGAACGACGGGAGACGCGAATTATTATTCTTTAAACTTATGCATGAACCTTTCATGTCCCACTAGCGTGAACGATGAAAGTCACGACTTAAATAATATTAATCTTAGTCTTTACCTTGCGTGAACCATTCGTGTCCCACTAGCGTGAACGACGAAGGCCACGGCTTAATATCTTAATAATTCTTATAACTTATGCATATCTGATGCTTTCTTTAAATAAATCATTTTTGAATATCTAACCTATAAGTAGGTTCTTGACTTGATCTTTAAATCTTTCCTTGTGCATACGCACACTAAATTGGGTGCATCCTAATCATGCTATCTTAGGTGCATTCTCATTCTCATTATTTCTTAACTTATGTACTTGAAAGTACGTCTAATAATAATTTGCTATGAGCTTATGCATATTTAATGCATTTCTTAAGGGAACTAATCTCCCAATCTATATCATATGAATCTATGATCATAGGCTTATCGTTATCATAAGCCATCACTTAATTGTTGGAAATGATCCATAGCATAAATAACTTCTAATCTTGCATCTCTAATGCTTTGCCAAATTCCTTATTCATTCATTCCCTTAGATGTTAAAACATTCTTCCGGATATGTCAAGAATGGTGTTTTTCTTGGAAAATAAGATTTTCATTGAAAACGGTTACTAAAAGCCTCGCCGAACGCGTACATAGGTTCCAGAACGAAGCAGAAAAGTCATGAAAATGCTGCCCATTTTCGCTGGGCGAAATCCCATTTCGCTGGGCGAAGATAGGCAGTGAAGACTTGCCAAACAGTAACTATACAATCGCCCCGAGCTCGCCAGGCGAAAATGACAGTTCAGGACTGGTTCAAAACATGATTTTCCACCATTTTTGACATATCTAAACATACTCAGGCACTATAACAACATAAGGAATGAATCTCTAACATAAATTGATAGTTTAAAACATGTTTAATCAAGGAATTTAGCAAGCATATGAGATTAGGGTAAAATCTCCAATCTTAGCTCAAATCGTAAAATTACTCTTAAACTTACTCATAGTGGGTTCTAAAACCCTAGGGAGCTCACCTCAAACTTGATTTGGTGCTAGTTAATCCTTTAACTTCAACCTTGTTCCAAATTTCCCAAGACTAGGCTTACTAGCAAGAACCAAGATTTCTGCAGATTTGCAGTTTCGGACCCCTGACTTCAAACTCGTCCCCAGACTTCAATACTCAGCCAAACTTCACGAAATTGGTACCAAAACGTAGATAATTTTGTTAGCTTTCCATAGCATCAAAGATCACTTGATTCGGAGTTATAGAGAGAGAGTTCTTACCATTTAAATGGAGCCCTGTCCCCAAATACGGGTTTCTCCAACTTCCTCCAAATCTCTACCCAAAACTTCTTCTTCTTTAGGAATCATCATGCAAAAATGGAATAGAGGTTTAGGCTCAACAATAGGCACGAAAATTTGAAGTAAGAAAGGAAGATTGAAGTGATTCTTACCTTTTCTTTCTTTAACCTTCTCTTGTTCTAGCTTTACCAAATACAAGCTTGCTTGCTATACCTTCTTGCAAGAGTTTGGATTAAGAGTTGATGGATGGTTGGAGGGGGAGAGGAGGCGTGAGAGTAGAGGGAAGAGGGAAAGGGGAAAGCTGAAAAATGGAAGAAGAAAGGAATGGAAGAGTGTAGAAAGATGGTAAGATTTTTCTTACCTCTTTCTTTTAAAACAAACTTCCTTTTCAAATTATTTACCATCTTGCCATTCCAATTATTTACTAACTTACCACTCTTTCTTAAAGGCTTCTAACACTGATAATAATTGCATCTAAGCGGGATATTACATTTGCCATATAGATAAACCCATTGACTGACAATTTACCAAATTGTCCTTTGCTTAAAACATCTCTGATACATTGTCTCGATATTAATAAATATTCGAGTCTTAGGCGGGATGTTACACATATTATATAATCCGAACCTATTTTGTATGTGTTGAAACTGTTTTTTTATTGAAATTTTGTGTAATTTTGTTTATTTGTACATGTGATTTTGATTGTTTCAGCAATGGACCAACACATGGATCGGGTTAGACACGGCATACCTACTATGAGTGCATCCGCTAGACGAGAGGGGGCACAACAGGCTTAAGTGGAGGGCAGAGTAAGAAGGGTCGTGGTAGGGGAATGGGCCATAGTACTTATGGATTCAGACCGTCTCAGATGCACGAGCCTGAGTCCAAACCCCAGCTTCACCACCATGTTGAGGAAGAGGTTTCAGAGCATGATGACGAGGAGTAGGATGCAGATGATGATGTACATTCGCATGTTGTGGAGGAGCCATTCAAGTTGCATTCATATCCTAGTGGGCCATCAAACGTGTATGTGTTCACCCAATATGCGCATCATGTGGCCAAACACATGTGCGATGGAGAAGATACTCTGACTTATGCTCCCTTTGTCCCTAATTATAAAACCATTTACAAAAAAGTATTTGCCCCTAATTATAAGGCTATCTACAAATTTTCAGATGCATTTATTACTCTTTTTCTAAATATACCCTTATTAATACTACCTATTGTCTTGGAATATGAAAAATCAACATTGAATGTGTTTATACACGAAGGGTAATTTAGTAATAGTTACACATTTTTCATACAAATTTATTACTCCAACATCTTTTCTTAATACCCGTGATATTTGTAAAATGTGCTTATATTAAGGGACGGAGGGGGGTATATTTTTATACTATGTTTTTTTTATTTATGTAAATTGATATTATTTTGCTTGTTGTAGTTTCAGACCAATTTAAAGTGTGAGAACAACAAGACAAAGATGAAGAACATTCATAAGGATAATGAGGGGAGGATGGCTCAGCCATAATTCATACATGCTCTAGTTGACAATGGTCTTTATTGGCAGAAACAAGTCAACTATGTCATAGTAAACCATGGTTGTCTGCATTTGTTAAGAGGTGGCACGAGGAGACTTATAACTTTCAACTTCTGATTGGGGAGATGACAGTAACATTAGATGATGTGTCATGTCTGCTGCATCTCCCCATCGAAAGTGTCTCTTGGACCATGATGGTCCTGTTTACAGACCTGAGAAAGTATAGCCGATGGTTGTCTTATTAACGGAAGATCCAGAGGATGTCTAGTTCAAGGTTGCAGACACAAACTGTGCTCATTCACGTTTCAACTTCTTGAAAAAGGAGTTTTTGAGTTGTCTTCAGGCAGCATCTACAACTGAGGAAGAGGATGACGATGGTGAGATGCAGCTTAACCAGGAACAAACTGTTCAGATATATATGTTGTACTTATTAGGCATTACACTCTTCACAGACAAGAGCACTACCTTTGTTGATGTGACATATCAAAAGTACCTCTGTGACCTCCAGCTGGTCAACGATTTTATGTAGGGAGCGGCTAATCTCACTTGTACATGAATCTTAATGTTGCATGTCGTTTTGAGATGAAGCACCTGATAAGTGCCAGAAAGCAGTTATCTTTTGATATATTTTTAGGCACTTATGTTACTTGTTTTGCAAGTTATCATAGGATAAGCTCAGAATTGTTGATCGAATGCCAAATTATTGATCCTATGTCTTACCCCATCCATTTGTGTAGGAAATACCAAGCTAGGACCTGAAATTGAGCAAAGAAACATGAAGATTTGATAAGGTTTCATCGCTACAGCGGAGCATTGGTCGCTATAGCGCGCCTAGGCAGGGAGAAACTAAGGTTCCATCGCTACAGCGATGGATCTGGTTGCTATAGCGATCAAGGGCGGTTTGAACCCCGTTTGTTGACGTGGAGCAAACCCAAAGGCCAAGAAATCTTCCATCGCTACAGCGACCAACTCATCGCTGTAGCGAGCCTTATAAAAACCAGATAGTATTTAAGCCTTTTAGCTCATTTTCTGAATATTAACATATACTTCCAGAAAGAGAATAGGGCTAAAAAGAGGCATTCTTCATAGAGCAAAAGTGATCTAAGTGTAGATTAACTAAGAATCTTTGAGAAATCAAGCCATAGCTTTGGATCTCCATCTTTTTTCCACTTTTGTATTGTTGTCATGAAAATGAACAACTAAATCCCCTTTGTTGGGAGTAGAGGTAATCAATCAATCTTAGATGTAAACTTTTGATCTTTCAAATATATGATTCTAGCCTTTTATATATCATTGAGTTTATTCTTGTTTTCCATTATTATGTTTGATTTAAATGTTATTGAAAAATACTTTTGAATCTAGGTTTAGAATAATATTCTATCAAAATAAGAAATTCTAGACATGGAATTTGGTTTTGATAATCATACAAAGTGTCTGAACGTAAAGCTTTCGAATCGTTTAATAGATTGAGACATTGTCGATTAAACGATACGATCGATCTCACAACGACATTTGGATACGAATGATGTTGTCGAGTGATACATGATAATATCGTATATAAGAAAAGCTAGAATCCATATATATGATAATTAGAATATAATCGATGTTTGATTGATGAACTTTGATCCTAACGCTTTTTACGCCCTATTACTCTCCATTTTTATTAACGTTTTTAAAGTCGAATAGTTTATAGCAAACAAATGATTAAACCCTTAACTTCAAATGATAATCGGTGTTGAACGGTTTATGATATCGCATTAATCCCTGAGGAAACAATATAAAAATATACTTACTTTGATCCTAACGCCGTTGCCGCTATAGGTCCCTGAGGAAATGAACTAATTCCAACAAGAACCATCACTGGCTGGAGGATGTGTATTGATTACATGAGACTTAATCAAGCAACGAGAAAAGACCACTTTCCATTGCCATTTATGGATCAAATGCTTGAGAGATTATCCGGCCAGGCCTTTTATTGCTTCCTTGACGGATATTCCGGCTATAATCAAATTTCTATGAATCCAGAAGACCATGAAAAGACAACTTTCACTTGTCCTTTCGGGGTTTTTGCTTATAGACGGATGCATTTTGGTCTTTGTAATGCGCCTGCAACATTTCAAAGATGTATGCAAGCGATTTTCTCTGATTTGATTGAAAAAAGCATTGAAGTGTTCATGGACGATTTCTCTGTCTTTGGATCATCATTTGAATTATGTTTGAAGAATTGGACACCGTGCTGAAGTGGTGTAGGGAGACTAATCTGGTCCTTAATTGGGAAAAATGCCACTTCATGGTCACCGATGGTATTGTGCTCGGTCACAAGATTTCTTCCAAAGGAATGCAAGTTGATCAAGCAAAGATTGACGTGATTGCAAAACTTCCACCACCAATTAAGGTCAAAGGTATCAGGAGTTTTCTTGGTCATGCCGGATTTTATCGGCGCTTCATCAAAGACTTTTCAAAGATCGCAAAGCCTTTGAGCAATTTGCTCAACAAAGATAAGTCCTTTGATTTTGATCAGAAGTGTTTAATTGCTTTTGATACTCTAAAAGAAAATTTGACATCCGCACCCATAATCACCGCACCAAACTGGGCACTTGACTTTGAATTAATGTGCAATGCTAGTGATTATGTGGTGGGGGCCGTGCTAGGACAACGAAAGAATAAAAGTTTTCATGTTATACATTATGCAAGCAAGGTTTTAAACGATGCACAAATCAATTATGCAACAACAGAAAAAGAATTGCTTGCAATAGTATATGCATTAGAAAAATTCCGTTCTTACCTCATTGGTTCCAAGATTGTTGTGTATACTGACCATGCAGCAATCAAGTACCTTATCACAAAAGCCGATTCAAAGCAGAGGCTCATTCGATGGATGCTCCTGTTGCAAGAGTTTGACTTAAAGATAAAGGACAAGAAAGGAACTGAAAATTTAGTAGTCGACCATTTGTCAAGGCTAATAAATGAAGAGGTAACAAAGCATGAGAAAGAGGTTGTGGAGGAATTTCCAGATGAAAAGCAGTTTATGGTGCAGGAAAAGCCATGGTTTGCTGACATGGCAAACTATCAAGCAACTGGATTTATACCGGAGGATTATAATTGACAAATGAAAAAGAAGTTCATCCGTGATTCTACTCAATATGTTTGGGATGATCCTTATTTGTTCAAAATCTGATAATCTATTGAGGAGATGCGTTTCAAATGATGAAGCCAAGAGCATCATGTGGCATTGTCATAACTCTCTGTATGGTGGGCATTTCAATGGAGAAAGAACAGCAGCTAAAGTTCTTCAATCCGGATTTTATTGGCCTACACTTTTTAAAGATGCATATGCACACTATCAATACTGTGAAGAGTGCCAAAAGACCGGAGGAATCTCAAAAAGAAATGAAATGCCGTTACAAAGCATCCTGGAAGTGGAGGTTTTTGATTGATGGGGGATTGATTTTGTAGGTCCGTTCCCATCTTCATATTCAAATGAGTACATCTTGGTTGCAGTATATTATGTGTCAAAATGGGTGGAAGCTATAGCATCGCCGAAAGCGGATAGTAAGACGGTGATCAAATTTCTGAAGAAAAACATTTTCACCCGATTTGGAACGCCAAGAGTCCTGATAAGTGATGGAGGATCACATTTATGCAATTCATAGCTTGCCAAAGCACTTGATCATTATGTAGTGAAGCATAAGGTAGCAACACCTTACCATCCTCAAACCAATGGCCAAGCCGAAGTCTCAAATCGTGAAGTTAAAAGAATTCTTGAAAAGACAGTGTCGGCATCAAGGAAGGATTGGTCATCAAAGCTGGATGAAGCTTTGTGGGCTTATAGGACGGCATACAAATCACCTATAGGCCTCACTCCATTTCAAATGGTTTACGGGAAGGCATGTCATCTACAGGTCGAATTGGAACATAAAGCATTTTGGGCGCTAAAATTCTTGAATTTTGATCAAGAACAAGCCGGTGAAAAAAGAAGAATTCAAATGCATGAGCTAGAGGAAATGAGGAATCAAGCTTATGAATCTTCAAGGCTGTACAAGGAAAAAGTAAAAAAGTATCATGACAGGAGGATCGTGAAAAGAAATTTTCAGCCCGGGCAAATGGTGTTGCTGTTTAACTCAAGGCTGAAGTTATTTCGGGAAAATTAAAGTCAAAATTTTACGGCCCTTTCATGATCAAAGAAGTGAAACCATATGGAGCAGTAGAGCTGGAAGACCCAGTCACAAAATCTTGTTGGACTGTTAATGGCCAGAGGTTGAAGCCCTATTTTGGTGGTGAAGTTGATCGTCTCACAACGACAATTTCACTCAATGATCCGTAATCAAACATGAAACAGGCGTCAAGCTAATGACGTTAACCAAGCGCTTGTTGGGAGGCACCCCAATTTTGTAAGTATGTTGCTTTTTCAATTGTATTTTAGTCCTTATAATCTATTTTTGCATGAAGAGTTAGTGGCACAAGTCAAAATTTTAAATTTTCTGTTTTCTGTCATGGTCGCTATAGCGATCAATCCCATCGCTATAGCGACGAGTCAAAATTTCAGAGTTTGGACCTCAGAGTCTGAAGGTCAGAGTCTGAAGCTTCAGACTCTCATTCAGAGTCTGAAGACCCTTCAGACTCTGCGCTCGTTATAGCCACGGCTGGGCCGCTGTAGCAATGACAGAAAAACATGTCAGTGCAGAACCCAATGCCACTAACTCCCCTTAACTTCCCCTAACCACCCACTCATCTTCTCTTATCCGTTACATTTCACCAAAACTGCAAACCCTAGTTAACTTAGCCATTTTCATTTCATCTTCCATTAACATTCCATTACAAAGCAAAATTTTCTATTTTCTTGCATCATCTCTATCAGGTACGAATTCCCTATTCCAAGTCCATATTCCATTTCCATCTTGTGAATCATCTCTATCAGCTACGAATTCACAGCTTTCTCTTTTCGCTTCTTATGTTTTCAAGTTTTATGATTGCTTTGTGCATTTTTTAGAAGTTTGAAATTAGGGTTATGCTTTTATTTAATCATTTGAAGCTTACTCATTTTAATCTTTGGTTTAAGCTTTTAGAAATGAAATAGAATCTCCAAACAAACTTGCCTAACATCTTCATTCCTCTTAAAAATCAATTTTTGAAACTTACCCATTTTGTAAAAATTCAAAATAAAAATGGTTATGTGATGATTAGGAAGTTCTAGTGATTATAATTCATTTTTATAATCTTTACTTTTGATTATTCGTGCCTCAAGTTGTTTTGAAAATGAAAAAAAAATCAGAAAAATTTTGAAAATCTGTGTTTCTTGGCTACAGCACAGTCTCGTCGCTGTAGCCCAGAAACAAGAACAATTTCTGGGTTTCATCGCTACAGCGACCAGTCTCGTCGCTGTAGCGCGCGTGTCCAGAATCTGTTTTCAAATTTTTTCATTCTTATTCTAACTTGCATTCTTATATTTCTGTCTTTGTACTTCTATTTTTGCAGGAATGGCACCTAAAACTTCAAGCAAAAGGCAAAGGAATGTGGAGGGTTCGTCTTCAAGGGCAAGACCCCAACCAACTACACCCCAAGATTCTAGCCGTTTCCTCAGCCTGCGTAACCAGGAATGTTACGCAGAGCTAACCAAACGAAGAATTTGGGCAGAAAAGGAATTTAGAATTGCTAAAGAAGGGAAATTCCAAGGGATTGCTCAAATCATAAATCACCGCAAGTGGGGCATACTTGTTAACCCTCCTAAAAAAATCAACCATGACATTGTGCGAGAGTTTTATGCCAATGCCATCCCGGCTGATCCAAGTGATGAATTCACATTCACCACCTTTGTCCGAGGCCGCACAATCAATTTTGACAGAAATGCCATAAATTCTTATCTAGGCAACCCATTGGATCTTAACCGTCTTTTAGACCCGGTAGACATGGGCCGATTGTGCACCTTTCACCAACATCAGGCCCGTGGGAATTGGGATCATGAAGCCATTGCACAGGCCATCTTTCAAGAGGGGAAGACTTATGACATAAGTCAGGCCTCTGGGAAACCTTTTAGAGCCCTCAAAGAAGATATGAATACTCCGGCTCAGGTTATCCTAACTCTCATCCTTTACAACATCAGGCCAAAAAGTCATACTTCCTCCACCACCTTGGATGTCACGCCTCTACTCTACTACATCCTCAGCAACCAGGAGGTTGATGTTGCGAGGATAATTGCAAATGAAATTAGGGTAGTAGCTGAAAGTGGTATTGTGCCCCCTGCTAAACCAAAGTGCCCACTACCATTTCCTGGACTCATAATGGGACTTTGCTTGAAGGCACGTATTCACTTGCCTACTCAGGTTGATGAGGAGATCAAAAATCCTATTGATGATAAGTACATCAATAGGTATTGCTCATACAAGACACCCACTGCAGCTGGGACTTCTCAAGTACCTCCTCCAGTCCCTCAAGCCCCTAGCTTTCCACCACTTAATTTCTCGGATTGGGACCCTCGCCATATGGCTGCCTACACCTACACCTGGAATCAAAATGAATCCAACCATAGAGCTCTTACCACCATTCAGAGCCACATGCACCAGGCAGGCCAATCACCTTGGACCACGGAGTTTTTTCAGGAGCATATCACTTGGCCTATGGACAGGCCTTTTTATTCTGGAGGGGCGAGTGCAGCTGCAGCTGGTGGAGAGAGTGCAACTGGTGGAGATGATGATGATGATGACTCCTCAGAGGATACGAGGACCATTGATGTAACACCCATATAGAGATTGCCTAGGATCTCTTACGAGTATTAAAATTTCGTACCGGATACATTAAATACAATACAGAAAGTTACATTTAATTATACATGGTAAGAGTCATCATACAATTCATTATCCGATACACTTCTTCTTTACATTATATACAACATACTACATCATCTGAAACATATATATATATATATATATATATATATATATATATGAACAAATAGTCAGCACGATCAATCCAAAGCTTTCTCTTTACCTTTACGTCGTGCTACCTGCGAACCTGCACCAGAAGGAAAGGGATGAGACATAACGTCTCAGTGAGCTCCGGCCCTACCTACTGTTGGCAACCACGGGGGTAACCTAGGGTCGCCGTGCCTACTCTCGGCAATCTTGGGGATACCTACGATCGCCGTCATTCTTTGCTAACTTCGCGATCAGGGGAAAAATCTAGGATCGCTGCATGTCTTAATCATTTCTCATCATAACTTAACTTGAACTTGTACTTAGTGATCTTGGGGACATCCTATGATCACTTCTCGTTCACTAGGAACTAACTGTCATATTTCTCAATAAATATAAATATACATATTCATCTTGTCATGTCTTTAAGTTAGAAGTTAGCGTTGAACAATCAATAATTATCTGGGTTCATTTTACGGAGTGCATCCGGGTGGAGTAACCCCGAAGTACATCTCCCTTCTACCGGTGAAAATTCCTATCATATCAGGCTAACACCGGACTCCTCTTGTCGTCGTGCGGTCATCCTTGCGGAATAACGCGTCCCACTAGCGTGAACCTCCTGTGTCCGACTAGCGTGAACAACAGAAGACACGACTTAATAATAGTCTTAACTTATGCGTATACCTCCCATGTCCCACTAGCGTGAACGACGAGAGACGCGATTAAATATCATTTAACTTATGCATGAACCTTTCGTGTCCCACTAGCGTGAACGACGAAAGTCATGACTTAGTATTCTTCCTTATTAGTCTTTATTTTGCATGGACCATTCGTGTCCCACTAGCGTGAACAACGAAGGCCACGGCTTAATATCTTAATAATTCTTGTATTCTTAACCTATAAAAGGTCCTAACTTGAATTCTATATCATTCTTGGCTTACACATACTTAATTGAGTGTATGATAATTGCTTGGTAAGGGATAACCCCAATACTAGCTCTTTTACTTCTCTATGATAACTTATGGATTAAGGTATCCATCTCTCAATATCGTGCCTATCCTCAAACTATAATAATCTATTCATTCTCTAAAGGATAGGTCTTCTAATGCTTATTAGCAATACTTAACCATTACATGTTGTTAATTAAGTCTGAAGCAACATTAGATAGCCAGAACGGTGCAAGGATTTGAAGAAAAACATTATGTTCCTGTCCCCTGTGCCATCGTGTCACGATTTGGAAATCGTGTCACGATTTCCTACCCAGAAATCGTGGCAGTCTCTGCCTATAAAATCGTGACACGGTTGTAAAATCGTGACACGATTTTACCTACAGTTGGACAGCACAGGGCAAGTTTAAAACGTGATTTCCACCATTTTGGCTTATCCAATCATGCCCAAACATCATAACAGCTTAAAGATAAATTTCTAAGTCATATAAACAGATTACAACATGTATGATCAAGAATTACTAACAACATAGAATTAGGGCACTAAAATTGGCAACTTTGATCATAATACTAAAAACTCTCAAACTTACTCAAGCGGGTTCTAAAACCCTGTGGAGCTCACCTTAAACCTCAATTGGTGCTTGCTAACTCTGATTTCCAAAGCCTTAGCTTCAAACTACCACTTCTCTTAATTCTCCCTTGATTCTCCTTTTTACTTTCTCTTGTTCTAGCCTTCCAAACCAAGCTTGTTTTGCTAGAATCTCACAAGAATTTGGATGAAGTTTGATGGGTTGTGGCAATAGAGTGAGGAGGGCGTGTGAGTTAGAGGGAAAGAGGGAGAGGATGATGGTTTTGGAAGAGTGTAGAAGAATGAAGAAAGATGGTAAGAATATCTTACCTCTTATTTTTAAAACAATCTCCCCATTCCAATTATTTACCATAATGCCATTCCACTTATTTACTAAATTGCTATGCTTCTTAATAAGTTTCTAATACCAATAACAATTACCTCTAAGCGGGATATTACAATCTACCCCCCTTAAAGAAATTTCGTCCTCGAAATTTAGAATTTACCTGAAAATAAATGCGGATAGTTCTCTTGCATCTCTGACTCTAGCTCCCACGTCGCTTCGCCGTCGGGAGAACCTTTCCATACAACCTTAACAATCGGAATCTCTTTGTTCCGCAAAGACTTAACATCACGATCAATTATCTGATCTGGCTCAGGTTGAAAGGTTAAATCTAATCTCAACTCAATACTATCCAACTCCACTGGTTGAAAAGGATCAGGAATGAATTTCCTTAGTTGAGAGACGTGGAAAACATCATGCAAACCTGACATGGCCGGTGGCAGAGCTAACTGATACGCTGCCGGACCGACACGTCGAAGTATCTGAAATGGTCCAATATACCTTGGACAAAGTTTCTTAGTTCTAAATGCTCCTCTTAAGCCCAACTTAGGCGTAACTTTAAGGAATACATGATCTCCCACTTCAAACTCTAAAGGTCTTTGCCTTTTGTCCGCATAGCTTTTCTGACGACTCTGTGCTATTCTCATTTTATCCTGAATGGATTTAATCTTTAGGGTCGTCTCCTGAATTATCTCAGGTCCCAAAATACTCTTATCTTCGACCTCAGCCCAACAAAGTGGGGTTCTACACTTCCTACCATACAAGGCTTCATAAGGCGCCATTCCTATACTAGAATGGTAACTGTTATTGTATGAAAATTCAATCAAAGGTAGGTGACCATTCCAACTTCCTCCATCTTCTAGGATACATGCACGTAACATATCCTCTAATGTCTGTATAGTCCTCTCGGATTGACCGTCTGTTTGAGGATGATGGGACGTGCTCATCTTTATTCTTGTTCCTAAAGCCTTCTGAAAAGCTTTCCAAAAGTGGGATGTGAAGATCGGATCGCGATCAGATACAATACTTACAGGAACACCATGAAGTTTCACAATCTCCAAAATAAACAATTCGGCATACTGAGAGGCTCGGTAAGTAGTCTTAACCGGCAAGAAATGAGCAGACTTGGTTAACCGGTCCACTATGACCCAAATAGAGTCATGTCCTCGCTGTGTCCGAGGCAATCCACTCACAAAGTCCATAGTTATCTCTTCCCATTTCCATTGAGGAATTTCCAAGGGTACTAACATTCCTGCAGGCCTTTGATGTTCAATCTTTACCTGCTGACATACAATGCATCGCGACACAAATTCCGCAATATCCCTTTTCATGCTAGGCCACCAATAATCTTTCTTCAAATCTTGATACATCTTGGTGGTACCTGGATGAATGCTAAAACTGCTCTTGTGCGCTTCTTCTAAAAACCTTTTCAATTCCACATCATTCGGAACATAAATTCTTCCTTCAAACAATAGTGTACCATCTGGTGTCAAAGAAAACTCTGATTGACCAACTCTTCTTTGAAGGTCCATATCCATAGTTTGCGCTTGTGCAATCCTAGGCCGTAGGTCGCACGAAATCTCTAACTTGTTCAACAGGATGCCACCTTCCAACTCTGTAACATGTAGATTAAGGTCCCTAAACTTTTCATATAACCCACACGTGTGCATCATTACTTCAGCCTTAACTAAAGCCTTTCGACTTAAAGCATCTGCTACTACATTTGCCTTTCTTGGGTGGTATTTCAGATCAAAGTCAAAATCCTTCAAGTATTCCATCCATCGTCTTTGCCTCATGTTTAGATCTCGTTGATCAAACAAATATTTCAAACTTTTGTGATCACTAAACAAATCAAACTGTGCACCATACAGATGATGTCTCCATATCTTCAATGCAAATACTATAGCTGGTAACTCAAGGTCATGGGTGGGGTAATTCTCTTCATGAGTCTTGAGCTGTCTAGATGCATAAGCTATCACATTCTCCCCTTGCATAAGAACACTACCCAGTCCTTTAGAGGATGCATCGCAGAAAACGATGTATCTCCTTTCAGGATCTGGTATTGCTAACACTGGTGCTTTAGTCAATTTTCTTTTCAAAACTCTGAAGCTCTCTTCACACTCTTCGTCCCAAATAAAGGGCACATTCTTCCTGGTGAGGCGTGATAGGGGTAAGGCAATCTGGGAAAACTTCATGATAAACCTTCGGTAATATCCTGCCAAGCCTAGGAAACTTCTGACTTCAGTCACATTCTTGGGTCTTTCCCAACTGAGAAGAGCTTCAACTTTAGATGGATCAACGGCTACTCCTCCTTGAGAAATAACGTGACCCAAAAACTTAATCTCAGACAACCAAAACTCACACTTGCTGAATTTAGCATATAACTGTTTGTCTCTAAGAACATTCAAAACAATTCTCAAGTGCTGAGCATGTTCCTGATGATCTTTGGAATAGATCAAAATATCATCTATGAAAATCTCCACAAATTGATCAAGGTAAGGTTGAAATATTCTGTTCATATAATCCATAAATACCGCTGGAGCATTAGTTACACCGATAGGCATAACCAGAAATTCATAGTGCCCGTAACGCGTTCGAAATGCCGTTTTGGACACATCAGAAGACTTAATGCGGATCTGATGGTAACCTGACCGAAGGTCAATCTTGGAAAATACCGTTGCTCCCTTGAGCTGATCTAGGAGATCATCAATCCTTGGTAGAGGATACTTATTCTTAATAGTCACTTTATTCAGTTGGCGGTAGTCTATACATAGCCTCATGCTTCCATCTTTCTTCTTGACTAACAGAACGGGAGCACCCCAAGGTGACACACTGGGTCTAATATAATGCTTCTGAATCAACTCTTCGAGTTGGGATTTCAACTCTTTAAGCTCAATAGGTGACATTCTATACGGTGCCACAGATACTGGCTGCGCTCCTGGAATTAAATCAATAGAGAACTCTACTTCGCGCTCTAGAGGTAAATTAGTTACTTCAGAAGGAAAAACATCTATGTACTCATTCACAACAGGAATATCACTGGGACTTAACTCTGATTCTGAAGCCACAGTGAGCATAACATAAAATCCCTTATCTTGAGCACAAATGAATTGAATTAATTGATGAGTACGATTAATCAATTCAGACAGAGCTACACCTTCCGTCGTATCACTTGTCGGCATATAAATACTCTTCTCGGAACATCCGATGTACACATGGTTAGCGGAGAGCCAATCCATGCCTAAAATCACATCCAGTTGCTCCATCGGGAGACACACTAGATCAACATAATAAGTCTTACTAGACACAGTGATAGGACAGTTTTCACAAACATAACTTGCCTCGATTCCGCCTTCAGTAGTGGTAGATACTAACATTGGAGGATTCAACGGAGACAAAGGTAATTGCAGCGTCTCTACACACTTATATGAAATAAAAGAACAAGTAGCGCCGCAATCAAAAAGAACTTTTACTGGGTATGAACCAAGATAACACATACCGGCAATCAAATCTTCATTGGCCAGAGCCTTTGCGCCATCAAGGGTATACACTCTGCCCTTACTAGTGGTTGTTCCTTCAGCTGTTCCTTTAACACGCCTGTTGGGACACTCTGATATAAAATGTCCTGGCTGCTTACATCCGTAACAAATACCAGCACCTATCAAGCACTCTCCTTTGTGCATCCTACCACACGTCTTGCAAGTAGGATAAGTCCGTGAAGAATTAGATTGTGGAGAGTATGTCTGTTTCCCTCTCTGAGGGGATCCTTTTGGCTTAAGCTTGTCATGATACTTATCTGACATTCTACTCTTCTTCTTCTCAAAAGTTGCCGCTCTTTCTTTCGAGGCCTTAGCAAGTCCTGCTTCAACCACTAAACTATCATGCACCAGTTCATCATAACTTACAGTTCTTTGGAGACTTACTGCAGTGTCGATCTCGCCTCTTAAACCTCGTTTATACTGATTCATCTTCCAGACTTCGTTCTCAGCATACTCATTATGTGTAGAATAATAGGACAGCTCTTCAAACTTCTTGGTGAATTCAGCAACTGACATGCTACCTTGCTTCAACTTCAAGAACTTTTGCTCCTTCTTTACCTTGTAAGACAAAGGTAAATATTTTTCCAACATCACTTCTTTAAAGTTTACCCAGTTCACTTCTACACCATTTGCTTCCATCCTGCGCTGAGCAGATTCCCACCAATCTTCTGCTGCGCCTCTGAGTTTATTTGTGGCATAGACCACTTTGTCCTCTTCTGAACACTCGGCCATTCTAAAAATCTTTTCCATCTGTTTAATCCATTTCCTAGCTTCCTGAGGTTCACCTTCTCCATTAAACTCCGGAGGGTGATGTCTATTATACTCCCGGAACACGGGGTTGCCAATTACAGGAGGAGGTGGTGGCTGTGGATGGAAACCCTGTCCTTGGGTCATCATTTCCATCCATTGCTGTTGGGCTTGAGTCTGTTGCTGAGCTTGTTGTTGCATCATCAGCATCATTTGCTGATACTGTAATGCATTTTGAGCTTGCTGCTCTTGATACTGCTGCTGCCAGGCCTGCTGCTGCTGTATCATTTGTTCCCACGAATTCATACTTGGTCCTCCACTTTCATCATTGGCTTGATTAGCACGAGGTCTACCGGGTCCTCTTCTTCTCCCAGACATCTTATCCTAGCTGTCATATACAAGTCAAAGTGATCAGTTTCAACTGAATATAACAGTTAGAATAATGTCCTGGATCCAAGAGGTCCACAAACTTGAATTGTACTTTAATGACCCAAGGCACGGTCTGAATCGACCTGCTCTGATACCAAATTGTAACACCCATATAGAGATTGCCTAGGATCTCTTACGAGTATTAAAATTTCGTACCGGATACATTAAATACAATACAGAAAGTTACATTTAATTATACATGGTAAGAGTCATCATACAATTCATTATCCGATACACTTCTTCTTTACATTATATACAACATACTACATCATCTGAAACATATATATATATATATATATATATATATATATATATATATATATATATGAACAAATAGTCAGCACGATCAATCCAAAGCTTTCTCTTTACCTTTACGTCGTGCTACCTGCGAACCTGCACCAGAAGGAAAGGGATGAGACATAACGTCTCAGTGAGCTCCGGCCCTACCTACTGTTGGCAACCACGGGGGTAACCTAGGGTCGCCGTGCCTACTCTCGGCAATCTTGGGGATACCTACGATCGCCGTCATTCTTTGCTAACTTCGCGATCAGGGGAAAAATCTAGGATCGCTGCATGTCTTAATCATTTCTCATCATAACTTAACTTGAACTTGTACTTAGTGATCTTGGGGACATCCTATGATCACTTCTCGTTCACTAGGAACTAACTGTCATATTTCTCAATAAATATAAATATACATATTCATCTTGTCATGTCTTTAAGTTAGAAGTTAGCGTTGAACAATCAATAATTATCTGGGTTCATTTTACGGAGTGCATCCGGGTGGAGTAACCCCGAAGTACATCTCCCTTCTACCGGTGAAAATTCCTATCATATCAGGCTAACACCGGACTCCTCTTGTCGTCGTGCGGTCATCCTTGCGGAATAACGCGTCCCACTAGCGTGAACCTCCTGTGTCCGACTAGCGTGAACAACAGAAGACACGACTTAATAATAGTCTTAACTTATGCGTATACCTCCCATGTCCCACTAGCGTGAACGACGAGAGACGCGATTAAATATCATTTAACTTATGCATGAACCTTTCGTGTCCCACTAGCGTGAACGACGAAAGTCATGACTTAGTATTCTTCCTTATTAGTCTTTATTTTGCATGGACCATTCGTGTCCCACTAGCGTGAACAACGAAGGCCACGGCTTAATATCTTAATAATTCTTGTATTCTTAACCTATAAAAGGTCCTAACTTGAATTCTATATCATTCTTGGCTTACACATACTTAATTGAGTGTATGATAATTGCTTGGTAAGGGATAACCCCAATACTAGCTCTTTTACTTCTCTATGATAACTTATGGATTAAGGTATCCATCTCTCAATATCGTGCCTATCCTCAAACTATAATAATTTATTCATTCTCTAAAGGATAGGTCTTCTAATGCTTATTAGCAATACTTAACCATTACATGTTGTTAATTAAGTCTGAAGCAACATTAGATAGCCAGAACGGTGCAAGGATTTGAAGAAAAACATTATGTTCCTGTCCCCTGTGCCATCGTGACACGATTTAGAAATCGTGTCACGATTTCCTACCCAGAAATCGTGGCAGTCTCTGCCTATAAAATCGTGACACGGTTGTAAAATCGTGACACGATTTTACCTGCAGTTGGACAGCACAGGGCAAGTTTAAAACGTGATTTCCACCATTTTGGCTTATCCAATCATGCCCAAACATCATAACAGCTTAAAGATAAATTTCTAAGTCATATAAACAGATTACAACATGTATGATCAAGAATTACTAACAACATAGAATTAGGGCACTAAAATTGGCAACTTTGATCATAATACTAAAAACTCTCAAACTTACTCAAGCGGGTTCTAAAACCCTGTGGAGCTCACCTTAAACCTCAATTGGTGCTTGCTAACTCTGATTTCCAAAGCCTTAGCTTCAAACTACCACTTCTCTTAATTCTCCCTTGATTCTCCTTTTTACTTTCTCTTGTTCTAGCCTTCCAAACCAAGCTTGTTTTGCTAGAATTTCACAAGAATTTGGATGAAGTTTGATGGGTTGTGGCAATAGAGTGAGGAGGGCGTGTGAGTTAGAGGGAAAGAGGGAGAGGATGAAGGTTTTGGAAGAGTGTAGAAGAATGAAGAAAGATGGTAAGAATATCTTACCTCTTATTTTTAAAACAATCTCCCCATTCCAATTATTTACCATAATGCCATTCCACTTATTTACTAAATTGCCATGCTTCTTAATAAGTTTCTAATACCAATAACAATTACCTCTAAGCGGGATATTACAATTGATCATGAAGCTACTGATCAAATGGAGTCTGATTGAAAATTTTGCAAGATGGCTGTTTTTCCTTCATTTTTCTTTCATTTTACTTTTGGCTTAATTTTTTTAGTTTTAATCTGAACAATTTGCTTTGTAGTATTTATTTCTTTTTATGTTGCCGTATTTTGGAATTATTGTATTATGTTTATTGCAAACTATGTTTAATATTTTATTTTATCTAACAATGGAAAGAAAGTCAAAAATTCAAAAGTTAAGTGCTTGAATGAAAGCCAAAGATTGAGCAAAGTATCAGGTGAGTGATTATGATAAAGTTTGTGACAAAGCGCAGAGCTAAGGTACTCGTTTCTTGTTTTTCTAGGTGTGTATTTGAATGTGAAATGAGTATATTGCATAAAATTTATCTCATTTAGTTTGACGCGATAACATGCTTATGTATGAACCACTTAGAACTAGCATAAATGTGAGGAATCCTCAAGTTCTATTCATATATGCAGGAGACCGGTATTTTTTGTTTAACTCGGTTATTTTATGTTAAATCTGAAAATTGTTTTGAACTCTAAGAAAGCACAGAAATGATCAAGGCATTCTTTTTGAAATTGAGAAGAAACACTTGACCACAAAAAGCCTACCCTGTGAGAAAGTGAGTATTTGATAACCCCATTTGAGCCTAATGAATCAGAATCCTTAACTATGAACTGTCAATATTCATAAGCACAATGCTTAATGAATTTGCCCAAGTTTTTCAAAATCCAGTTCATTGTTAAATCACTATTGGATTCTGATATTTTCACCTTCATTTTGAACCCTAAAGCACCATGCATATTTGTCCCTTGCTTAGTGATAGGGGAACATTCAATTAGAGTATCATTTTGTATAAGTTGGGGAGAAAAGGGAGGTATTTCATTTATGTCAAGTAAAGGTGAGAAATTGAAAATTGATCTTGACAACAAGAAAAGAAAAGAAAAAGAAAAGAAAAGAAAAAGAAAAGAAAAAAAGAGAAAAATATAATAAATCAAAAAAAAATGTTGTCAAGATCAAAGTACTTTTTGTATATCACCAAGGGTTGATAATGAGAATTTGGAGGAAGTTGTGTAAATAGAAAGAATGTTCTTCTATGCTTGGCCATTTGAATTCAATTTTTCCCACATATGACATTTCTTTTGAAACCAAGCCAAGTTACAACCCTCAAAGACCTTTTAATCTATGCTTTTGTGCTTTTTGATATGATATTTGGATTAACACATAACTTAATCAGGATGTTAGCAGAGTTGCCGGATGTGTGTTCAAAACCCTCACAACATGAGTTCAATTTGTTTGATTTACTTTCAAAGAAGTGTGTTAGGTGTGGTTCATTGATAAATATGTTATTGATTTGAATTGTGTGATATGAATTTTGTGCTCATGACTTATGTCACATTCATAGTATATATCTCGATTAATGAGAAACTTCACTTTTGCCTGCGCAGTCACAGTTGAATCATGCATCTGAGAAACTTTTCTTCAAACTTTAGATTTTTTGCTTATTGCTCAAAACTTTGTCCAAAGCCTTGAAAATTTCCTTTTGATTCTTTGGTTTGAGGACAAACCAAAAAGCTAAGTTGGCGAGAGTTTGATAAGTGCCTGAACGTAGTTATCTTTTGATATATTTTTAGGCACTTATGTTACTTGTTTTGCAAGTTATCATAGGATAAGCTCAGAATTATTGATCGAATGTCAAATTATTGATCCTATGTCTTACCCCATCCATTTGTGCAGGAAATACCATGCTAGCTAGGACCTGAAATTGAACAAAGAAACATGAAGAATTGATAAGGTTTCATCACTACAGCGGAGGATTGGTCACTATAGCGCGCCTAGGCAGGGAGAAACTAAGGTTCCATCGCTACAGCGATGGATCTGGTCGCTATAGCGACCAAGGGCGGTTTGAACCCCGTTTGCTGACGTGGAGCAAACCCAAAGGCCAAAAAATCTTCCATCGCTACAGCGACCAACTCATCGCTGTAGCGAGCCTTATAAAAACCAGATTGTATTTAAGCCTTTTAGCTCATTTTCTGAATATTAACATATACTTCCAGAAAGAGAATAGGGCTAAAAAGAGGCATTCTTCATATAACAAAAGTGATCTAAGTGTAGATTAACTAAGAATCTTTGAGAAATCAAGTCTTAGCTTTGGATCTCCATCTTTCTTTCCACTTTTGTATTGTTGTCATGAAAATGAACAACTAAATCCCCTTTGTTGGGATTAGAGGTAATCAATCAATCTTAGATGTAAACTTTTGATCTTTCAAATATATGATTCTAGCCTTTTATATATCATTGAGTTTATTCTTGTTTTCCATTATTATGTTTGATTTAAATGTTATTGAAAAATACTTTTGAATCTAGGTTTAGAATAATATTCTATCAAAATAAGAAATTCTAGACATGGAATTTGGTTTTGATAATCACACAAAGTGTCTGAACGTAAAGCTTTCGAATCGTTTAATAGATTGAGACATCGTCGATTAAACGATATGATCGATCTCACAACGTCATTTGGACACGAATGATGTTGTCGAGTGATACGTGATAATATCGTATATAAGAAAAGCTAGAATCCATATATATGATCATTAGAATATAATCGATGTTCGATTGATGAACTTTGATCCTAACGCTTTTTACGCCCTATTACTCTCCGTTTTTATTAACATTTTTAAAGTCGAATAGTTTATAGCAAACAAATGATTAAACCCTTAACTTAAAATGATAATCGGTGTTGAACGGTTTATGATATCACATTAATCCCTGAGGAAACGATATAAAAATATACTTACTTTTGACTAACACCAGCACCTAGATGGATACGCAAACCTTCTCCAGGTATAACAATGAAATTGTAATTGTAACGATCAGGGTTTTTAAAACTAAATCTCTCTGATAAAATACTTTACACAACGGACATAACTTGAAAATACATAAAAGGTCTTGAAAAGTTAGAGGAACTTAAAATGATTTATTTCTTTCATCAAAATACTTAAAAATGAATGTAAAGGAAGTTTTTACAAATAAGAAAATTCAAATACAATTAGAGATCCTAACTCTAGACACTGTGATCCGGTATCCAATTGACTCCAAAGTCTTTTATTTGAAAAAGAATCAACAGTGTGGGATGACATACTACGATCTCAGTGAGTTCTCAAATCGGGATAAAACATAGTATGCCACATAAGAAATATAACTATTACTCAACTATAAAAGATTTTGATAATAACAACAAAATGCTTCAACGATAATATAATCTTCCCTTTCGTTTAAAAATAAACATTGTATACTAGCATTACTTGCCTTAGTCGATATATACTTTAATATAACTAGACTATACTGAGCACGATTGCGGCTAACCAATCACTCAGACGTGGATAATCTTAAGTGATCAATTCTTCCAATGTAGTCTGCTTTAAACTAGGCATTGTAAGTGGTGCCCCATTTGCCTACATATATTGGAACTGACACCTCAGGGTTCCCTCTATGCTCGGAAAAAAGATCCTTAGCCCTACTCTTCCCACACAACTTATATATACTTAGTTACATAAATTGCAACTACAAGTAATATAAATACATTGATCTGCTTATTTGTATATCACACAACTAGTAAATACTACAAATTTATTAGCATGAATTACTTTTTCTACACAATGCAAGGCATCATGTTCACTTACCTCATTTGATATTCTCACCTAGTTCAAGTATCATATATGAATTCATCAAGTACCTTGTGCACATACAATTCTATCAAACTGGTCCCAAAATTCAGTTTTACAATTGTCAGAGCTCAACTTTGCATATTTAATTAACATATCAACCGACGTCAAAATTCAGTAAATGAACATTCCGTGAAAATCTTAAAATGTATAGATTATAAATATTTTTTTTGATTTGTGGTTCAAGTAACCAATTATTTAAGTTTAACAAAACAATATGTATGACTACCAAAACAAGGCAGAAACGTTTCTCTAACTGGTAACAAGAATTTCTCTTACTCTAATTAATGAAATTTCACGATTCTTGCAAATAGCAGTTGAATTCCAGACCAAAGACACCTAGTTGGCAAAATAGTTAAGAAAGGTTCACGATCTAGCAAATACTTTTAACTTCTTCAAGTCGATGTACATACCAATAAAAGCATAATACTAGACCAGACCTCCTATTTAAACTCGCCAACACAAAAAGGCGAGGCCAAAACAAATTAGATTTGTGCTTGAAACAATAACAATGACAAAAAGATTAAGACAATGTAATGCATAAAAGATTCAAATGTTAAATCTTAATACAATCAATGATTAATAATTCTCACACAATATACAAAACTAGACAATTCTCAAACCAAATCTAAGAGCAATTAAATCAACTATACTAATGAACACAAGGTATATGTGTTTGATAAAATGACACTAGATTGAATCGAAATGTGATCAATGTGAATTAAGAAAAAACCTAATTCAATGAATTAAGTCAAGTTTAACAAATTGAAACAAGATCACATTCAAATCAATTCTAACAATTATCAAACAAACATATACTCAAAATAAACAAAATTAAAGAGGAAATGGAAGAGAAACGACACCGAGATTTATAGTAGTTCCCCCTTTCATCCACGCTTCAGGGTATGTCTACTCTTCTTGGTGGAAAACGTCTCCACCAAAGAGTTCCACTAAAATTGAATGTTTAATTACAATGTTGTGATTACAAGAACTCCTTCAATTACCCTAATTTTCAATTCTTATGCAATCACTCCCGCAATTTTCAAATACCCCTTTGAAATTGGTGTTACTTCAAGTCTTCGAATCCTCAATCACCCGTGCAATCCTTGAAGCTCTTCACTTGAACTCTTCTTTGCTCCATCCGGTGGTTGGATCCCCATCAACTCAAGAAATTAAGAAAGAACCCCCAATACCCTTGGAGGTAGAATGAAATTACTCAATTCACTTTAGATCCTTGATTCTCAATCAATATCCTTGAAAGAAATCAACTTACAATCACTATAGCACTCTAGCAATCTATGACTCAAAGACCACAATGATTGTTAGAAAAAGTGTTTAATCTGAAGAACAAATGACAAATGAGGTTTGGAGACTCTAGAGAGAATAGATGCAAATGATTTAGTAGTTTGGGTGTTATGAGGATATGAGTCTATATAGGAAAGAGTGGCAAGTGCAAAAATGTGTCCAAAAACAACATAGTGAATCGATTCACTTAATGTGTGATTCGATTTAGACAACAAAAGACAAGCAAGATGAAATATGAAGATTGATACGATTCAGACCAAAATTGAATCGAATCATATTTCACAGGATGAAGGTTGATATGATTCAATTACATATGAATCGAATCAACAAGTCAAAAAACAAGTCCAGAAGAAACCAATGATACGAATCAAACAAATTTGATTTGATTAATGAATGATACGATTCATCAATTCATGAATCGATTCAAAATTCACAAGACACATGGGAAAATGGCAGAGACTTCTTATGATATGATTCAAATTTATTTGAATCAAATCAAACTTCTAGAAACATACTTTTGCCAAGAGAAATGAACTTTTCTATATATGTATACCACTCTAGACAACAAGGAACACTAGGACACATGAGAGGACAGTTGCTAGGTGCTTTAACATGATTCTAGGCTATATCAATCAACAATAAAAAATCATCATATGAACCTATCTAGTAAACATCATGAAAACAACGACCTATAGCTACGTATGGCTTCAATCTCCCCTCTTTTTGATGATGTCAAACACCATGTTGATGATGTTGCTTGACTCCCACTGAAACTTTGCATACAAAGAAACTAACAAAAAGCACAAAAGTATATATCTATATACAACACTATCTCATAACATATTGCAATCAAAGGAATAAAGAGATTTGCAAATCACAAAGACATGCAATCAAGAAATAACAAAAACATGAAAGTTAACATAAACATCAAAACATCAACATAGGTCTTTCTCCCCTTTTGACAACGTCAAAAAGGGAAAGTGCATGAGAGTAAAGGAATTATTACAAACCTATAGCCAAAGGCATAATGTCAAAATAGAATTAGAAATACATGAAGGAAAATAAGAAGTCACTAAGCATTATGGCAAGTTCCATCTGGGTTTGAGGTTCAATTCCATCTTGGTTGGGGAAGGGATAGTTGAAGTATTCACTAGGTGAAGCTCCTAAGTTGTCCCACCTTTGAAAAAAGCTCTCATGTCCTGAAATTGAACATCCTCTGTATCAAGCCTTCGTTTAAGCTCCTGAAACTGTAGGTCTTGAGCATCAAACTTCCGTGTCATAAACATTTTCAAATCCCTCATACCATTCATTCCAACACTTAAGTCAACCCTCTGATGACTCTAATCATGACCCGGATCATAATCTGAGTCATTCTCATCCTGTTTATTCTCAGCATCTCCTTCAAGTTTTGCCTCTTCATTTGCCACATTTAGCCACATCTCCTCTACCAAGTCTGGATCAGTCCCTTCCGGCACAGTGACATGATCATAGTACCATGTGCTAACCGGCTTAGCCCTGTCATCATAATACCAATTGTTCTTGATATCTTGATAATAATGCATTTTTCAAACAACCCTCCTTTCTAACCCACTCTCAACACTTGGTGTAGTGAGTAGGCTATCAACAGTGAACACCTTGTTTTCCCTAAAGACCCTCGCCACAAATGATGGATAAGGAAGTCTCTTCTTACTATCATTTTTGTAGGCCATCATTCGATCGCAGAAGAACAAGGGCCAGTTAATCTTCACTTTGTTTTCAGCACCCACATAATACTAAGATCAAGGTCATCAATCCTACCATAGTTTGACTGCTTGCTCATGATTATCTTAACCACCACCTAGTGTAACATCCTATCAACATATTTCAATTGAAGATGACTAAATTTGGAGTACTCCATAGGCTCAAAACCAATCTTAGAGACACTATTCACAAAATCAATTTTGTTATAATTTGCGAATGTGTCACTACCCTCAAAGTCCACTCCAACACAGTCTAATCCAACCAGTTCTAACCAACGTGCCGGTGCAAGAGTTACAACAACATTCTTAAATGGACACACAAAACTCACACCGTCCTCTTGTCTTTGAGCATTACAGTATAAAGCTTTAACTTGAGATTCATCATAATTATTCTTAAGGCTAACAAGACCATGCAATTTTTGAAATTCCAGCAATTCATGAAACCCAAAACCCATACTCTCAATATCTCTCATATAACAATAAAATTGAGGAGCAACAAACTTCTTAGAGTGAAATTTTCCCAAATACCTATCATAATCTTCGTCCGGCAACAAGTCTTGAACCAAGATTCCCACTCCTTCTTGAACAGGTGCTGCAGGGGGTTGAGTCGTTCTCTTACTTGTGCCCTTCTTTCCTCCACCATTCACATTGAATTTTGGACCCATTTGAATTGAAAGTTGTTTGGAAGATGAATTGAAGTATGAATGGGAATGTGTGAGTAATTTTGTGTTGAAAAAGAGAAGCAAATGGTTATATTTGGTTAATGGAGGTTTTTGGGAGGTTAGGGTTCCTAACTGTTAAGGGAGGAAGTGGGAAAGATGGGTTTTGAATGAATGGCCATGATGCAAAGCAAAAAATTATATTTTCATGCAATTAATACAATTCACAACTTAGTGAATCGATTCAAAGTCAATCGTTTCAGTGGTTATACTGAATCATTTTGAATCAATTCAAAAGGGTGGTTTTTAAAAAATTTGATACTTTTCAAAAGAGAATTATTGTGAATTGTAACCAATTGATCATGCACAAATTTGTTGACAAATGCAGTCAATAATTTTCTGTAAAAACACAGATATAAGATTCTATAGGAAACCATAAAACAAACAACTTGTAAACGATCACAATTGAATTACAAGCAAGCATGCAAGGCAAAGCATATGACGATATAGCATGCTAAAATGGATATACAAATAATAAAATCAAATAGAGATAATCACTCATGAATAACAACATAGTTTGTCATAACAAAAAAAATGATTATAACCAAAGTAAAGGTAAGAGAAATAGTTTCCAAAGAAAGGTCAAACACATTTGACTTTCTAATGAAAACACTTTACCTAACCAAAAACTTACTCCCTTGATAGAGTACTTCCAAGATTGATGATGTAGGAGAGGTCACTTGTGATAATCCAAACGTGATAAGGCCAATGGAGAGGTTAACTATTTGACATCCTCGTATACGACTTCAACACACTCTTTTTCTTGATGTCCTTGTTAGGCAAGAAGCTTATTGTGGAGTATCATCCTTGACTTGACTCGTGATCAACAAACCTATAACACACTAACAAACAAACAAACTTTTCCCAACTTGTGGAAGTAAGTGAAAAACAAGGGTGATCCAATTTGAAAGAAGCATTGAGATGTGCCCCCCTTTTCCACCGAAATGAATATAGGAGATACACCTACAATAGAGTGCCTTAAACAATCCTAGAAGAAACTCCTAAGATATGTAAGGCACTTTTTCATGCTTGATCAATTTGGAGCCCTTAGGTTCTCAACAGAAGTTGAGACCTTGGGGTTATTGAGACAATCAACAATCTTGGGCACCCACATCATTACCCCTTTAGGGACTTCAACTTTCCTAATGTGACAATAAGGTGTGGTGTGACCAAGTCTTCCACAATAGTGACACCTAACATTGTGAGTTTGAGGTTTACCATCATCATTTTTATTAACAAAAGTGTAATTTTGTAGGGTCTCTTAAAATAATTTCTTTTGTCTTTTGATTTCATGGTAAACTTCATTTCACCCTTAGAAACATGCTCTAGCTTATTAGTTAGAGATTCAATTTCTCTATAAAGGCTAGGACATGTCTCACAATTAGCAAAGTTCATCCAATTTGAGTCATATTTGGATGAGCTTTGTTTAGGTGACTAAAGACTAGGAATTATAAGCTTTTCATTAATAAGAGATGCATGCTCTTGATTTAGGATTTCGAAAGTGTTTTTAAGTTGTGAGAGCTCATTTTCTAACTTTAAAATGTTTCTCTTTTGAGATATTATTTTATCAAAAGCATTTAAAGCCTCATAATGCATCTCTTCAATGGCTTGTCGTAATTCCTCATAGGAAGGTTTAAATTCGGAGTCGGATTCAGAGTCGGAATAAATTACCTTATTTATCTTTGTTTTGTGTGGCCTATGAGACACAAGTTAGCGATTTCATCATTTTTGCTATCACTTGCCAAGGAGGTGGTACCATCATCTTCCCAAGCTATGTAAGCTACTCTCCCTCTTGAGCTTCTATTTGAATTTGATCTTCCTTTGCCCTTGGTTAGCTCCGGACATTCATTCTTGTAGTGACCCATCTTTCCACATCCAAAGCAACTTACAATCTTCTCCTCCTTTTCCGATTCTTTTCCCTTAAGTGAAGCCTTCCTAAAATTGACTAAGTTCTTTTCATTATGCTTTAGACCGTTTCACTTAATCTAGCGGTTATATCGTCTCACAAACAACCCCATTTATTCTTCATTAAGTGAATCATCATCAGAGTCTGAAGGTGAGAAAAACACAAGAAGGGGGGGGGGGGGGGGGTTGAATTGTGTTGGCTTTTTCTTTCTCAAAAACTTAGGTTAGTTCAGGATCAGATATTGATCAAATTCTGAAACTATTTTCAGAGTTGTTTTGCAGCGGATATAAAGTAAATGAGAGAGAGAGAGACAAGCAATTTATCCTGGTTCCTTCCACAACCCGGAAGTAGTTCAGTCCCCTTGTTACTAACAAGAGATTTTTCACTATAATCACAAAGATTACAATCACTCAAGCACACAGCTATGAGACTTCCTTGCTCAAACACACAGTATGAGACTTCCTTGCTCAAACACACAGTATGAGACTTCCTTGCTCAAACATACAGTATGAGACTTCCCTGCTCAAACACACAGTATGAGACTTCCTTGCTCAAACACAAAGTATGAGACTTCTAGTTGCTCAAGCACACAAGCAAGAGACTTTTTAATCAAATAGAATTACAAAGAATATGTTTGAGTTGAACACTTGATATACTATCAGTGGTGTTCACAAAATACAACACAGATTCATACTCTATACTTAAGAAATTCTAAGATAAAAAGGTTTGTAAGAATTTCTAAGTTATTTGATGACTTTCAGATTTGGCAGTTTTGCGTTTCCAGAAAATAGTGTAACAGAGTCATGAGAGTCTTAATCTTCTTCTTCAAATCTTCAATCCTTTACAGAGGAATAAAGAGCTGTTGTGAAGATGCCATGTCATCAAATAGAGCTGTTGGAATTAGAAGCTTCAGCCAGCATTAAATCCTTCTGTTCTGGAGTGCGCACAGAAAACAGAGCAATACGATTTGAATGTTTCCTTAAAAACTGGCTGCGTGTTTCGTCCAAGGAGGCAAAGGTTGCAGAGAGTTGTTCTGACTGTACAGTACTTTACTATTGACAGTGACAGCTGTTGACTTCTGCTTTTCCTTAAAACTTAGACTTCAGAAGCTGCTCTTCAGACTCCTTGTCTTCAGTCGCAGTTCTTCAGACTCAGTCTTCAGACGCACTGTTCATCAAAAGCACTTCTTCAAAAGCTGGTCTTCAGACGCACTGTTCATCAGACACACTTCTTCAGACGCACTGTTCATCAGACGCACTCTTCAGAAGCTGGTCTTCAGATGCACCTTCAGACGCATTGTTCATCAGACGCACCTTCAGAAGCTGGTCTTTCAGACGCACCTTCAGATGCACTGTTCATCAGATGCACCTTCAGAAGCTGGTCTTTCAGACGCACCTTCAGATTCTTTCAGACTCACAACACAAGCTTCAATATTTTCCTTTTGCTCTTAACTTGATCTTTTAGAACCACCATTAGTTACAACAATTAATTATATGGTCCTGCACACTTAGAACAAGCATTAACATATCCAATTTTCTTTTTAACACTTTGTTATCATCAAAACTCAAAAGAGACTTGTTCATACATTTTGTTCCAACAATCTCCCTTTTTTTGATGTTGAAAAACACAAGTATTAAAAGAAAATTGTTGTTAATTTAATTAACAAGTTGACTTCAGGGTCTGAGGTTTGTAAGCTCCCCCTAAGTCTGATAATTCACAAGGTGAGGTTTGTAAGCTCCCCCTGAGTCTTATCCAGGTTTATTAAATTCAATTTAAATCAATAAAGAGTGTTACTCAGAATTTAATTGACAAGTTGACTTCAGGGTCTGAGGTTTGTAAGCTCCCCCTGAGTTTTATCCATGTTAATTAAATTCAGTTTAAGTCAAAAATCACTCAGAATTATCTCACATAATTTAATCAGAGGCTTAGAGATGAGAAGCTGTTCTCCTAAGTTAATTAATTATCAGAAATTAACTTATATGCTGTAAGCTCAGAGCCTGAAATACTTGTTACTTTTACTCCCCCATTTGTCATCAACAAAAAGAAAATTCAAGAATTTTTAAGACACAAGAGAGTTAAAACGTGAGATAAAAATGTTTCGAGCATTTGTTCAGTACCACTGAACTGTTTCAGACACAATTGTTCAGAACATATGGTTCAGTACTGCTGAACTCTTTCAGACACAATTGTTCAGAACATATGGTTCAGTACTACTGAACTTTTTCAGACAGAATTGAGAGTTTTTAAATGGGTCTGAAAACTGAACATATAAGATGAAAAAGTGAAAGTGTGACTGTGTTTTGAGTGTTTTTAAAACATTTCAGAAACTGAAAACATAAAAACATTAAACACAACTGCACATGATGACTTTAGGAGGGGCAAAGTACAACTTTCAAAGCTTAATTCATCACTGCCCAGCAGTTATAACTTATCAGATTCTGACCAATGTGTTAGACTACTGTTCAGATTCACTCTTATTAGTGGGCTTATAATGAGTTTTATCAGAAGTCAAAATTTCAGATTCTGAAACTCAGACTCTGATGTCTTCAGAAGCTGAACTTTCTTCAGACTCTCAAAGTGAGTGTCTGTTAAGTCTTAGCTTCTCATGAACTTCATATTCTTAGTTTCTATTCAGAGTCAAGCAATTTTTTCAGAGATAAAATGCATGTTTAGATTCTTTTTAATAAAATTAAATCCATCTTCTGAACATAATCTCTAATAAAATGATGTTTAATTTCAATATGCTTGGCTCTTGAATGTAGAATTGGATTTTTAGACAAACAGATTGCAGCAGTATTATCACAAAGATGGGTATGATGTTTTCATGAATCTGATAATATTTCACATTGGTGTAGAAGCAGTTAAGTATAACAGAGAACAAATCATACCTCTGTAGAGCTGCTGATCAACCTTTGAGCTTCTGACTGCTTCTACTTATTCATTTAGTTTGTTTCTGAACACCCATTTTGTTCCAATAATGTTCTTGTGCTTTGGTCTTGCAAATAAGTCCCAAACACCATTTCTTTGGAACTGATTGAGTTCTTCTTGCATGGTCATAATCATTAAGACTTTGTTCAGAAACATCTTGCTCTTGATTGGCTTCAGGAGGAGTGTCAGCTACTGAGAGGTTTTTCAGCATTTGGAGGATTTTCAGCTTCTGGAAGTTTTTCAGCTTCTGAACTTTCTTTAGACTCAGAAATCTGGTCAGGTTCTGAAGCATCTTCTGAGAGCTGAATATCAGTACCAGTGATCTAGTCTTTTTGGTTTCCTCCAGATCCCACAGTTCCTTCCTCTTTCATGGTCAGCGTTTGGAACATAAACTTTTCTCCTGTCATGTGCAGCAAGCAGCCACTGTCCAGGTACCATGACTTCCCCTTTTGTTTGGCTCTTAATCATATCTGCAACAAAAATAATTTCAGACCTAGGTACCCATATGGGTCCTCTTGGGTTAGTTCTGAAAGGTTTAGTCTTTTGTTGCACCTTATGTCTGGAGTTATAAGACTCAGACTTGTTCAGATACCTTGGATATGAATCCTTTAATCTTGAACAAGTCTTAGTGTCAGACACTGAGTTCTTCAGAACCTGAGCTTTCAATGGTCTTGACTCAGATTTCTTCAGAACCTTAGACTTGAAGGTCTTTGGTTCTGAGCTTTTTAGAGTCTGAACCTTTGAAGACTTTGGTTCTGTATTCTTCAGAACTTTGGACTTGAGAGTCTTTGATTATGATTTGTTCAGAATCTTGGATTCAGAAGTAGTAGGTTCTGATTTGCTAAGAACTTCAGTTTTGCTTGCTCCTGACACAAAGCAAACTTTCAGACCTTTCTTAATACAATCAGAATCAGATGACAAATTGGCTTTCTTTTGTATCCTTTGTCTGACATTCTGAGATTTAAAAGGTTTTGTATAAACTGGTTTAGTATCTTTTGAAGATTTCATAAACACAGCCTTTTGAAAATTTAAGTCTGAATTTTTCAGATTCTGAGACTTGCTTGCCTTAGGTTCTGAACTCTTCAGACTTTGAACCTTTTCAGATTTAAAGTCTGTTTTCCTCATAGTCTTAGACTTAGAACCTTTTGGTTTAGACTTTGGCAAATCTTTAGATTCTGCCTTCATATTTCCCTTAGGTTCATAAGTTTTGGATTCTGAGTTGTTCAGAACCTCAGGTTCAGTAGTCTCAGTTTCTGATGAATTCAGTTTCTCAGAACTGTCAGATGCAGGTACAAAGCACACCTCAGTGCCTTTCATAATATCTCCAAAAACTGGTAGAATTGTTTCTGTTGAATGATTGAATGGATCATTCTTGAAACCAATTCTTTCTCCTCTGTTTCTGTTAATATTATAAATCATAGAAGCAACTTTACTTCTGTTGATTCCAGTTAGGATAAAATCCTGAAGAGCAATTTCATGTTCACTTGGAACTTCATCAGGTTTCTTATGAACCATTTCTCTGAGTTCTCTAAATTCTTCATCAATCTCTCATCAGCCAGCAAGTTATGTTTCTTTTTCAAGGATTTTAATTGACTTAACTTGCTTCTGAGGTGGTTCATAAGATCTTTAACTGTTTCAACAAGTTCAGAACGTGTAAGTTCAGAATATACCTCATCTTCTTCTTCAGAGTCTGATCCTGACTCTTCATGTGAAGATGTTGTAGCAATCAGAGCTGCATTTGCTTCTTCTTCATCTTCATTCTCAGACTCAGATTCATTGTCAAGCTCATCCCATGTAGCCATAAGACTTTTCTTGAATCTGTCTTTGAAGTTGCTTGATTTGGAGCTGATCTTCTTTAATTTCTCCTTTGATCTGTCCTTTTGTAGCTCAGGACATTCAGCTCTGACATGATCAGTCTTATTGCAGTTGAAGCAACCTTTCTGTTCTTCCTTCTTGGAACCAGATCCTTTGAAGTTGCTGCTCCTGTTAGAAGATTTCTTTTGTCTCTTCATCAAGTACTGAATTCTTTTAGAAAGCATTTCCAGCTCCTCAGCTTCTGAATCTTCTTCAGAATTTCCCTCAGGAAATTCTTCATCAGATTCTATAGCTTTTAGAGCTTTTAATAACTTTCCTTTAGATTTAAGTGCTATAGACTCAGATTTTCTAACAGGTTCATCTTCATTGAGTCCTAGTTCATGCACTTTGAGAGAGCTTATAAGATCTTCAATACTTAGAGTATTTAGATCTTTAGCTTCCTCAATAGCAGTCACTTTAGGTTTCCATTTAGATGGCAGACTTCTGAGGATCTTGTTCACATGATCAGCAGTAGTATAGCTTTTCTTCAGAATCTGAAGTCCAGAAACCAGAGTCTGAAATCTTGAGAACATAGTCTCAATATTTTCATCCTCCTTCATTTTGAGCAGCTCATACTGCTGAACCAGAAGATTTGCTTTTGCTTCTCTAACCATCTTGTTTACTTCATAGTTAGAGCAGAGAGAGGTGAAGATGGCTTTTGCTGTTGATTTATCACTTAGCTTCAAGTATTCATTGTGGGGTAGAGAGTCCACAATAATACCTCTTACATTGTGATGTTTTCTGTAGATTTTTCTTTCAGCATCAGTAAGACTTCTTCTGTTAACAACTACTCCTTCTTCATAAACTGGTATAGTTATACCATCTTCAATGATGTCCCATAAACTATCATCTATTCCAATGATATGACTATACAGAATTACAAAGAATATGCTTGAGTTGAACACTTGATATACTATCAGTGGTGTTCACAAAATACAACACAGATTCATACTCTATACTTAAGAAATTCTAAGATAAAAAGGTTTGTAAGAATTTCTAAGTTATTTGATGACTTTCAAATTTGGCAGTTTTGCGTTTCCAGAAAACATAGTAACAGAGTCATGAGAGTCTTAATCTTCTTCTTCAAATCTTCAATCCTTTATAGAGGAATAAAGAGCTGTTGTGAAGATTCCATGTCATCAAATAGTGTCGTTGGAATTAGAAGCTTCAGCCAGCATTAAATCCTTCTGTTCTGGTGTGCGCACAGAAAACAGAGCAATACGATTTGAATGTTTCCTTAAAAACTGGCTGCGTGTTTTGTCCAAGGAGGCAAAGGTTGCAGAGAGTTGTTCTGACTGTATAGTACTTTATTGTTGACAGTGACAGCTGTTGACTTCTGCTTTTCCTTAAAACTCAGACTTCAGAAGCTGCTCTTCAGACTCCCAGTCTTCAGACGCAGTTCTTCAGACTCAGTCTTCAGATGCACTGTTCATCAGAAGCACTTCTTCAGAAGCTGGTCTTCAGACGCACTATTCATCAGACGCACTGTTCATCAGACGCACTCTTCAGAAGCTGGTCTTCAGACGCACCTTCAGATGCTGGTCTTTCAGACGCACCTTTAGAAGCATTGTTCATCAGACGCACCTTCAGAAGCTGGTCTTTCAGACGCACCTTCAGACACTGGTCTTTCAGACTTGCAACAAAAGCTTCAATATTTTCCTTATGCTCTTAACTTGATCTTTTAGAACCACCATTAGATACAACAATTAATTATATGGTCCTGCACACTTAGAACAAGCATTAGCATATCCAATTTTCTTTTTAACACTTTGTTATCATCAAAACTCAAAAGAGAGTTGTTCATACATTTTGTTCCAACAAAGTTACTTTCACCTTGAACCGAAGAAGTAGCCATGGACCATGTGGCATTTAGTGCAATTGACTTCCTTTCCTTCTTTTTTCAGATCTTCCTCATTAGACTTCATTCGTACAATCTCATTGAAATTCTGGCTAGGACTATGATCAGAACTTGAAACAGGGCACGGTTTGCAAAACAGAGCAAAATCAAAAACAATCAGAAGCAGAAATAAAACAGTGCAGAAAGATAAAAGGCACAAGTATTTGTTAACCCAGTTCGGTGCAAATGCCACCTACGTCTGGAGGATACCAATCCAGGAAGGAAATCCACTATAGGAATTAATCCTTAAGACTCATAAATTTGAAATCAATCTTCTGTAATGATATGCTTCTGAATTATGCAAGGCTCAAATAGGAAACATATAATTCAGCATTGTATCTTTGTAAAGATTCTTCAGTAAAATATGAACTTCATAAACACGAGCCAAATCTTCATTAGATCTTCACTAACTCAATCAGCATTCTAGAACAATTCATCCATGTTTAAACCTTGACAAATCTCGCAAAGATTCGCGCAGAAAGAACTCAAAAATACTCAACTTCTGAAGAAGTCAACGAAAGTCAACTGTTGAATAGTGCGTCTTGCACTGTAGCGCGTCTGAAGGATGAATAGTGCGTCTGATGCACTGTTCCTGCGTCTGAAGGATCAATCAGCTTCTGAAGGGCAAAACAGCTTCTGAACTTCTTCAAAATCGAATTCTTGCAACTGAAGACTTGTAATACACATGGAGACGCTTCCATTGAACACATTGCTTTTATCAACTCATGCTTCTGAACTCCCTCAAAACTACTTTCTTGCTACTGAAGAAATCTTAAAGACATAGAGACGCATTGCTAGAACATATTGATTTTACCAAAACATGCAGCCAACATAAAAATCCTCAACACTCATGTTCATGCTCCTTGAGTTTGCCAAAGAGAGTAGTATTGCCAAGAGTGTTAAGGTTTTGTGATTCCGTAATAGCCGTCACCTTGGGCTGCCAATCTCTAGTCATACACCTCAACACTTTGTTAGTACAATCTCGGTTTAAGATATATTTTCCTAAGTTTTGCAATTTTGAACAATATGTGTGAACCTCATTTACATGGAGGAGATGGATTCACATTTTTCCATGTGAAAGAGTTCATATTGTTGAATGAGAGTATTAATCTTTGATTGCTTGACGTCGTAGGTTCCCTCATGAAGAGTTTCCAACGCATCCCACATAACCTTAGCGGTTTTACAATGAGAGAAGAAATGATACTCATTCACTCTAAGAGAGGAGATGAGTATGTTTCGCGCCTTCAAATCGTATTGAACCTTTTTTTGTCATCGTCACTCAAATCGGCTTTTGGTTTATCTTGTGCGACACCATCAACAACAACTTTCGGTTGATACCGCCCGTTGGTCACGGCATCCCAGCTATCCATATCCACCGATTGGATATGAACGCTCATGCATTCTTTCCAATAGTCATAGTTTTCGTCGTCAAAAATTGGCGCTCTATTATACGCCCCTTATGCTCTTTACTTGCCATATCGACTCTTCCGGTGATTAACCGTTAGTGAAGAGACCAGGCAAGATAGAATATGCGCTAGAGGGGGGGTGAATAGTGTTTCAAAAAATTTATCGACTTTTTAGCGAAAGCAAGTTTGAAACAATTTTGACTAATTGGATTTGTGCTTGACACAATAACAATGACAAAAAGATTAAGACAATGTAATGCACAATAAGATTTACTATTAAATTGAGAGATTTAAATGATAAATCTTAATACAATCAGCGATTAATAATTCTCACACAATATACAAAACTAGATAACTCTCAAACCAAACCTAAGAGCAATTAAATCAATTATACTAATGAACACAAGGTATATGTGTTTGATAAATTGACACTAGATTGAATCCAAATGTGATCAATGTGAATTAAGAGAAAACCTAATTCAGTGAATTAAGTTAAGTTTAACAAATTGAAACAAGATCACATTCAAATCAATTTTAACAATTACTAAAGAAACATATACTCAAATTAAACAAAATTAAAGAGGAAAGGGAAGACAAACGACACCGCGATTTATAGTAGTTCCTCCTTTCGTCCTCGCTTCGGGGTACGTATACTCTTCTTGGTGGAAAACGTCTCCACCAAGGACTACCACTAAAATTGAATGTTTAATTACAATGTTGTGATTACAAAAACTCCTTCAATTACCCTAATTTTCAATTCCTATGCAATCACTCCCCCAATTTTCAAATACCCCTTTGAAATTGGTGTTTCTTCAAGTCTTCGAAATCCTGAATCACCCGTGCAATCCTTGAAGCTCTTCACTCGATCTCTTCTTTGCTTCGTTCGGTGGTTGGATCCCCTTCAACTCAAGAAGGTTAGAAAGAACCCCCCCCAATACCCTTGGATATGGAATGAAACTACTCAATTCACTTTAGATCCTTGATTCCCAATCAATATCCTTGAAAGCAATCAACTTACAATCCATATAGCACTCTAGAAATCTATGACTCAAAGACCACAATGATTCTTAGAAAAAGTGTTTAATCTGAAGAACAAATGGAAAATGAGGTTTGGAGCCTCTAGAGAGAATAAATGTAAATGATTTAGTAGTTTGGGTGTTATGATGATATGAGTAATATGGGAAAGAGTGGCAAATGCAAAAATTTGGCCGAAAACAACATAGTGAATCGATTCACTTAATGTGTGATTCAATTCAGACAGCAAAAGACAAGCAAGATGAGATATGAAGATTAATACGATTCAGACCAAAATTGAATCGAATCATATTGCCCAGGATGAAGGTTGATACGATTCAATTACATATGAATCGAATCAACAAGCCAAAAAACAAGTCCAGAAGAAACCAATGATACGAATCAAACAAATTTGATTCGATTCATGAATGTTACAGTTCATCAATTCATGAATCGATTCAAAATTCACAAGACACATGGGAAAATGGCAGAGACTTCTTACGATACGATTCAAATTTATTTGAATCAAATCAGACTGCTAGAAACATACTTTTGCCAAGAGAAATGAACTTTTCTATATATGTGTACCACTCTAGACAACAAGGAACACTAGGACACATGAGAGGACAATTGCTAAGTGTTTTAACATGATTCTAGGCTATATCAATCAACAATAAAATATCATCAAATGAACCTATCTAATGAACATCATCAAAACAACGACCTTTAGCTACATATGGCTTCATTTTTGTGAAAAATTGTTACAAGTGCCATCAAGTCTCCAGTTGAAATGATGCACTCAGTTACATCACCTTGCCCTTTCGACCAAATAGGAGTTCACATCGTCTGGCCCTTTCCTTTGGTTCTAGGCTAGTTGAAGTTCTTGATAGTGGGAGTGGACTACTTCACAAAATGGATCAAAGCTGAAGTAGACACCAAGATCAAGGAGGACAAAGTTAGACATTTTTATTGAAAAAAGATCATTTGCTGATTGGGGTTGCCAAGATCTATTGCGTAGGATAATGGAACCCAAATTGCTAGCTCAATAGTAAGGGTGTTCTATAAAAACTTTGTTATCCAAACCAAGTTCGTTTTAGTAGAACATTCTCAAGCCAACAACCAAGTAGAATCCGCCAACAAAGGTCATCTTATATGACATAAAAAATATCGTTCACCATTATTTAATTAAATCCTTTGACAATATAGGTCATGTGGTCATACCACACCACACATCATTCATCTACCAAAGAAACTCCATTCAAAATGGTATATGGTTCTGATGTCAAGTTCCCAACAGAGGTAGACATGCCCACTTGGCGCAGGGAGAATTTTAACAAGGAAGGTATAAATAAATGTTTTATTTCTTGATCCAGGAACTAACCTCACCCTATATCACAAGATTCTATTATTATTATCTAACGATGATTTTTTTAAACTAACGTTGTGTTTGATACAAGATAATGAAATAGGTTTAAAATGCAACCTCGATATGTTGGATGAAGTGAGAGAAGCCGCCCACATCCAAGAGTTTGAAGCTAAACAACTAGCATCCAGAAGATATAATTTATGAGTAATTCCAAGATACATTAAAGAAGGCAACCTAGTTCTCAAAGGCTTTGTTTGGGAGTTTGGAGGGGAGGGGAAGGAAGGGCTTTGGGGGAACAAAAATATAGGAGAAAATTAAGAAATCTTTCACATTTTTTGAAAGAGTATTTTTTTAGAGATAAATTAATGCTTATGATTAATATATTTTTAATTTTAAGAATATTATAACAACATATATTATATTTGAAGAATTCACATAAACCCTCCTCCAATATAATTTTTTAGTTTCCTCAAATGAGGATGGTTTTATATTTTGAAGAAAAATATCCCCCTCAAAACCACACCTCCATATGTCATCTATTTTTTCCACTTACTCCTTCCTTTTTTTCTAAACCCTCCCCTCATTTCCCCTTCAAACTCACAAACAAAGCCAAAGAGGTGGTAGCACCGACCAGAATCGAGAAGCTTTTTCCCAACTTGGAAGGACCGTATAAGATCAAAGAGAAGCTATCCAACGATGCATACAAACTAGAGGAGAATAATTGAGATCATGTTCCCAAAACTTGGAAACGAGTCAACCTAAGACATTACTACAACTCATTTAATTTCTTTTTCTGAATAAAGGTGAGACTGCTAACTATCTCGCCAGAAATTTTGAAATACGACATTTTGTTATTTTTAGGTACTAATAAAGTGATAAGGTAACAGTACTCTTTTCCCCTGCAAGGCACCATATTTACTAAGTGTCTTTATCTCTCTCAGATATTATGAAACTAGCATTATGGCTAATAAAAAACTCCCAATGAGTTCAGGCTATGTTAACCTTAAAAGGTCATTAGGGAGACATAAAGAAAAGAAAGAAACTTCACTAATATTCAAACACACAAAAGGTGCAAAATGACAAGATCACCAATGCGACATGCATTAAAAATAAGAAAACTCATCTGAAGAAAATAAACCATTCATAAGCACAAAAAATTTATTATCTTCTTCAAAGTCAAATACACCATAATTAGGGCAACAGTGGTCGTCGTTTACATTGAACTCACAAAAGGAATAGTTAGAAACTAAGCAAGACACAAACTAAACTTCATCAACCAGCCTCCCATCCTTTATAATCTTAAAAGACGAGATCTTACTCGAGTCAATTGGCCTTTGAAATTGTCTATTGGGAGGTTTGGCACGTTTGAGATTATATTAGTCGAACGAGTATTTTTTTTTTTTCTTTTCAAAATCGTGTTGAAACATGATTTGGATGAACCATGACAATTTGCAGTTGTTTTCAGAGTTTTAGGAGATCAGATTATATAATCTAAAACTTGTGAAAAATGGTTTGGATTCTAAAATCCGAACAACGGTGTTTTTGTAAATTTAGAGGGTGCGCGAGAAAGCAAGGGTGGAAAAATCAATTCTCAAATTATGATCATACAAAAACAATTAAGATTGTACCCACTACAAAAGGGTATACAATGCAACACAAAAAATGGACCCACGACAGCGGCAGGCCGCCCCAACCCCGTCCAAAAAGATTTTTTTTTTGGAAATTACTCTTTTTTTAATCTGTCATTGGTTCAGCGGCAATTAATGGTTGTTCGACTTTCCAGCGGTAGTTATGTGTCGTTGGACACTTTTAATATCGGTTAAACTGACTTAAAAAGTGATTGAACCGCTCTAAAAAATTCCCAACGACATTTTTTTTGGTCAAGTAGATTAGCGACTAGAATTTACCATTTAATGTGAATAAGTGGGGTGTCCAAAGTTCAAACTTTGGCCTCTGCATATAACAACGCATTGTTTCTGTCAACTGAGCTATACTCAAGGGGACATTTCCAAGGACATTTAACTGCTGTTGAAAAACCGAATGACAGTTAACAGTCATATAGTAGTGAAGAAACAAATAAAGGCTCTAGATGAAAAAAATTAATAATTATACATCTATAATTATGATTGTATTCGTATTACTTATATGGTAAATATATTTTTAATCCCTACAAAATTACAAGCTTTTAAGTTTAGTTAGTATATCTTGTCAAAAAAAGTTTAGTTAGTATAAAAATTTTATTCACTTTTAGCCTCTGTTTATATTTTATAAGGACTATTTTGGAAGAATAAAAATATTCATTTTTTGTAAAAAGTTTTAAAAATAGAAACTATTCCTACAAACTACATTATTATGAAGGACTAAAATTAACATTAAAAATTTGTAGGGACTAAACTTGAAAACTCGTGATTTTGTAGGGACTAAAAACATATTTAACTCTTGCTTATATTATCGCAAAACTACTCGTCTCAAATTTTGAATCAAATTTTTATCTTCAGATTTTCCAATTTTAGAGAATTCTACATGAATCGTGAAATTGATTTTTAAGGTACCAATTTTTTCAAAAGTGATTATCTTAAAAGTCATTTTTACGGTATATAACTTCTTTAAAAAATCCTTAAAAAAAAACTTCTCTGATAAAATCAATGTCGTAAAGATATCTTATATGATGAAGAAATATATGAATCCTAAATATAACTTTTTTGTTGAAAAAAATGTGAATCGTAAAAATGACTTTTATGATACTACTATTTTGAAAAAAATACTACCATAAAAGTGAATTATACGGCACACGATTTATTAAAATAAAAAGCAATAATTCAGAAACTTTTTTTTAAGTAAGCAATAATTCAAAAACATGTAGTTTTGTAAAAAATTATAATGTATTTTCATATATCAATGACCATAAAAGTGAATTATAGGGTACATGATTTTTCAAAAAGCAATATCATAAAATAACATTTCAGAAACAATACTAATTATAGGGGGTACGATTAACAACATTTCATAGATGGCATTTGAACCGAATCCAACTTATGCGTTACTCTACTGTTGATCTAAGAAGAATCTTGCAGACCCAATTATGAAATTCCAAATTTGAAACCCAAATCCGCATCCACATTATATAAAGTTCTTCTCTTATAACGCGAATTATAAAATTAGGCTATTATTTTTTCTATCTATGTGTTTTTTACACACCTTATTTTTTTCCTTAAAATACAGTTTGCTCGGATTATATATTCCAAACTCATTTATATGAATTTTTGGATTATATAATCTGAAACTTTGTTTCGCCCAAATCTACATATTATGTAATCAGTAGTAGATAACATAATAAAAAATGACAAAAAATGAAATCTATGTAAAGAGATAGATATATAAAGAGATAAACATGATAGAAATTTTCATTTTATTAATAGATCAATATTTTCATTGTACGTTTACATTAAACTTATGAAGCCTGGATACTCCAAAATGGAGACGCATCCGTATCGAATACGTATCGGATACCGATACTCTACGGATACTCTCGGATACGTACCCACGGAGTATCGGAATTAATTATTTTAATTTAAAATATATATTTTATCGGATACTTATAAGATACTCGACATATACACAAAGATACTTATTAGATATTTCACATAGACGTATCCTGGAAAAAAAATGAAGGGTAAAAAAGTGAAGCTGTGTTGTGAAAATTCAATGGAGATGTATATGATTCAATTTAAGATATGAATCACTATAATTGTTTTTTGATTAACCAATTAAAAATTACGTTTTTGGTGGATGAAAGTAACGAGGGAGAGGAGATTCAATCAATCAACATTAAACAAACTTTGTTTTGAGTTCTTTTATTGATGCATTTATTGGTATTCTAACTTATAAATGAAAATAGAATATGATTTATACGAAAAAGGTTTCATTTTTTATTTTGATCACATGTATTATTTTTTGTAAATTGTGACTTTTTATGATTATATATTATTGAAGAGTAATCAATGCTTATTTTTTTTTTCAAGTATTTTACATGCATATAAATTTTAATATATATAAAATATATATATATATATATATATATATATATATATATATATATATATATATATATTGTTAACGTATCTTAGTCGTATCGTATCCACACCCGTATTACGTATTCAGGCTTCATAGCATTAAACTATTAGATACCTAAAGCTAAATCTCTAGTAGAAGAAGATGGAGGGTGGATGAGGCTGGGATAAGGTTTGTTTCCTCTCTCATCCTAAGAAGGGAGAGGAGAGGTAAAACTAAATCTGTCAGGAGGAGGAAACTCTGAAGGTGAGAAAAACAAACACACAAGAAGGGGGGGGTTGAATTGTGTGACTCTAAAAACTTGTTCTTTTTCTTTTTAAAGTTTAATGTTCAGTTCAGAAGCTGATATGATCAGTTCTGAACAGTTATCAGAAGTTGAATGCAGCGGATTAAAACAAGTTAAAAGGTAAGGGAAAGAGAAGACACAGCAAATTATACAGGTTCCTTCTCAATGTGAGAAGTAGTCCTGTCCCCTTGTGTCCAACAAGAGAGTTTCACTATAATCAAGTTCTGATTACAATTGCTCAATCACTAAGAAAGAGACTTCCAGTTGCTCAATCACAAAGAAAGAGACTTCTATGCTCAACCACCAAGGAAGAGACTTCCAATGCTCAAGTCACTAAGACAAGAGACTTCCCAATGCTCAAGTCACACAGACAAGAGGCTTCTGACTCAGACCACAAAGGAGTGAGGTTACAATTGCTTAGTATTCAGACTAAGACTTTGAGGGACCAAACTGGTTTACACGTAAAGAAGTTTGGGATGAACACTTGATCAAATATCAGAGGTGTTCTCTAAATACAACACAGGTTAAGACTCTTAACCTTAAGAAATTCCTAAGTTACAAAGACTGAAGAATTTCTAAGAGTTTTGAACTATGACAGTTTTTACACAGAAAACAGGGCAAAGTTTCAGCAATGTGTTTCAAAGAGTCTTCAACAATTTCTTCTTCAAATCTCCCTCCTTTTATAGATGAAAATAGAGCTGTTGGAGATTTGCTGGAAATCAGGAATTAAGCCGTTGCAATTGGGCTAGGTTGCTGCAAATGTGTGCTGCACTTTTTCTGTCAGAACAGGGCAGGTGCCATTTTTGAATTGGCCCACCTTTAATCCTGGAGAATGTTTGGGTCAGGGAGACAACTGTTCCATTGAGTTGTTCTGACACTTCCAGGCATTAAATGCGCACAGTACTGGTTGCTTTTCCATGCCATATCAGCTTCAGAAGCTTCTTACTGAACAGTGATCAGAAGCTCTCTTTGTACGGATCAGAAGCTGACTTAGTTGTACTGATCAGAGGCTGGCTTCAGGAGTTGACTTGCGTTGACTTCTTCAGAGGCACCCAGACTTCAGAAGCTGCACTTCTTCAGGACCTCTTCAGAAGCTCTTACTTCAGGAGCACTTCTTCAGGACCACTTCAGAAGCTTCACTTCAAGACCAGTTTCTTCTTAGCCTTGCAACCTTGCTTCTTGGCATTCCTTCTTGCTCTTTAGCTTGTTCTTCATAACCATTATCAATTGATACTTAATTAAGCGTGTGGTTCTGAAACACTTGAACAAAGCATTAGCATAAAACCAATTTTCTCTTTAATACTTTGTTATCATCAAAACTACAAAGAGAGATATGTTCACATATAATGTTTCAACAATCTCCCCCTTTATACATAAGAGAGTTGTTAAACACATTTTGTTCCAACAATCTCCCCCTTTTTGATGATGACAAACATAAGTATTAAAACAGAAAATTGTTGTTAACTTAATTAACAAGTTAACTGCAGGGTGTGAGGTTTGTAAGCTCCCCCTGAGTCTGATCCAAGTTAATTAAGTTCAGTTAAAAACACAAATGTGAAAATTTCAGAATTGTTATTAAGTTTAATTAACAATCTGACTTCAGGAGAGGTTTGTAAGCTCCCCCTAGGTCTGACAGTCTTCAAGGTTAGGTTTGTAAGCTCCCCTTGATTCTTATCCATGTTAATTAATCTTAATTTAAAACAATATGGTGAAATTTACACTCAGAATTCAAAATGACTTGTTGACTTCAGGTTCTGAGGTTTGTAAGCTCTCCCCCTAAGTCTGATAATCCACAGGATGAGTTTTGTAAGCTCCCTGAGTCTTATCCAAGTTATTTTAAATTCATCTTAACTCACTTAGAGTTTATATATCTCACAGAATGTATCATAGCCAGAAATTCACTTCAGAGGCTAAGAATTAAAAAAAACAATTCTCATAAGTTAAATATTGTCAGAAATGTATCAGAGCTAGTCAAACAATATATCAGAGCTTAACTTAGCTTAACTGATCAGTATCAGAGCTAGCTTAACAATTGTATCAGAACTTAATCCTAACAATTGTATCAGAGCTTTAATAGGCTTAACTTTTGACAATTTTAACTTATTTGAGCTCAGGTGCTTTAATACTTGTTTTACTTTTCTCCCCCTTTTGTCATCAACAAAAAGTAATACTTTCTCCCCTTAAGACAGAAAAATTTCTCCCCCTTTGTCAAGAGAGTTTGAAAATATCTGAATCAGAGCAGAGAAGGATTTGAAAAGAGTTTGAAAGCAGGTATCAAAGTAGTTCAGTTTCCCCTTTTTAAAAGAGTTTTAAAGCAGTTCTGACATCAAGTTTGAAAAGTTTTGAAAAGGATTCAGAATCTGAGAGGGATTGAACTAGCCAAGATTGTGAGATATTGGTGCAATCATATGGATAACCAAGCAGCAAGGATAAACATCAGAGCCTACTTGATTTTCAATTAGTATATGACTTGCAGAAAAATTAGAATGCTGTTCAGAAGCAGAAAAAGTTTGGAGCTTCTGATCAGGTCATTCTGTGTTCAGACATTACTTGTTCAGTACATACTGGTTCAGCATCAGAGCAAAACAACCAGTTGTGTTCAGTATCAGAGCAAAACTTCTCAAGAAGTGTTCAGTATCAGAGCAATTCTGAGTTTGCTTTTAAAGAAATATATCAGAATCTGATACCAATTGAGGATTTATCTCAGAGTCTGATACCAGCTAAAAGTTTTAATTCAGAGTCTGATACCAAATAAAAACATTTCTAAAAGACTGATACCAAGATGAAAAGAGTTCTTGAGACTGAACATGTCTGAAGCACTTTGGGCTTTTAAAATGTGTCTGTGCTAAACATTTTGAAAATAAGCTGATACCAACTTGAAAATAGTTTGTTAAGAAGTTTTAACAAAGAGTATCAGAGCATAAACATACATTTTTACTTGATGACTTTGGGAGGATTAGAGTATAAAACTTTCAAAGCTTTAATCATCATTGCCCATAACTATACTTATCAGATTCTGACCAACATTAGACTTTTATCAGATTCAGAAGTCAGAAAAATCCAGGTTCTGATCCTTCAGACTCTGAAGTTTTTCAGGCTTAACTTTAGTCAAACTCTCAGAAGATGAGTGTTTGATAAGTCTTAGCTTATGATAAACTCAGAATCAAGGAATACATTCAGATTCAAGCACATTTTCAAGAGATAAAATGCATGTTCAGATTCTTTTTAATAAAATTGAATCTATCTTCTGTTAGGGGTTTTGTGAATATGTCAGCCCATTGATGATCAGTATCAATGAACTGAATATCTAACACACCCTTCTGAACATAATCTCTTATAAAATGATGTTTTATTTCTATGTGCTTGGCTCTAGAATGCAGAATTGGATTTTTAGACAGACATATAGCAGCAGTATTATCACAATAAATAGGAATATTATCTGCATGAATCTGATAATCCTCTAATTGATGTTTCATCCAGAGCAGTTGTGTACTACAACTTGCAGCTGAGATGTATTCTGCTTCTGCTGTTGACAAAGCAATTGTTGCTTGTCTCTTGCTGGCCCAGGATATCAGATTCTCACCAAGAAACTGACAGTTTCCACTGGTGGACTTTCTTTCAATCCTGTCCCCAGCATAGTCAGCATCACAGAATCCAACTAGCTTATAATTTAGAGATTTCTTATACAGAAGTCCCAAATTAGTTGTTCCTTTCAGATATCTGAAGATTCTCTTGACAGCAGTCATATGAGATTCTCTAGGATCTGATTGGAATCTAGCACACAGACATACACTATATAAAATATCTGGCCTAGAAGCAGTTAAGTATAGGAGAGAACCTATCATACCTCTGTACAGCTTCTGATCTACCTTAGTGCCATTGTCCTCTTTGCTTAAGGTGCAGGTGGGATGCATTGGTGTTGACATCAGCTTGCAGTCATCCAACTGGAACTTCTTCAGAAGCTCCTTGGTGTATTTTGACTGATGAACATAGACACCCTCTTTGCATTGGTTGATTTGAATTCCCAAGAAGAATTTCAGCTCACCCATCATGCTCATTTCAAATTCATCCTGCATTAACTTGGAGAATTCCTTGCAAAGGGAGGCATTAGTAGAACCAAATATGATATCATCAACATAGATTTGTACAATTAGGATTTCTTTCTTAACAGTTTTTCTAAAGAGTGTATTGTCAACTTGTCCTCTTACAAAACCATTTTTAATCAAGAAGTTGCTTAGCCTTTCATACCAAGCTCTGGGAGCTTGTTTCAGACCATACAGGGACTTCTTAAGTTTAAAAACATGGTTTGGATATTTTGCATCTTCAAAACCAGGAGGTTGTTTGACATACACTTCTTCAGAAATCACACCATTTAAGAAAGCACTCTTAACATCCATTTGATACAGGATGATATCATGATTAATAGCATAAGAAAGAAGTAACCTGATTGCTTCCAGTCTAGCTACTGGAGCAAATGTCTCAGTGTAGTCTATCCCTTCTTGCTGGCTGTACCCTTGAGCTACTAATCTAGCCTTGTTTCTGATCACTTCTCCTTGTTCATTGAGCTTGTTCCTGAACACCCATTTTGTTCCAATGATGTTCTTCTGATCAGGTCTTGCCACAAGATCCCATACATCATTCCTTTGGAACTGGTTCAGCTCTTCTTGCATTGCTACAATCCAACCATCATCAGCAAGTGCTTCATCAGTAGTTGTAGGTTCAATCATGGAGAGCAGGCCAAGCATGGACTCATTCTGAGTGAATGCAGATCTTGTCTTCCTTGGACTGTTCTTGTTTCCAATGATTAACTCCTCAGGATGTGAAGACTTGTATTTAAATGAGGTTCTGGGTGGATTAGCTTCTGAAGGGCCACCAGGGATTTGTTCAGAACTAAGCTGATCTTGATTAGCATCAGGAGTAGTGTCATTGTTGGAGAGTTTTTCAGAGTCTTCATTGTTTTCAGCTTTTGAACCTTCATCAGAACCTGAACTGGGTTCAGCTTCTGAAGGCTCTTCTGAGATTCTGACATCTGCAAAACTCTCAACCAGCTCTGGTATTTCACTACCAGGCTTCTTATCATCAAACCTAATGTGTATAGCTTCTTCAACAACATGTGTTTCAGAATTATACACTCTGTATGCCTTAGATCTCTCTGAGTATCCTAAAAAGATACCCTTTTGAGCTTTGGCATCAAATTTCTTTAGGTAGACCTTATTGTTTAGTATGTAACATGTACAACCAAACTGATGAAAATAAGAAATACTTGGTTTTCTTCCTTTAAATAATTCATATGAAGTTTTATTCAGAATTGGTCTGATATAGATCCTGTTCTGAATATAACATGCTGTGTTTACAGCTTCTGCCCAAAAGTACTTAGCAATTTTTGATTCATGGATCATGGTTCTGGCCATCTCTTGTAAAGACCTGTTCTTTCTCTCTACAACTCCATTTTGTTGTGGAGTTCTAGGAGATGAGAACTCATGGAAAATTCCATGGTCTTCACAAAAGTTTTCAAAAGGTTCATTTTCAAATTCACCACCATGATCACTTCTGATTTTCAAAATTTTCACATTAGTTTCTGTTTGTACTTGTTTGCAGAATTTGAAAAACACATCATATGTTTCATTTTTGGTTCTGAGGAATTTAACCCAAGTCCACCTACTATAATCATCAACAATAACAAGTCCATACTTCTTCCCATTGATTGAAGCTGTTCCAACAGGACCAAACAAATCAATGTGAAGGAGTTCTAGAGGTTTTGAGGTGGAAACAATGTTCTTTGGTTTAAAAGAAGTTTTAGAAAACTTTCCAATTTGGCATGCACTGCACAGTGCATCTGAGTGATAATCAATTTGGGGCAAGCCTCTGACCAGCTGTAACTTGCTAAGCTTGGAGATGAGTCTCCAGTTAGCATGTCCCAGCCTTTTGTGCCAGACCCATTTCTCATCACTCACAGACAGAAGGCAAACTACCTTCTGCTGAACCAATTCTGAAAAATTAATTTTATAAACATTGTTTTTCCTGCTGCCTCTGAACACTATAGACTTGTCTTTGCTACTGATTACAGTGCAAGTGTTCTTATTAAACAGGACTTCATAATTACTATCACATAATTGACTTATGCTAAGTAAGTTATGTCTAAGTCCATCTACCAGCCAAACATTATCAATGTACAGGGAAGAATTACCTATCTTACCAGTACCAATGATCTTTCCTTTCTGACTTCCTCCAAATCCCACAGTTCCTCCCTCTTTCAGAGTCAGGGTTTGGAACATAGACTTGTCTCCTGTCATATGATGCGAGCATCCACTGTCCAGGTACCAGGACCTTTCCTTTTCTTTGGATGACAAGCATATCTGCAATTGAAATAATTTCAGACTTAGGTACCCAGATTTTCATGGGTCCTTTGGGGTTAGTCCTGAAAGGTTTTGGCTTCTTGTGTCTGAAGTTATGGTATTCAGACTTGTTCTGATACTTTGGATATGAATCCTTGTATTTAGAATAAGTCTGACTTTCAGAACCTGAGTGCTTCAGAACCTGAGTTCTCAAAGGTTTGGACTCAGACTTCTTCAGAACCTGAGACTTGGAGGTCTTTGGTTCTGATTTGTTCAGAGTCTGACCTTTTGAGTGCTTTGGTTCTGATCTCTTCAGAATTCTGACTTTGTTTACTTCAGGCACAAGGCAAGCTTCAGTTTTGCCTTTCTTAAAACAGTTTGAAGCAGAAAACTGATTGGTTTGCTTTGGCTTGCTTTGGCTATTATTCTGAGACTGAAGATGTTTTCCATTAACTGGTTTGACAGATTTTGAAGTTTTAATAAACCCAGTCTTAGAAAAATTTGAATCAGATTTATTCAGATTCTGAGACTTACTAGTTCCAGGTTCTGAACACTTCAGATTCTGAACAGGTTTAAGTTCAGAGTCTGATTTCCTCTTACTCTTAGGCTTAGGACCTTTTGGCTTAGATTTAGGCAAGGTTTTAACAGTTGCCTTTATCTTACCCTTAGGTTCAGAAGCTTCAGAGTCTGAGTTGTTCAGAGCTTTAGACTTAGTCTCAGATTCTGATACTTTCAGCTTCTCAGAATTATCAGAAGCAGGCACAAAGCATATACCATTGCCTTTTAAAATATTATCAGAACATGAAGGTGAGTTTAAATCATTAGAAGGTTTGAATAAATCATAGCCAATGCCTTCACCTTTGTTTCTGATCATATTATACATCATGGAGGCAATTTTTGTTCTATTGAATCCAGTTAACATGAAATCCTGAAGAGCTGTTTCCTGATCATTAGGAACCTCTTCAGATTTCTTATGAGCCTCTTTTCTGAGTTCCTCAACTTCCTCATCATATTCAAAAATTTGATTCTGAAGTTTAAGGTTTTCCTCAGACAGCAAGTTTGTTTGATTTTTCAAAATCTTAATTTCTTTAATCTTGCTTTTAAGATGACTCATAAGATCATTAACTGTTTCAATTAAATCAGATCTAGAGAGTTCAGAATATACCTCATCTTCTTCATCAGAATCTGAACATGATTCTGCATCAGAAGATGCAATTGCCATCAGGGCCAGGTTTGCTTCTTCCTCATCAGATTCTGACTCATTATCCAGATCATCCCATGTAGCCATGAGACTCTTCTTGAGCTTATTTCTGAAGTTGCTGGACTTTGAGCTGGACTTCTTTGCTTTTTCCTTTGATTTTTCCTTCTGAAGATCAGGACAATCAGCAATGAAGTGGCCAGGCTTTTTGCAATTGTAGCAGCTTTCTTTCTGGGTATCCTTCTTTGAATTAGAACCAGATCCTCTGAAGTTACTGCTTCTGTTAGAGAACTTTTTCTTTCTGTTCATCAGATACTGAAGTCTTTTAGAAATCATTGCAAGCTCATCAGCATCTGAATCTTCATCAGAATTTCCCTCAGGAAACTCTTCTTCAGATTCAATAGCTTTCAAAGCTTTAGCAGGTTTTCTTTTAGACTTCAGAGCCAATGTTTTTGGTTCTCTAACAGGCTCATCCTCATTGAGTCCCAGTTCATGCACTTTGAGGGAGCTTATAAGATCCTCAATACTTAAAGTATTCAGATCCTTAGCTTCCTCAATGGCAGTCACTTTTGGTCTCCATTTGGATGGCAGGCTTCTAAGGATTTTATTCACATGGTCAGCTGTGGTATAACTCTTCTTCAGAATCTGAAGTCCAGAAACCAGAGTCTGAAATCTTGAGAACATAGTCTCAATATTTTCATCCTCTTTCATTCTGAACAATTCATATTGCTGAACAAGTATGTTTGCCTTAGCTTCTCTAACCTTCTGATTACCTTCATAGTTAGAGCAGAGGGATGTGAATATTGCCTTTGCAGTGGACTTGTCACTCAGCTTCTGATACTCAGTGTGAGGCAGGGAGTCCACAATGATACCTCTGACATGATGATGCTTCCTATAGATCTTTCTTTCAGCATCACTCAGAGATCTTCTGTTGACAGCAACACCTTCTTCATCTACAGGTATTGAGATTCCATCTTCAATAATATCCCATAGAGTATCATCAATCCCAATAATGTGACTATACATTTTGCTCTTCCACCAAGAGAATTTTTCTGGGTCACCAGTAAACATAGGAGGTTTATTGTGTGACCTAGACTTCTTTTCTTCAGTACTATAGTCATATTGGACATTTCTTTGATTTCTGGGAGAGGGTGGAGGTGACTCACTTGTTGAGGCCATGTTTTTCTCAGGATCCTACTGACACACTGTTAAGTGTTAATATCAGAACCGGAGCTCTGATACCAACTGAAGGTGAGAAAAACAAACACACAAGAAGGGGGGGTTGAATTGTGTGACTCTAAAAACTTGTTCTTTTTCTTTTTAAAGTTTAATGTTCAGTTCAGAAGCTGATATGATCAGTTCTGAACAGTTATCAGAAGTTGAATGCAGCGGATTAAAACAAGTTAAAAGGTAAGGGAAAGAGAAGACACAGCAAATTATACAGGTTCCTTCTCAATGTGAGAAGTAGTCCTGTCCCCTTGTGTCCAACAAGAGAGTTTCACTATAATCAAGTTCTGATTACAATTGCTCAATCACTAAGAAAGAGACTTCCAGTTGCTCAATCACAAAGAAAGAGACTTCTATGCTCAACCACCAAGGAAGAGACTTCCAATGCTCAAGTCACTAAGACAAGAGACTTCCCAATGCTCAAGTCACACAGACAAGAGGCTTCTGACTCAGACCACAAAGGAGTGAGGTTACAATTGCTTAGTATTCAGACTAAGACTTTGAGGGACCAAACTGGTTTACACGTAAAGAAGTTTGGGATGAACACTTGATCAAATATCAGAGGTGTTCTCTAAATACAACACAGGTTAAGACTCTTAACCTTAAGAAATTCCTAAGTTACAAAGACTGAAGAATTTCTAAGAGTTTTGAACTATGACAGTTTTTACACAGAAAACAGGGCAAAGTTTCAGCAATGTGTTTCAAAGAGTCTTCAACAATTTCTTCTTCAAATCTCCCTCCTTTTATAGATGAAAATAGAGCTGTTGGAGATTTGCTGGAAATCAGGAATTAAGCCGTTGCAATTGGGCTAGGTTGCTGCAAATGTGTGCTGCACTTTTTCTGTCAGAACAGGGCAGGTGCCATTTTTGAATTGGCCCACCTTTAATCCTGGAGAATGTTTGGGTCAGGGAGACAACTGTTCCATTGAGTTGTTCTGACACTTCCAGGCATTAAATGCGCACAGTACTGGTTGCTTTTCCATGCCATATCAGCTTCAGAAGCTTCTTACTGAACAGTGATCAGAAGCTCTCTTTGTACGGATCAGAAGCTGACTTAGTTGTACTGATCAGAGGCTGGCTTCAGGAGTTGACTTGCGTTGACTTCTTCAGAGGCACCCAGACTTCAGAAGCTGCACTTCTTCAGGACCTCTTCAGAAGCTCTTACTTCAGGAGCACTTCTTCAGGACCACTTCAGAAGCTTCACTTCAGGACCAGTTTCTTCTTAGCCTTGCAACCTTGCTTCTTGGCATTCCTTCTTGCTCTTTAGCTTGTTCTTCATAACCATTATCAATTGATACTTAATTAAGCGTGTGGTTCTGAAACACTTGAACAAAGCATTAGCATAAAACCAATTTTCTCTTTAATACTTTGTTATCATCAAAACTACAAAGAGAGATATGTTCACATATAATGTTTCAACAATCTCCCCCTTTATACATAAGAGAGTTGTTAAACACATTTTGTTCCAACAAACTCCGATGAGCAACCTCACACCAGACAGAGCAAACTTACACCTAGACAGAGGGTGCCAATTTGCAAAGCGGAACATTGTCCTTTGACCATTCATATTATCCCTAGATAAAATAAAAGATATTTTTATTTGAAAGGCCAACGATGGAACATTGTAGAAGAAAAGAGAAGGAGGGAATGTGAGATGGAATGAGAATTTGTGAAAGATTGGTAACGGTCAATTAATTGGGGTCAAAAACATGGTCAAACTGGCCTGACCAGTCAAGAGATCAAAAGAAAACGTGTTAAATGAGTCAGTCTAGCTGAGCAAGCCACCATCCGCACTCTAAGCTAGTTCAGATTATATAATCCAAAACAATCTTAGAAATGTCTATATTATATAATCTGAATTGGTACAAACCGGTGTTAAAACTTGTACTTTGATGGGTGATGAACATTTCAGATTTTACAACCGAGCTAGTCAAGTGCAAGATTTTTCTATGGTCCACATTGCATCGAAAGTTTATGTGGTCTACGACACTCATAAACTTGTAAAAATAGACGTGTTTGGTTCATTTGCTGTAAACCCCAGCAAATAATCATAAACACTTCAGTCATTGATCTAAACATCAAACTAGTTGTAGTTTACTACAATGGGGGAAAACCCAATCTGTTTAGGGTTTGAAATGATGTCACGCTGTCTAGGATGAAGAATCAATTGGACTAAATCATCTACTGACTCAACTGGATATACACAAGAAGGTTGAACAGTATTGAGTATCGACATCCATCGACCAACTCAGCTGGAAGCGTCCTATTCACCCAACTAAAGCTCAAGAACAACGACAATTTGAGAACCATGTTCTTGATATTTGGTCACTCCAATGCTAAAGGAACAATCGAGTTTGACACTTCCTTTGTCTGGTCTATCGAAGATATTCAAAAAAAAATAATTATTCGCCAGAGGACATATGAAGAAATCAGAGCTTGCATGGAGGAACCAGATGAAGAAGTCGGTTTGGTTGATCCGTGATCTTTTATATTGTGTTTTACGTTGTTGAATTATGTCGTTTAATTTTTTTTACGCATTTGAAATTGTTATAATTAATGTAGGTCGTTGAAATTAAATTACATTTGTTAAAACTCGTACTTTGTAAGGTGAAGAACAGTCTGAATTTTATAATCCGAACTAGTCATGTGCATGATTTTTTTGTGGTCCACATCGTACCGGTAGTTTATGTGGTCCACGATGCACAAAAACTTGTATAAATATACGTGTTTGGTTATGAACTTGATCTTGCAGCCCTGTCAATAGAAATATGTCAGTTAACAGGGCAGTGAAATCAAGTTCAAAAAACCTCTTGGAGCACTGTCCTTTTCACCAACATCTGGCAGATCTGAACAGTAAGAGGTTGTTATGAACTTGATCTTGCTACCCTGCCAATAGAAATATGTCGGTTGGCAGGACAGCAGGATCGAGTTAAAAAAACCTATTGGAACACCTTCCCTTGCATCATCGTTTATCTTATTATGTTGTTTTACGCTGTTGAATTATGTCGTTTAATTTGTTCATGTGTTATGAACCATGAAACACCCTTCAAGCCTCAAGTTTAAACACAGTCTCGGATGTTTTGGATTATATAATTTGAATTCTTCATTGAAGATTTCATATTATACAAACCGAACACTCCCAGACTATGGACGGTGGCGTTACATCAAAGGTTTTGATAGTTTGTGGTGGGTTAATTGTATTTTTGGTTGGTTTAGACACTGTAAATGTTTCCTTTGACTATAGTTACAATCCAGAAATGTTTTATGGCTATAAGTAGCATTGCATCCTTCAACATATACATTCATTCTCCTTGTTGTCATCCATTTTAAAATTTTCTTTCTTATTTTTTAGTTATGAGTTGTTCATGATATCATGGTCACTTCTCACCATTTATACGAGTGCTGAAATTGCTTTGCAATTTTTGTGGGGATCGTACGATGGTCAGCAAAGAACTTTGATATGAATTACAACATTATTTCTTGATTTCAGTATGTTTCAGATTGTATAATCCGAACAAATGGTATGTTGGGAAAAAATAGGGCGCGTGAAAAACATATTGGGCGGGAAAAGTAATAGTCATAAAATTATGAGTAATGATATTTGAAAATCCAAAAGATGACAACTATTGAGACAACTTTCTCACTCATACTCACATTGTTCTCTCTCTCTCTCTCTCTCTCTCTCTCTCTCTCTCTCTCTCTCTCTCTCTCTCTCTCTCTCTCTCTCTCTCTCTCTCTCTCTCTCTCTCTCTCTCTCTCTCTCTCTCTCTCTCTCTCTCTCTTATATATATATATATATATAGGGAGTGACTCATGTGAGAACACTTAGGTAGTGTGAGAAACGAGAATAAATAACTACGACCGTCGGATCATAATTAATGAAAATCAACGGATTATATTAATTTATACTTTCATAGTCTTCTTTCACTTGATGAAGGCGTGACTACAGGATTAAATCACACGATACATAGAGCAGCAAGTCAACAACACAAACTAAGAAGATATCAGAGCTACAATGATATGGACTTGATTTAAAAACTCATCGATAACGATTCATGCCTGAATACTTGAATTCTCCAATTTGATTTGCACGAAAATATGAGGAATCTTTGACATATGCAATTTTTATTTGTTAATCGATACATGGCACTCTCTTTTTTGTGATGTTTTATTTAGCAATTCGATAGAAATCGTAACAATGGAGATTTCAACATAGGACACGGGATGACAACATAAACTAAGGAATTGTATTGGTAATTTAATCCAGCAGTCACACCATCATCGAGTGAAACAAGACTATGAAAGTATAAATTAATATAATCCGTTGATTTTCATTAATTATGATCCGACGGTCGTAATTATTTGTTCTCGTTTCACATTAACTAATATATATATATATATATATATAAATTGCTTTTGTCCCAAAAGAAGAAGGAAAAAGGGGATTGTATGAGAAGTCGTAAACTTATGGTTGTTCAAATATCATTACTTTAAAAGTATAGATCACCAAAACAATATATATATATATATATTAGAATATCTTTATATATTATTTGCATATTTTAAAAGATATTCTAATAATATATATAGTCGGGATCCATTGACACCAGGTGTCAACAGATTCGTTGACACCAAATCACAATCATCCATTTATTTTAATCTTAAGACCCTTAATTGTTTGTTTAATTAATTCGGCGAGCCTCTCTCCCTACTTCCCTACTGAAGCACGCTCATTTCTTCTCCTCAATTTGCCTTAACAACGTCTTCACTATTGTTTATTTTGGGTTTTTTTCCGTCCTCATCAAAATGAATGTGGGAACAGAGATTTATGTACATATAATAAATAAAATAACATGATAAGTGCACACAAGCACATGAACAAAGACTTTTTTTGCCATGAACTTAAATATTTAGACGATCGACATGGATTTGCCAAAGAAAGACTATGAGTTTTAATGTGTTGATGTCTAGAACGTTCCTCAACAAGATAATTGCTTTTTCCAAATTCCACCTTTAGCAATTGTTTACCTCATACTCTCTTCGATTAGCTTCCCATTTTGATCTTAACACAATGCAAATCAATACCAAAAAGAGGGAAAAGAGAAGATATTAATTCGTGTAAGGTTTTACTAGGATTGAAGTTAAAAGATTATTGTTTTGAACAGCCGCCAAATGGGAGGTAAAACTGGACATTGATCAGAAGCAACGATAAAAGAAAAAACCTAGAACATGTAAGTGCAAGGAGTCCACTCAAGTTATCATGTAGATAAATGTTAGCCATTTGATTAAAATTTTAGACGGCTATGATTTGGTGTCAACGAATCCGTTGACACCTGGTGTCAACCTATCCTGACTCACTGGCTGGGAGTTGAACTCAGGTCCATTCAAGTTTCAGCACCAAAAGAAGCCACTCGGTCAGATATGATATTTTAGCCATGTTATTCGCATATATTAATTTTTTACGTGCATTATATATATATATATATATATATATATATATATATATATATATATATATATATATATATATATATATAAAATTATTTTGGGCCCTCAAATTTTGGAGGCCCAGTTCCATAAAGCTGTTTGCACCCCCAAGGGACCGTCCTGAATGTCATACACACTCTTGCTTGGGTAGACATAATAACCTTTCTTTGTTGTTTCTAGTTTCATCTTCTATATTGTTTTCTTTATTGGTTTTTTTGTTTTAGTTTTTTCTTGCTACCTTTAATAAATTTAAGAATGTATTTTTATTTTAAACAATCAAATAAAAATAATTTATAAATAATCTTCTAATATATATCATATAAATATATACAAAAAAAAACATTAATATAGACACACATATTCAAATTTTATACATGGTTCTATTCACTTTCACCCCTACAAACAACAAAAAAAAATCATCTCACAATCCACTTAATTACTTTCTATTCACTTTCCTCTTGCTTTCTTTCCATCAACTTCCTTTTTCAATATTTTCCCACGTCTGGTTTCTGGAATCCAAATATATTTCAATGTTTTTCTCTGACCAAAAAACTGTGCATCTAATATGAGCTATCAAAAAAGATATCAAAGGTGACATTGATAAAATCATCAAACTTGCTGCAATGTCTCGTCAGTGCAGCTTCATAGCATCCTCATTAATGTCTCGAACGTGCAGCTAACGGAGTGGGCATAAGCTCAATCTCGAACAGTTAGTATCACAAACTTCGAATACGAAATAAAATTGTAAAAAGGTGTCATTGAAAATCTTATTCTTGTGAATTATAAATGATGAATTCTCAATCCGTAATTGTTCAAAGTTCAAATATGCCCGTTTTAGGGTGACAGGATGAGCAATCATCATGATAAATTTGTGTTTTATGTTTGTCGCTGCTTGATGGATTCACAGTTGTTGTTTTAATTTTTTAGGTGAATAATGCTAACATGTGTCCATGTTAAAGAACTTAGTATAATAATAATAATAATAATAATAATAATAATATTTTAAAAGTCATGTATTCAATGTTTTTATTGTAAAAAAAATATTTACATCAATGCAAAATGTTCCAAGGACGAGAAATACTTGGTTGGGCACGACCCTAAACCAAAAGTATTTGGACACACACATTATTAGAATATTAGAATATCTTTATATATTATTAGCATATAATTGTCATTAAATAGTAATGATTGTATAATAAAATAGTCAAGAAACTGACACTGTATAATTGTGTATATATATATATCATTGAAAATCAATAGAAAGGCAAGACCTATCATTATTTCATGGTATCAGTAAGCTTAGGTACTGATCCTAAAACCTAATTTTTTTCTCCCCCTCTCTAAGACCGGCCGCCCCTATTCGTCTTCCTCACCTCAAACAATCCGGTCTCCCCCTTTCCTCTCATCATGACCACCGAGCAATCATCTCCCAAACAGAATATCAATCCTCCCATTCATACCGCATTCACCATCTCTAATATCACCAATTTTATCAAAATTACCCTAAGTATTGAAAAAGGCCAATATAACACTTGGTCTGAACTTTTCAAAATCCATGCTCGTGTTCATCAGGTCATTGATCATATCATCCCAACTGAAACCTCATCCTCTCCTAATCTCAAAGACACCGATCCTAATCTATGGGCCCGCCTTGATGTTGTTGTCCTTCAATGGATTTATAGCACAATTTCTGATGATTTTCTTCACACCATCATTAAATGCGATTCAACCGAGGAAAATGCGTGGAACCGACTATTCAACATTTTTTATTACAATAAAAATTCTCGGGCTCTCTACCTAGAGCAAGAATTTTCTAATGTTCATATGGAACAATTTCCTGATGCTTCCACATATTGTCAACATCTCAAATCCCTGTCTGATCAACTCTCTAATGTTGGTGCTCCTGTGTCTAACGAAAGGCTTGTTCTTCAACTCATCTCTGGCCTAATTGATGCGTATGCCACGGTGGGTTCACAAATTCGTCATGGAGACTCTCTTCCATGATAATCTTGAAAGAAACAGCCAAAGCAAAGAAAGCAACAAATTCCATCAGCAACTCTGCTTTCGTATCATCTCTTGATGATAACACGGCCTCAATTACTCCCTCTCTGCAGCGCAACAACCGCAACAACAATGGTCCTTGTCGTGGTGGTCGTGGCAATGGTCGTGGAGGTCGTGGCAGGGGTAGAAACAATGGTCGTGGTGGAGGTCGTTCCCAGCCTCAGTGGCCTCCTGATGATCAATGCTATATGGACAGTGGAGCAACTTCTCATATGACGGGCACTGGAGGTAATCTCACATCTTATTTTAATATGAGTAATAATATTACTGTTGGAAATGGTCATCATATTCCTGTAATTGGTTATGGCAATGCATCTTTACCCAATTCCCTAACCTTAGACAATGTTTTGCATGCACCAAAACTTATCAAAAACCTTGTTTCTGTCAGAAAATTTACAATTGATAATGATGTTTCTGTTGAATTTGATTCTCTCGGTTTTTCTGTGAAGGATTTCCAAACAGGAACGCTTTTAATGAGATGTAATAGTTCTGGCGACCTTTACCCTATTCCCACAAGACCAAACACAACACTATTACCACCATCCACCTTTGCTGCTTCATCTAATGAGTTATGACATAGTCGTTTAGGAAATCCAAGAGCTCCTATTTTAAATTCTCTGCATCGAAATAAACTTTTGTTATGTAATAAGTTTCGAAATGATTTCTTCAGTCACTCTTGTCCTCCTGGGAAACAAATAAAATTGCCTTTTTCTAATTCATTGTCATTTACTTGTATGCCTTTTGACATTGTTCATAGCGATCTTTGGACTTCTCCGGTATTAAGCTCCGGAGGGCATCGTTACTATGTGTTATTTCTTGATGATTTTACTAATTTTTTGTGGACTTTTGCCATCTCAAACAAATCACAAGTACATTCCATTTTTCTCCAAATCCATGCTCACATTACAACACAATTTGAACATGAAATAAAATGTTTTCAATGTGATAATGGCAAGGAGTACGGTAATGCTCTCTTTCATAAGTTTTGTGAACAACATGGTATGTCTTTTCGTTTTTCTTGTCCTCATACCTCCCCTCAAAATGGAAAAGTCGAAAGAAAAATTCGTACAATCAATAATATAATCATAACCCTCCTTGCTCATGCGTCTATTCCACCAGTTTTCTAGCACCATGCTCTTCAAATGACCACTTACCTACATAACATACTTCCAAATAAGAAACTCAGTCTTCAATCACCCACCAAAATTCTCAATCCAAAAGACCCGTCTTATTCAACCTCGGTCTACACCATGTGTCTTTCTAGGATATCCGTCCAACCATAGAGGTTATAAGTGTTACGAATTGTCTAGTCGTAAAATCATTATTTCTCGGTATGTCATTTTTGAGGAAAATACGTTTCCCTTTTCCACCATGAATGCTCCTATAACGACTAATTATAACTTCTTAGATGATGGCATAATCCCCTTACTTCCTTCACACTTGTCCACCACATATCCAGCTGCTCCCTCTCCTAACATAATTGTTACCCAACCACTAACACCGGCGATCCAAAATACTCCTACTCCTTCAACCACTAACCAAACCACATTTCCCCTCTCACAACCCTCCTCGACCCAACAACCCACACCCACGAATCAAACACCTTCTCCCTCCAAGACAATGACCTCATCTCCACAAATAAAACCTACCACCTCCTCTCCACCGATTCCTACACCTATTCCCCCTGCACCTCATTCCCCTCAAATGACAACCCAATCCCAACACGGAATTGTCAAACCCCGTAAACTTTTCAACCTACACACATCAACCCACCAAAATATCTCTCATTTACCTACAAATCCCATTGATGCATTAAAAGATCCAAATTGGAAAATTACCATGAAAGACGAATATTCTGCTCTTATTGAAAATAAGACGTGGGAATTAGTTCCTCGTCCCTCTAATGCTAATGTGATTAGCAGTTTGTGGATTTTCAGGCACAAGAAGAAATTTGATGGTTCTTTTGAGCGATACAAAGCTCGTCTTGTAGGTAATGGTGCTAATCAACAATCAGGTGTCAGTTGTGGTGAAAGCTTCTGCCCTGTCGTCAAACCGGGCACTATTCGCATGGTGCTCATCATTGCAATATCCAAATCATGGTGTCTCCATCAACTACATGTCAAAAATGTCTTTTTGCATGGCAATCTTGACGAAACCATGTATATGCACCTGCCTCCTGGTTTCCGTGATCCACACTATCCAGAGCATGTTTGTCTCCTCAAGTAGTCTCTATATGGTTTAAAACAAGCACTTCGTGCCTGGTACCAAAGATTCATTGACTATGTTGCCACCTTGGGTTTCTCTCACAGCATCTCTGATTACTCTTTGTTTGTGTTTCATCACGGTGATGATAATGCGTATATCCTTCTATATGTGGATGACATAATTCTCACTGCTTCATCGGATGCTCTTCGTGACTCTATTATGTCTAAACTAAGGATTTGGGTCCTCTAAGTTATTTTCTGGGAATATCTGTCACAAAACATACAGGTGGTCTTTTCTTGTCTCAAAGAAAATATGCAGAGGAAATTATAGAACGAGCAAACATGTCCTCCTGCAAACCATCACCCACTCCAGTCGACACCAAGGCAAAACTCAGTGGCTCTTCTGGAAATCTGTATCATGACCCAATTGAATATCGAAGTCTTGCAGGAGCATTGCAATATTTAACTTTCACAAGACCATATATCTCTTATGCAGTACAACAGGTATGCCTATTCATGCATGACCCTAAAACACAACATATGTCAGCACTGAAGTGTATCATTCGGTATTTTCATGGCACTATTAATTTCGGTCTTCACTTACATCCCTCCTATGTCAGAAAATTGGTTTCTTACATTGATGCAGATTAGGCTGGTTACCCAGACACCAGGCGATCCACCTTCGGTTACTGTGTCTATCTTGGTGACAATTTAATCTCATGGTCTGCCAAACGTCAACACACCCTCTCTTGGTCTAGTGCTGAAGCCGAGTACCGCGGAGTCGCCAATGTAGTATATGAATCTTGTTGGATTAGAAACTTGCTATTGGAACTACATTTCCCAGTCACAACAGCCACACTGGTTTATTGTGAGAATGTGAGTGATGTCTACCTATCCGGAAACCCAGTTCAACATCAACACACCAAACACATCGAGATGGATATACATTTTTTGCGTGAGAAAGTCACCCGCGGCCAAGTACGAGTCTTACATGTTCCTTCACGTTACCAAATCACTGACATCTTCACCAAAGGACTTCCGTTGCAACTCTTTGATGATTTTCGTAAGAGTCTCAACATCCGTCAGCCTCCCGTTTCGACTACGGAGGTGTATTAGAATATTAGAATATCTTTATATATTATTAACATATAATTGTCATTAAATAGTAATGATTGTATAGTAAAATAGTCAAGAAACTGACACTGTATAATTGTGTGTATATATATATATATATATATATATATATCATTGAAAATCAATAGAAAGGAAAGACCTATCATTCTTTCACACATAAATGATAAAATTTAAAAGAGAAATAATTTACTTATTAAAAAAAAAAGATAGTCACATCACTTAATATCATTTATTTTTAAATTTTAGATTGTTAATGTTGATTATAGTGAGTTTGAATGCAATGTGGTAGGTTAGAGATTGAAATGACACTGCCAAAATTGAACTGTTGTTGTTGATTATTTATAAATCATTGATTTTTGCTTTATAAATGTTGTCTAGATATGTCTGAGAGACCAGAGAGATTGAGAGCAGACAGATTGAGAGGAGGCAGGAAAACCATGATCAGGAGTGCACGGGCCGAAAGGCGGCTGCACACCCTGTTACTCGAAGGAGATAGGGCGTTAGGAGACAACAGGATGTGGGGACATTGTCTCAGGCAGGTGCGTCCCACGAAGTGGACCCCACGCAGTATCAGCAGTAACATGAGGAGTATCAGCCTCAGTACGAGGAGGCTCAACAGCAGGAGAGTGAGGCCCATCAGCAGGCTCAGGAGGAGGTCGTGCCGAAGAGTTTTCCTCGGGGCCCTACTAACTTGACGCTTCTACTGAATTTCGGTAGACACGTGGCATGCATGCTTTGGATCGACGCCACAGTAAGTATAATAGTTTAATTTTATTTAATTACGCGTCAATTGATATGTTTAATTTAATTTAATTTTACGATTTGATTTTTAAGTTAAAATATTTTAATTACGCATCAATTTAATTAAGCGTCAATTTAATTGTTTTTTTATTTTAATTTTACTATTTAATTGTTATGTTAAAATGTTTAATGTTTATTTTAATTATTGTTTTTTTACGATTAAATTGTTATGTCTTTTTAGTTATTCAAATGTTTATAATTTTAACGGTTTGTTTCGTTTATTTTTTTGTATTTCAGTTTCAAAGGACGCATAAGGTGACCACTGTCTCGCACGGGAAGAACCTTAAGAGTGAGAACCTGACACTCGCGACACAGGAACATACATGGTCCTGGCAGCGGGTGGAGGCATCTGGTCTTGCACCCCTCCTTCATACTGGGTACGAGAACATCAGCTATGCCCTCATCACCGCCTTCTCAGAGAGATGGCATGCGGAGACGACAAGCTTCCATCTGCTCGTTGGTGAGATGACCGTCACACTAGATGATGTGGCGTGTCTTCTACACATCCCCATCGTTGGGAGGCTCATGGTTGACGAGGATGTAGGATATGAGAGAGGTATGGAGCTGCTACAGGACGACCTATGTATGACGGTGGATGAGGCTGAGGATGAGACAAAAAAGCAGTGGGGTGAGTATATTAGTATAACTAGCTTGAGGAGACAGTATGACATACTCTTGCATAGGTGCCATGAGTTGTAGCATCTTCCTGATGATGATGAGGAGGACGAGGAGGAGCAGGAGACAGTTAGGACGCAGTGTATTAAGGCGTTTTTGTTGTACTTGGTTGGCCTCACCATTTTCGCCAACAAGAACAGCAGAAGCGTTCATCTGTTGTGGCTGCCTATGCTGGAGGATTTGGACACGGTGCACGAGTGGTCCTGGGGCGGGATGGCACTTGATTGGCTCTACCACCAATTTTCTCTTGCTACGAATCCGGACATTAGCGCTTGTGGCGGTTACATGACTCTACTTGAGGTAGTATTTTTTTCTTTTCTATAACATATTATAAATAACTTACGATATTATTGTTGAAGTGGAAGAAATAGTCACAAGAAAGGGGGGTTTGAATTGTGACCCTTTTTAATTTTGCCCTGAAACTTTAAACAAGGTTTAGGTACTCAAGAAAAATTCTTGGTAGTAATTAGTTAACAATAAAACATGTAATATGTTTGGACCAGAATGTTCTTGAAAATGTTTAAATGAATTATTGAGTTTTCTTTTAAGATTGATTAGAAACTTAATAAACTATGAAAATAAAGCAAGGTCATTTTCAGGGACCAGAATATTCTCGAGAGTGTTTATAAAATGATTTGTGAAATAAAATCAATGATTAGTTATGGACCAGAGAACTCTGGATATATTTTATCCAATTAAAATGTGACCAGGACGTTCAGGAGAATGTTATGGGGAATGATTAAAAAAACGTTTGTGAAAGTGTATGTGTGTAATATAAAGACATGAATAATAAAAGAGAGAGAAGGAAGATAACACAAGAGATTTTTACTGGTTCACAAAAACCGGCTACTTCCAGTCTCCACACCTCGTGTGAGATTATCCACTATAGTATCCTGCTATCAGAAACTTCTGAATAGCACTATAAGGTCTTGATCACACCAGATCAGTCTGTTACAAAAATTGTATTATCAACCTCAGCAGGCTTATACAATTCTTTGCTTTCGCACAAAAAATGTTGGAACTTTTCTACTCAAACTATTTATAACCTAATTATACTTGAGAGCTTGATTACACTTTGTATGATAATTGATTTTGTTTGGATCATGATTACTCAACACATGTTTGAGATTTTACAAGACAAGCTCAAAAGATTATGATCCTAAGATATAATGAGAGATTTTGGAGCTTGCTTGTTTGTTGAAGAGCTTGATTGAGAGAATGATTATGTTAGCTTTGAAAAGTGAGTGCTTTGTATTTCAAACTCTTGCTTTTAACCTTCAATGACTGCCTCTATTCAAAGAACCTGAAGAGCCTTGGAAGGCAAGTCGAAAAAGAGTTGTTGGACTTCATTTCAAACTGAAAAATGCGCTCCACTTGATGCTTGGAGGGCAAGTTTGAAAACTGTTCACTAAGAACGTTCTCTCTGTTCCAGCCTTGTTTGTGCAAAGAAATGACACGTTTCGCCAGCTGTTTTGAGTTGTATGCTTGCTGCAATAACTTGCTGGTCACTTGTTGAGACATGTTGATGTCATATGATGTTGTCATATGCTTTTATCTCAAGGAACAACTTTAAGATCTTTCTTTAATGCTTTTGTTTACTCTGAACGTTCTCTCTGAACCAAATCATTCTCAAGCATGATTTCTTTGTTCCAGCCAGATTTGTGCAAAGAATTCACACATTTTTCCAGTTGTTATGAGCTGCAATCTTTTTGTAGAAACTTGCTGGTCACTTGTTAAGATGAGTAGATGTCATCTTGATGTCATATGATGACATCATATGCTTTATTTCCAAGGAACACTTTGTGATCAATCTTTGAATGATTCTTTCCACTTTATTCCTTTAATGGGTCGAAAAAATGCATGAGGCCTTTGCTGATTTTATTCCATGAAAAGTCCCAGGGGCCCATGCCCAAATAAATTCTTGATTTGCTTTGCTTTTTAATGCCATTATAAGGAATCTTGATCTCAATGATTTTGATCCTTATTTTGGTGAGACAAATAGAATAACAATTATTCTTGATCTTTAATTTTGCCCATTCTTGTCATTCATCAAAAGATCATATTTGTCCTTTGATTTGATGGAGATGCTTATTTATCTTTGTGAACTCAGAATGTTCTCATGAACGTTCTCTCCGAAACAATCTCACAAAACACATTAGTAGATAACACGATAATAATTGTAATATGTTTGTTATCCTTGAAACATCAAGTGAGGATGTCCTCTTCACTTTGTATGACCAGAATGTTCTTTGTAAGAACATAAGGAACCTTTCTCAAGGTCAAAATTCCTTTGATTGATTTCTTATTCTCCCAAATCATATCTTGAATAATGAGGAAGATCCTTGGATCATCCTAAGTCTTTTATGATAGAATCTTCGTCCATATGATCATGAATTTTCTTCCTTGATAATTCTCCAATTAATGAATGACTTAATGAATAATTCATTCATGGATTGGGTTCTCTTCAGAGTTGATTCTAATCATTTCGATGAAGTAATGAGAATAATTTTGAGTGTAATAATCATCTTCATCACGAGAACATTCTTTTCATCATAGTTGATAATGTTCTCTTCTAAATGAGAAGACAATATCTTCTTGGTCAATTAACCTTGAATTATTTTGTTAATGATGCAATTCTTCTCATAATTTCTCTCAGTGATTTCACCCAATGTTTCTTGTCCATTGGGTATGTTTGAGATAATTTAGTTTAGGCATGCTTTCAAATATTAACCCTTTATTCCTCGAATCTTTAAGGCTTTGTTGAAAACCATGTGGTGATGAGGATGAGTCAATTAATCATAAGATTCATCTTCTTATTGAATCTTCAATCAACACTCATTTGATTCAAACAATATTCTTTCTATATCTTCTTTGAGCTTGTGATACTACTGTTTTGGTATTCTTTCACTGAGTATATATATGCACTTGTAAGAGACTTCTTTCTTGCCTACTTCTGTGAAAAGACTTAAGTGCAAATATCAGTAGATCACCATTCATAAAACATAGTGTTTATTCCATAAGGTTTGTTATCATTAAAACATTCATCAAAAAGATTTTGTTTCAAGAATGATGTCTGTTTATGCGTTTGTGATGTTGAAATATTTGTTTGTAGGGATGGATATTGGAGCACTTCAAGAAGATCTTTTCGAGGAGGCTGGCTTCAGACTACGATCGGGCTTCCTCGCTTTCTGCTAGATGGAGACCGCCCAGGGGCCATTCTGATCCGGGACACTACTGTGGCTTCATTGATCTGATGGTCAATGTTGATGTGATTTGGAGGCCGTACGAGGATCGACGAGACATCACACCTTTCCACGACATTTGATGGTATTCCGGTTGGATCATGGCCAGCAGGACGACTATGTGCCTTCACTTGCCGGAGCGGGTTCTCAGATAGTACAGACATGTGCAGACTGTCCCCAGATCTCCTACTATGATTCAGGGTCTTCAGGCTCAAGCGGTAGTTGTGGCCTTTCAGGATTTTCTTCTCTATGTCCTTCCACAAGCGCTTCGGTGTCGGCGAACAACAGAGGCTCGACAATGGAGGTATCAGGAGGGGTACATGAGTTGTTTTTACCATGTATCTCATCCCATCATGAGCGAACCTACGCCCGTTGAGGAGTACACAGATCCTGTCCCTCCTTACAAGGAGGTTATTGTTCAGCAGCAATGGGTCAGACAGGTTCCTGACCCACTGCAGATTATTACGAACATCAGAGCCAGAATGGACAGTGCAATGGGTCATCCTGATGTGTTTGGGAATCCAGTCGTTGCCGGAATTATGCAGGGTGATGACATCCTTTCATTACGTAATTTTTTAGAGTCTTATATCATATTTGTAGCAATTTGAGATAGCTTCGGGGTGCAAAAAGCAATAAAACATCAAGAACTGGAATTATTCACATCGTGACAAGATTTGGGCATCGTGTCACGATTTTCTGACCAGATTGAAAGAAGATTCTGCCTATGAAATCGTGTCGCGATTGCATAATCGTGACACGATTGTGAAACCAACATTTGAGAATCCTGGGGGCTTTAATGAAGAATCGTGTCACGATGCCTGGAATCGTGTCACAATTTTAGGTGCAGATTGCCTATTTAAGCTGATTTGTTTTCAGAAACAAGGGTTCATAATTTTTTGGAGAATTGAAGCGCGATTTTGAGAGCAGAAAACTGAAGAGGTGGCCAACCCCATCCAACTAATAGTCAGTTTATGTATGTTTTATGTTTCCAATGATTAAGTAAGTTATTTGTAATTCACGTTATGAGTAGCTAATTCTCTTAGAGATTGAGTCCGAGATGAATCTGATGTAATCTGTTTGAACACATGTGGCTGTGAAACTCTATTGCTTATGAATATTAATATAGTTTTATTCAATTCAATTGTTCTTAATGCTTTTTATATACTGATAATATACAACATGAATTCGTAAGAATGAATGACAACTTACCCTAGCTTTCAACTTAGGCCTAATTGAATTGTTCAAATAAACAGGGTTAGTCTAGGAATGGATAATCATTTGTTTGTGATAATAGGTTAACGTTTGTAAAACCTTCAAGGAATAGTAGATCACCTAAGGAATTAGGGGCTGTAATCCGAGAAGAGGGTTCTAACTCAAGGGATTGATTAGGACTATTTTTGTTAATCATCGTAAAACTAGAGGAGTATTCATAGAGATAGGTGCAGTTTACCAAATAGCATTAATCAGAGGATTCGAAAGACTTGATCTTATCTCTCCTTGTATTTACCAAACAAAGTTTATCAATTTAGTTACTTTTTGATACAACCAAATCCTACTGCCTAGGGCAACCATAATTTTATACATCCTATTTATCTATCAAGTTTTTGGCGCCGTTGCCGGGGAGTGTTGAATCATTTCAACAAGGCAATATCGTATAATTTAGGATTTCTGTCATTTAAATTCTGTCAAAAAAATCTTACTGAATCAATTTCAATTAAATTATGCGAGGTAGAGTGCAACCTAGAGATTCGTTGCATGATCCGGAGATCGAGAAGACAGCCAGAGCAAATCGGAGAGCTGTCTGGTTAGCTCGATCAGCTGATCCTAGCATAAGAACACAATATGAAATTCTGGCCAGGCAATAAGATACTTAACAGGTTCTGGTTCTGATTAAAACTTAGCAGGTTCTGATCAGAACTTAGCACAATTATAAAAGCAATTAATAGGCAGAAAATAAACGTGCAGGAAAGCTAAAAACACAAGGTTTGTTAACCCAGTTCGGAGTAAACACCTCCTACTCTGGGGGATACCAATCCAGGAAGGAAATCCACTATAGGATTTAACCCAAAGACTCAAGACACTGACTCCCAGTTCCCAGCCTTAGCAATTAAACTCCTCCTAGTCAGACTTCTACCCAACTCTGAGTATTAGAATCCTCTAACTTCCTATTCAAGCAACTAAACCCAGCTACTTGAATAACCCTTAACAATCCCCTGTTTTTGAACACAATTTCAATGACAACACTTCATTCGTACCTAAAGGCTTAGAATGAATTACAACTCAAAACAAACCTAAACCAACTCTAAAAGAGTGGTGCACAACAAAGCTAAAAGCTTAAAAATAACAAAGACTCAATTCTCTGATTTTTACTCTCTAAATCGTAAGTCATGAATAGCAGCAGCCCTCCTCTTTATATAGCCTTCAGTCTTGCAGCATAAATAACAAACTAATCTTCTGATTTGATTTGTTACTGAAATAAGATTGGTCCAATAAGGAAACAAATAAAACCACTTTGTATCTTTAAAAGATTGTATCAGGAAAATACGTGTTTCCATAACAATAAACCAAATCTTCAATAAATCTTCTCCAAAACAATCCAGCATTCTAGAACAATATGCGTGGATAATTCCTTGTTAAATCTTGCAAAGATTCGCACAGAAATAACATGAAAATAACCAGCTTCTGATGAAGTCAACATAAGTCAACGCTGGCATCAGAACCTGAATTCAGCTTCTGAACAGCTACAGTGCTTCTGATGAGGCATTCAGCTTCTGATGTGATTTTGAGCTTCTGAATGGCTTCAAATGAGAAAACTTGTAACTGGAGAAATGTTCTACATATGGAGATGCTTCTATTCAATACCTTGGTTTTGCCAAAACATGCAGCCAACACCAAAAGACTCAACAATCTCCCCCTTTGGCAAATTTTTGGCTAAAACCATCCAAGTTCTTCAATCTCCCTGGTAATCAACTCAGCAATGAAGAACTCCACAATAATACATCATAGCAATTTGTTTAGGCAGCGGATTCAGCTATGTTAAACAACAGCTTCAGCTTCTGACTTCTGAAGCACACAAAAACCAAGTACTGATCAACTCCTGATCATCACAACCATGGTATCAGAGCTACTGATCAACTCTTAATCATCACAAACACTCCCCCTTACTTCTGAATCTCCACAACACTCCCCCTGCAACTCAGCATACACCAAACTCCCCCTTACTTCTGAACTGCAGTGATAAATGGTATCAGAACATATCAGAAGCACACTTTATGGTATCAGAGCACAGACCAAAGTACAATTGTTCTTCAGAACCACATTTCAGGAGCTGAACACTAATGTTCTTCAGGACCACTACACTTCTACACTTCAGGACCACATCATCACTCAGGTATATAACAAGCTTGTACTCCCCCTGAGACACATATACCCCCTTGATCATATAGCTTAACATCTGAAATGCAGCAATACATCTTCTAATTCTTGGTATCAGAGCCAACAGAGCCAACACATTGCATAAGATTTTCTCCCCCTTTTTAGCCATAAAATTCTGACAAATCATAGTCCTCATATAGGGAAAGAAAAATGCACAAACATCTTCAACTACTGTCCCAGTTTGAACTTCAGACTTAGCATCAAAAACAGCATCACACTTAGCACTAACAAAGATGGCAGGTACTTTATCTTCCTCACATCCAGTTTGCTTTAATTGCTAGAATTCTTCATATAAGCACACACCTAACTTGCTCCTTAAGTTTTCAAACTGCTTAGCATCCAATGCCTTTGTGAATATGTCAGCAACTTGTTCTTCAGTAGCTACATGTTCCAGCTGAATGACTTTATCCTCCACAAGGTTTCTGATAAAATGGTGCCTGATGTCTATGTGTTTAGTTCTGTTGTGCTGTATTGGGTTCTTAGAGATATTAATAGCACTCAGATTGTCACAAAATAAGGTCATGGTTCCCTGTTCAATGTTGTATTCCTCCAGCATTTGTTTCATCCACACCAATTGTGAGCAACTACTCCCAGCAGCAATGTACTCAGCTTCAGCAGTTGACAATGAAACACAGTTTTGTTTCTTGCTAAACCAAGAAATTAAATTATTTCCTAGAAAGAAACAACCTCCTGAGGTGCTCTTCCTGTCATCAGCACTTCCAGCCCAGTCAGCATCACAATATCCCATCAGTTCAGAACTTGAACTCTGTGAATACATGATTCCATAGTCACTTGTGCTATTCACATACTTCAGGATCCTTTTAAGTTGTGTCAGATGACTCATCTTAGGATCAGCTTGATATCTTGCACATACTCCAACAGCATAAGTGATATCAGGTCTGCTTGCAGTTAAATACAATAAGCTCCCTATCATGCTTCTGTACTGACTTTGATCAACTGAAACTCCATGTTCATCTTTGGTTAGCTTTAGATGAGTAGCAGCTGGTGTCTTCTTATGAGCAGCAGATTCCATACCAAACTTCTTCACTATGTTCTTGGCATATTTACTCTGAGAAATAAAGATGGTATCTTCCATTTGCTTAACTTGTAAATCAAGAAAGTAAGTCAGCTCTCCAACCAAACTCATTTCAAACTCTGATTGCATTTGCTGAACAAACAGTTTGACCATCTTCTAAGACATTCCTCCAAACACTATAACATCCACATAAATATGAGGAATCATCAGACTACCATTTTCATCTTTCACAAACAAAGTCTTATCAGAACCTCCTTTTCTGTAACCTTGAGCCACAAGAAATTGAGTAAGCCTTTCATACCATGCTCTTGGTGCTTGCTTTAATCCATATAAGGCCTTCTTCAGTTTGTAAACATGATCTGGAAACTGATGATCCACAAAACCCTTAGGCTGTTCAACATAAACCTCTTCTTGTAGATATCTATTCAGAAATGCACTCTTCACATCCATCTGGAATAGTTTGAACTTGAGAATGCAGGATACTCCCAACAGTAGTCTTATGGACTCTAGTCTGGCCACAGGTGCAAAGGTCTCATCAAAATCAAGTCCCTCAACTTGAGTATAACCCTGAGCAACCAACCTTGCCTTGTTTCTGACTACAGTACCATTTTCATCTGTTTTATTCTTGAATATCCACTTAGTGCCAATCACATTCAGCCCTTCAGGTCTTGGAACTAGATCCCACACTTCACTCCTTTTGAATTGATTCAACTCATCTTGCATTGCTTTAATCCAAAATTCATCAGTTAGGGCTTCTTTCACATTTTTAGGCTCAACCTTTGACACAAAACATGAATCAGTAGCAGCAGCATCTGATCTCCTGGTTCTGACACCTTGATCTAAGCTTCCAATGATTAAGTCTTTAGGATGATCCTTCTGAACTCTAATTGATGGCCCTTTACCATTTGGAACTTGATCTGGTTGATCTTCTGCTTCTTCAGACTCTGAACGCTTTTCTGCTTCTGAAGTTTGTTCTTCTGATACTTCAGACTCTGGAACAACTTCAGGTTCATTCTTTTCATTCTCAGCAGACAGATCATCAATCACAACATTTATGGACTCCATCACAACCTTGGTTCTGGAATTAAACACCCTGTAAGCTCTGTTGTTCACTGAATAACCCAGGAATATGCCCTCATCAGACTTAGGATCCAGTTTTCTTCTATTCTCTCTGTCAGCCAAAATGTAGCATGTGCTCCCAAACACATGGAAATATTTCACAGTTGGCTTTCTTCCTTTCTATAATTCATATAAGGTACTAGCTGTTCCCTTCTTCAGAGTGACTCTATTATGGATATAACATGCAGTGTTCATAGCTTCAGCCCAAAACATATATGGCAGCTTCTTAGCATGCAGCATAACCCTTGCACATTCTGCCAAAGTCCTATTCTTCCTCTCAACTACACCATTTTGCTGAGGTGTGATAGGTGCAGAGAACTCATGCTTTATACCTTCAGAAGCACAGAATTCTGAAAAACTCTTGTTTTCAAATTCTTTGCCATGATCACTTCTGATTCTGACTATGCCACAGTCTTTTTCTCTTTGTAATTGAATACACAGGTCTTTAAATACTTCAAAAGTGTCAGATTTTTCTCTAACAAAACTGATCCATGTGAATCTTGAGTAGACATCTGATGAACTAATCTGGGATGAGACTTTCTTGTTTGTTTCCCAATTTGAGAATCACCACAAACATTGTCCTCATTGATCTTCAGATTAAGTACACCTCTGATAGCTTCAGTACTTAGGATTTTCTACATGCCTTTCAAATGCAGATGTCCCAGCTTCTGGTGCCAGAGTTTGACTTCCTCTTCTGAGCTCATAAGACAAGAAGTCAGACTTCTTTCTTCTTTAGAAACCCACAAATAACAATTGTCTTTGGATCTGCAACCTCTCATCTGAACCTTCCCTTCTTGATCAGCAACAATACACTCTAGTTTGTTAAAGTTAACCTTCAATTCTTGATCACAAAGTTGGCTAATACTGATCAGATTAGAAGTTAATCCTTCCACCAGTAGCACATCATTAAGTCTGGGCAAGCCTTCTCTGATCAAATCACCAATACCCAGAATCTGACCTTTTACACCATCTCCAAATGTCACATAACTTCTAGAGTATGATCTGATATTGCTCAGCAGCTTCTTCACACCAGTCATATGCCTTGAACATCCACTATCAAAATACCAGTCTTCTTTTGAAGTGGCTCTCAAAGAAGTATGAGCTATAAGACCTACATTCTGAACTTTGGGCTTCCACACCTTCTGAACATTGTGTCTGATAGCAGCTGGTTCAACTCTTCTATACTGAAAATGTTCAGGATAGCCATAAAGTTTGAAGCAGAATGGTTTGATATGCCCTTTCTTTCCACAATGATGACAGACCCATGGATGATTCCTCCTCCTTCTGTTTCTGAAAGATTTCTGGGGTTGCTTCTGAGGTAGCATCTGACCATGCTTCTGACCTTGCATCTGAGGTCTCTTCAGAGCTTGCTTTTGAGGTCTCATCTGAATATGCTTCTGACCTTGCATCTGGGCTTGCTTCTGAGGTCTCTTCTTTGATGTTCCATCCATAGAATCATGAGTTTGAGTAGCAGGAACAAAACTCATCTGTTTAGGAATCTGAGTCTGATCAACAAAACCTAAACCAGTTTTTCCTTGTTGCTGATTCCCCAAAATGTCCTCCAACTTATCAGTAGCAGAGTTCAACATCTTCACTTGCTTCTTCATTTGATCAAGTTGGGAGTTCAGTTGGTTCACTTCTTCTTTTAAATCTGAATTCTGCACTAACAGTTCACCTTTTTCAGCCTCCAGTTGAAGAATAGTCTCCTTCTGATCCAGAACTTGTTTGCAAACCTCAGCACTTCTGGTATACAGCTTCCTATAGTTGTCAGCTAGTTCATCATATGAGGTTTTAGCAGCTTCAGACACAGATGAGGCTTCAAACTCTGAGTCAGACTCTGAAAAAGTCTCAGACTCTAAAACAGCTTCCTTCTTCAAGATAGCTCCTGACCTCACTACCAGACCAGTATCACATATATCAGATTCACTAACATCATCATCTTCAGAACCATCATCAGACCATGCAACAGCTAGGCTCTTCTTCTGTTTCTTAAGGAAAGTAGGACATTCAGATTTGATGTGTCCATAACCCTCACACTCATAGCACTGCACACCTTTAGCTTGATTACTTTTCTCCTCAGACTTGGTCTTCTTCTCATCAGTTTGTTGCTTTTTGTTATTGAATATGAAATTCTGACCTTTGGATTTGGCTTTTCTGTTAACATTCTTCAGAATCTTGTTGAATTGTTTTCCCAGCAACACTAGAGCTTCTGATAAGTCATCCTCCTCAGACTCTTGTTGATCATCAGCTTCAGCATTCACAGTAAAAGCTATACCTTTTCCTTTCTTCTCAGTCTGTATGCAAAAGGCTGTTTCAAAATTGAGCAATGACCCAATCAGCTCCTCAAGCTTCATAGTTGTAATATCATGGGCCTCTTCAATTGCTGTCACCTTCATATCAAATCTTCTGGGCAGGGACCTGAGGATTTTTCTGACTAACTTCTCATCAGACATCTTTTCACCAAGAGAATCAAAAGAATTTGCCATATCAAGCACATTCATGTAGAAATCCTGGATATTCTCATCCTCCTTCATCTTTAGGTTCTCAAACTTCGTGGTCAGCAGCTGCAATCTGGACATCTTCACCTTAGAAGTTCCTTCATGAGTGGTTTTCAGAATTTCCCAAGCATCCTTAGCCACAGTACATTGTTTGATAAGTCTGAACATATTCTGATCAACACCATTAAAGATAGCATTCAAAGCTTTTGAATTTCCCAGTGACAGATCATCTTCAGCTTTGGTCCATTCCTCCTCAGGCTTCAGAACCTCAGTCTTGTTACCATCTTTGTCTGTATACACAGGATGATCCCAGCCTTTAATCACAGCTTTCCAAGTCCTACTGTCAATAGACTTTAGAAAAGCACACATCCTTGACTTCCAATACTCATAGTTTGTGCCATCTAGTAGGGGTGGTCTATTGACATAGCCTCCTTCTCTATCCATGCTTGCCAGATATTAAGTCCTCTGGATCTCACCCAAATTACAGGCAGGGTGCCTGCTCTGATGCCAATTGAAATTCTGGCCAGGCAATAAGATACTTAACAGGTTCTGGTTCTGATTAAAACTTAGCAGGTTCTGATCAGAACTTAGCACAATTATAAAAGCAATTAATAGGCAGAAAATAAACGTGCAGAAAAGCTAAAAACACAAGGTTTGTTAACCCAGTTCGGAGTAAACACCTCCTACTCTGGGGGATACCAATCCAGGAAGGAAATCCACTATAGGATTTAACCCAAAGACTCAAGACACTGACTCCCAGTTCCCAGCCTTAGCAATTAAACTCCTCCTAGTCAGACTTCTACCCAACTCTGAGTATTAGAATCCTCTAACTTCCTATTCAAGCAACTAAACCCAGCTACTTGAATAACCCTTAACAATCCCCTGTTTTTGAACACAATTTCAATGACAACACTTCATTCGTACCTAAAGGCTTAGAATGAATTACAACTCAAAACAAACCTAAACCAACTCTAAAAGAGTGGTGCACAACAAAGCTAAAAGCTTAAAAATAACAAAGACTCAATTCTCTGATTTTTACTCTCTAAATCGTAAGTCATGAATAGCAGCAGCCCTCCTCTTTATATAGCCTTCAGTCTTGCAGCATAAATAACAAACTAATCTTCTGATTTGATTTGTTACTGAAATAAGATTGGTCCAATAAGGAAACAAATAAAACCACTTTGTATCTTTAAAAGATTGTATCAGGAAAATACGTGTTTCCATAACAATAAACCAAATCTTCAATAAATCTTCTCCAAAACAATCCAGCATTCTAGAACAATATGCGTGGATAATTCCTTGTTAAATCTTGCAAAGATTCGCATAGAAATAACATGAAAATAACCAGCTTCTGATGAAGTCAACATAAGTCAACGCTGGCATCAGAACCTGAATTCAGCTTCTGAACAGCTACAGTGCTTCTGATGAGGCATTCAGCTTCTGATGTGATTTTGAGCTTCTGAATGGCTTCAAATGAGAAAACTTGTAACTGGAGAAATGTTCTACATATGGAGATGCTTCTATTCAATACCTTGGTTTTGCCAAAACATGCAGCCAACACCAAAAGACTCAACACAATACACTAACCCCACACTGCTTGAGACTGAACCAATCCTCATGGGAGATCACAGAGAGAACCCACCGCCTGTAAGACCTATGATGGGTGACTATGGGTTAGCTGCTAACCGTGGCTAGCTTACCCATGTGTTTCAACCAGCTAACCCTATGGCCTTTGATATCAAAACATTTGTACAACAGGGTCTGAAAGAAAACCAATATGAGGGGAGAGATGCTCAAAGACCTCATGAACACTTAAGTAGGTTCTACGAAACGAGTCAATTCTGTGTCCCACCAGCCCATATCACTGAGAGTGAAAAGAAACTTAGGTTGTTTGCCTTTACTTTAATCGGGAGAGCTAAAGACTGGTTATTGTCAATTCCTAGTGGAACTATCCAAACATGGGACGAGCTCGAATTCAAATTCCTTGAGAGATTTTTCCATATGACGAGGTATTGGGAGAAAAGACATGAGATTACTAATTTTAAACAAGGGGAAAATGAGTCGTTGTATGACACTTGTGAAAGGTTTAAGTTGTTACTTAAGAGGTGTCAGGCGCATGATTTGAGTGAAAAACCCAGATGCAAGTCCTCACTTAGGGGTTGAGACCTAACCATAGAATGCTTCTTCATGCTTCAGATGGAGGGAGTATGAGGGTAAAAACCGACCATGAAGTCCAAAACCTTATTGAAAATATGGCCCAAAATGAGTACCGAGCCAAAATCGAAAAGAGTAGAAAAAGAGTTTTTGGGGTGAATGAGAGTAGTGTTGTCCTAGCCAACCGAACGTTGATGACCAAGCAGATGGAAACCCTTACTAAACAGGTTCACGCACTCACCATGAGTCAACTACAAGCTCAACAAGCTCAAGTTCAACAAGTTCAACAAGCACCGGCTGGACCTAAGTGTGATTTCTGTGGTGAAGGACATACTAACGGTGAATGTGTACCCCAAGGAGCAAGTGAGGGGTTTAACTACATGGGGAACTACCAGAAGGGAAATCCTTTCTCAAATACATACAACCTAGGGTGGGCACAACACCCTAACCTCAAATACTCAAATAATAACACCTTAAACCCTCTCTTGCCCAATCATCCACCTCAACAACAGAGGAAGCCATCAGCTTTTGAAGAGGCCATGACCAGTCAAGTTTACCCAAACAAATCTGCAAGAGATTAAGTCAAATCAAGAGACGGTGCAAAAGAACAATGAAGCCTCTATGAAGAATCTTGAGAATTAGATTGGGCAGTTGGCCAAACAAATAGCTAATCAATCAAATGGAGAATTTTCTGGTAATACGCAAGACAATCCAAAAAATGAAAGTTGCAAGGCTATAGAGTTGAGAAGTAAGAAGGTTTTGACACTGTTGGCTCCAAAAATCCCCAAGAACAAGGAGGAAGTAGTGGTGGAGAAAAATGAATCAGGAGAAGTTGAAAAGAATGAAAATGGTGAAGTTAAAAATGAAAAGAAGAATGAAAATTCTGAGGGAGAAAAAAATGATGAGGGAGAAAAAGTGAGCGTTTAATTGATGTGGATTCTATTTTGATGAAGACCAAAATTCAGCTCTTGAATGAAGGGAGTATGAAGCAAGAAGTTCCATCCTATGTAAAGCTCCCTTACCCTCATTTGTCAAAGAAGAACGAGAAACAGGAGGGGCAATTCAAGAAGTTCATGGAACTTTTTACACAATTGCAAGTTAACATTCCGTTTAGCGAAGCTTTAGAGCAGATGTTGGTTTATGCAAAATTCATGAAAGATTTGTTAACCGGAAGACGGAGGACGAGGGATGATGAAAATATAGCTTTGTCCGAAAATTGTAGTGCTATTCTTCAAAAGAAGCTCCCACCTAAATTGAAAGATCCATGAGCATTTACCATTCCTTGTACTATTGGGAAGGTGAGTGTGGGGAGAGCTCTTTGTGATTTGGGAGCTAGCATAAATCTCATGCCATTGTCTATGATGAAGAAGTTAGGATGTGGATAACCTAAACCAACAAAAATGACTCTTACATTAGCTGACCGGTCAATCTCATATCCTTAAGGAGTGTTGGAAGATGTGTTGGTGCAAGTCCATGATTTGATTTTTCTGGCTGATTTCGTGATTCTAGATATGGCAGAGGATGATGAGATACCATTGTTGCTTGGTAGACCCTTTCTAGCAACCGGTCGTGCTCTAATTGATGTGGAGATGGGTGAACTTATGTTGAGATTCCAGAACGAGCAAGTGGTGTTCAACATTTTTGAAGCAATGAAGCATAGAAACGAGAATCCTCAATGTTACCGAGTGGATGTTGTTGATGAAGTTGTTGAAGATGCATCAAAAGAAGAGACCCCATCACAACCGATGGAGAGAGTAATAGTGAATTCAGTGGAATGTTGTGACAAAGACGAAGATACTGAATTAGAAGCTTGTGTTAAGCAACTAGAAGCAAGCAAGCAAGAGGAGGGCCCTGTAAAAATTGAAAACTTGTTTAGAGAGAAAAATAAGAAGGGGCCTGTTGTCAGTAAAAAGGACGAGGAAGCTCCAAAAATTCCAGAGTTAAAAGAACTCCCATCTCATTTGAAGTACGTGTTTCTAAGTAAAGACGCATCCAAACCAGCCATCATCTGTAATTCTTTAACCTCGTTGGAAGAAGAAAATTTAATGAGGGTGTTGAGGGAGAACCAGGGAGCATTGGGGTGGCACATTTCTGATTTGAAGGGTGTAAGTCCAGCTTATTGCATGCACAAAATTCATTTAGAGGCTAAATTCAAACCGGTGGTTCAACCACAATGAAGGCTTAACCCAACCATAAAGGAGGTGGTCAAGAAGGAGATTCTGAAACTTCTGGATGCAGGCATGATTTACCCTATCTCTGACAGCACTTGGGCGAGTCCAGTACATGTTGTCCCAAAAAAAGAAGGAATGATGGTGGTTGCAAACGCAAAGAATGAGTTAATTCATACTCGAAATGTTACCGGGTGGAGAATGTGCATAGATTATCGGAGGTTAAATCAAGCAACAAGGAAGGACCATTTCCCTTTACCTTTCATGGACCAGATGTTAGAGAGATTGGTTGGGCAGGCTTTCTATTGTTTCTTGGATGGGTATTCGGGGTATAACCATATTGCTGTAGCTCCGGAAGATCAAGAGAAGACTGCTTTCACTTGTCCATTTGGGGTGTTTGCTTATAGTAGGATGCCATTTGGGCTGTGTAATGCACCGATGACATTTCAAAGGTGTATGCTCTCTATTTTCTCTGATATGATAGAGAAAAACATCGAGGTATTTATGGGCGATTTTTCTGTTTTTGGTAAGTCTTTTAATCAATGTTTGTCCCCCCTAGATGCTGCACTTAAAAGGTGTACCGAGACTAACCTCATTTTAAACTGGGAAAAATGTCATTTTATGGTAACTGAAGGTATAGTCTTGGGACACAAAATAAGTGGAAAAGGCATTCAGGTGGATCCAGCTAAAATTGAGGCTATAGAGAAACTACCCCCTCCTGTTAACATAAAGGGGTTGAGAAGTTTCTTGGGGCATGCTGGTTTTTATCGGCGTTTTATCAAAGATTTTTCAAAAATTGCTAAGCCCCTTTGTAACCTTTTAGTTAAGGAAAGTGATTTCAATTTTGACTCTGATTGTTTGGATTCTTTTTCTTTGAATAAAACCAAGTTGGTGATTGCACCCATAATCATTGCTCCCAACTGGGATCTCCCTTTTGAATTAATGTGTGATGCTAGTGATTACGCGGTTGGAGCAGTTTTAGGCCAACGAAAGGAGAAATTTTTCCATGCAATTTACTATGCAAGCAAAACACAGGCAGGGTGCCTGCTCTGATGCCAATTGAAATTTCTGGCTTATCAATAATGAGAGCTAACTGGTTCTGATTAATCTGGTTCTGAACAAATACTTAGCACAATTAAAAACAGTTATGCTGCATAAATTAAAAGTGCAGAAATAAACAGAACACACAGGTTTGTTAACCCAGTTCGGAGTAAACACCTCCTACTCTGGGGGATACCAATCCAGGAAGGAAATCCACTATTGGAATTAATCCTTAAGACTCAGACACTGACCCCCAGTTCCTATCCTAAGCAATCAACTTCCACCTAGTCAGATTTCTACCCACGCATGAGTATTAGAATCCACTAACTTCCTATTCAAGTAACACACCTGTTACTTGAACAACCCTTGAACTAAACCCAGTTCTGAAAACAAAACTACCCAGTTTTTGAAGAACACACTTCAAAACAAAAACTTCATTCTTGCTTAAAAGCTTTGAATGAATTACAACTCAAAATACCTAAACCAACTCAGAACATATGAGTGGTGCACAGACAAAGCTAAAAAGCTTACACACTAAGACTCAATTTTTGAATATAAAACTCTCTAATTTTGTATCTCTTGAATAGCAGCAGAACTCCTCCTTTTATAACCTTCAGCAAGTCTCTTAATTATGCACTAAATCTTCTGAAATTAATCTATTTCTGAATTATGAATGATCCAATAAGGAAACAAATAAACCAGCATTGAATCTTTTAAAGATTGCTTCAGAAAAATACGAACTTGCATAAAAACGTGCCAAATCTTCAATAAATCTTCTTCAAATCAACCAGCATTCTAGAAGCAATATGCATGGATAAATCCTTGATAAATCTCGCCAAGATTTGCGCCAAAATAACTTGTAAAAATGCAGCTTCTGAAGAAGTCAACAAAAGTCAACACGCTACAGTGCGTCTGATGCTTCAGAAGCACATTTCAGCTTCTGAAGTAACTTTCAGCTTCTGAAGGGCAAAAGAGCTTCTGAACAGCTTCAAATCAAAATTCTTGCAACTGAAGACTTGTTCTAAACATGGAGATGCTTCTATTCAACACATTGGATTTGCCAAAATATGCAGCCAACTCCAAAATGCGCTCATTTATAAAGAAAGAACCAAGAGATACCATGACAAACACTTAGTTCCTAGGGAATTTAATGTTGGGCAACTAGTTCGTAGGTCTTCCCAGGTTGAAATTCTGGCAAGACCTGATGCTGAACGTAAAACAGAGTACAACAACAAGGAAAGAATAACAGACAGAAAATAAAAGGCACATGATATTTGTTAACCCAGTTCGGTGACAAACACACCTACGTCTGGAGGCTACCAAGCCAGGAAGGAAATCCACTAGCGTAGTCCTAGTTCTAAGTTCTTAGCAAACTCCCAGTTTACAACTTATCACCTAGCTACTACCCGTATTGACTTCAACCTAGGAACTCCTAGACCTGAGATCCCGTCTCACTTCCCCTCAATCAATCACTGCCCCTGTGATCTTAAACTCAAATAACAATCAACGTAGGAGACACACTCCAAATACACAAAAGTCACTCTTGCTTAAAAGATCATGATTGATACACAATTACAACTCAACTAAACACAGTACTATGCTTGCATCAAGGTGACACAAGAAAGGCTCACAAATAACAGACTCAAAACCTAAGTATATTCTTTCAATGATAGCTTTGGTTGAGGTGATTTTATTCAATAGTAGCACCCTCTATTTATAACCTTCAGCAGCAACAATATTTGATCCAAATATTCTTCAAAGATATATTTCCAAAATTCTTCTTTAGAAATATATTCCACAATATTCTTCAGAAATATATTTTTCAAAGATCTCTTTGAAAATATATTCACAAATAAAAATATCCAATCTTCAAAAATATATTTCACGTAAATATACTTCCTTCTAGAAACACACGCAGCTTTGGAGAATTCTTCAATTAAATCTTCAAGGATCAGGTGAGAAAAAAAAAAATCTCCAAGGCACGAAAACAGGAGCACAGCAAACTAGCTTCTGAAGGTACTTCTGAAGAAGTGCTTCTGAAGGTGTGCGTCTGAAGGTTTAGCGTCTGAAGGTCAACGTCTGAAGGTCAGCATCAGAACAGTGCTTCTGAAGGTCAGCGTCTGAACAGTGCTTCTGAAGGTCAGCGTCTGAATAGTGCTTCTGAAGGTTCAGCTTCTGAACAGTGCTTCTGAAGGTACAACTTTTGAAGACGTTCGGCTTCTGAAGGTTCTGCTTTTGAAGATGCACATCTTGCTTGTATATTTGATTTTAGCAAACGTGAAGCCAACAACCAAATATCCAACAATCTCCCCCTTTGGCAAATTTTTGGCTAAAATCAATTTGAGATCAGGAAGATATCACAATGGCAAATTCTTCACTCATCATAAGAACACAACCATGAAGAATATAAAACGTAGCAACCAAAAAGCAATAGAGTCAGCATCGGATAATACACTACGTTTCACACATACTCAGGAACAAAACATACACTCAGGAACTAAACATCCACACTCCCCCTGAAACATAAACTCCTCCCTGAAACATATCATTCAGCAGCAGGTTTTGAAAACATACACTCCCCCTGAAACAGATCACTCTGCTACTGAAACACTTATACTTATCTCCCTCTTTTTAGCCAAACAATTTTGACAAAACAACCATGCATTCACCAGGAGTAGAAAGAACAAGAACAACAGAGGTTACAGACCACATGCACACAAGCAGAGGAAAAACAAACACATGGAACACGCCCAGAAATCTGCAACACATTTCATTTCCAGCAGAGGCTATATACATCCAATATAGACCAGCACATCACAGCACCACACACAAAGTCTTCACAGAAGAACACAATTACACAGAAAAGTCTTCACACATGAAACAAAAACTGACAAAGCATTAAAAGCTGCTTTGTCCTCAGATTCTGCTATAACTCCTAAAAAAAAGACAAATGCCCAGTTTGCTCCTCCCTTTAGATGGTCCAACAACAACACTCTTCTTAGCAACAGGAGTAGGCCTGCTGACTGTAACAACAACCTTTCCTTTCCTAGACTTTAGTCTCTTTGCTACACTTTGTTCAAGCCTATTTCCTATGGGTTCTTCATCAGACTCCACATCAGAACCCACATTAGAACCACCATCAGACTTGGATGGGGTAGATTCAGGGTTATCAACAACAACCTTAGAGGAGGGCACAATTGCATCATCAACATCCATTTCTGCATTAACATTATCATCTTTGATTATCTTCACATGTGTTGCATCAGATGTTCTCTTGTGTCTTGCATTCATACGAGCAAAATTCTTCATTCTAATCTTGGCACAATCGCTGGATCTGTTGGTAATTTCTTCATTCAGATTCCTTATAATCAGGTCCTTAGGATAATCCTTTTGGATTCTAATATTTGGACCTTTGCTGCCTTCAACAATCTTGAGTTTGGGTCTCCATTCCTTCTTCACATTGATTTTGTTTACAATGGGTTCCACTTTTCTTTGTTGAAAGTGCTTGGGGTATCCAAACAGCTTGAAATAGAATGGCTTTATGTGCCTCTTTCTACAACAATAATGACATACCCAAGAACGAGATGCCCTCCTGCTCTTAGATCCCTGAGGTTTGTTCTGAAGTTCCAACTTAGGTTTACCCATCATTGGATCATATGTTCCAACAGCTGCAATGAACCTTTTAGCTGGATTTTGTTGTTTGTTGTTCAAGGTCCTATCATCAAAACCTATTCCATTTGGTTTCCCTTGGTTCTGACTCTCCAATATCTCTTCTAGCACATCAGTACCATTGTTCATCGTTCTGACTTGCTTCTTCATATGTTCTAGTTGAGAGTTCAGTTGGGTTACCTCATCTTTAAGATCAGAAATTTGTGCTAGATGGTCACTTCTTTCAGCATGCAACTGAGTGATAGTTATCTTCTGTTTTTCCAGCTGCTTGCATACTTCCTTACTCCCAGTATACAGATCTTTGTGAGAGTTAGCCAGTTCTTCATAAGACAATTCTCCATTACTTGACTCAGTATCAGATTGTGCTTCAGAACCTGATGGTGCTTCTGAAGCCTTAACATCATCAGACATACATTTACCAGTTAAGGCAACAACATGCCTGGTTGATTCACTTTTTACTTCTACTTCTGAGTCATCTGGTTGCTTACTGATGTTGTACCTGATGTTCTGACCACTTGGTTTCATCATCAGTGTTGGATATGAAAGTTGTGCTTTTCTTCATCTCCACAGATCTATCATTGATAGCTTCTCCTTCCTTGTCCATTCTGCCAGAAAAAAACTTCCCTGGAGCTCACCCTAAAATAGGCAGGGTGCCTGCTCTGATGCCAATTGAAATTCTGGCAAGACCTGGAGCTAAACGTAAAACAGAGTACAACAACAAGGAAAGAATAACAGACAAAATAAAAGGCACATGATATTTGTTAACCTAGTTCGGTGACAAACACACCTACGTCTGGAGGCTACCAAGCCAGAAAGGAAATCCACTAGCGTAGTCCTAGTTCTAAGTTCTCAGCAAACTCCCAGTTTACAACTTATCACCTAGCTACAACCCGTATTGACTTCAACCTAGGAAATCCTAGACCTGAGATCCCATCTCACTTCCCCCAATCAATCACTGCCCTAGTGATCTTAAACTCAAATAACAATCAACGTAGGAGACACACTCCAAATACACAAAAGCCAATCTTTCTTAAAAGCTCATGAGTGATACACAATTACAACTCAACTAAACACAGTCCTATGCTTGCATCAAGGTGACACAAGAAAGGCTCACAAATAACAGACTCAAAACCTAAGTATATTCTTTCAATGATAGCTTTGGTTGAGGTGGTTTTCTTCAATAGCAGCGCCCTCTATTTATAACCTTCAGCAGCAACAAATATTTGATCCAAATATTCTTCAAAGATATATTTCCAAAATTCTTCTTTAGAAATATATTCCACAATATTCTTCAGAAATATATTTTTCAAAGATCTCTTTGAAAATATATTCACAAATAAAAATATCCAATCTTCATAAATATATTTCACGTAAATATACTTCCTTCTAGAAACACACGCAGCTTTGGAGAATTCTTCAATTAAATCTTCAAGGATCAGGTGAGAAAAAAAAACATCTCCAAGGCACGAAAACAGGAGCACAGTAAACCAGCTTCTGAAGATACTTCTGAAGAAGTGCTTCTGAAGGTCTGCGTCTGAAGGTTCAGCGTCTGAAGGTTCAGTGTCTGAAGGTCAGCGTCTGAAGGTCAGCATCTGAAGGTCAGCGTCTGAACAGTGCTTTTGAAGGTCAGCGTCTGAATAGTGCTTCTGAAGGTTCAGCTTTTGAACAGTGCTTCTGAAGGTTCAGCTTCTGAACAGTGCTTCTGAAGGTACAACTTCTGAAGACGTTCAGCTTCTGAAGTTCTGCTTCTGTAGGTTCTGCTTCTAAAGACGCACATCTTGCTTGTATATTTAATTTTAGCAAACATGAAGCCAACAACCAAATATCCAACACAGGTTGAAGTTGTTTCCTGGAAAGCTCAAGTCAAAGTGGTCAGGACTGTAGTACCCTAATTTTGTCCTAAGCATTTTAAAACAAAAAAAAAAATATCAAAGAGGGAGAAAAAAGTCAAAATCAACAAAAGTCAACAGAAAAGTCAACATTTCAAAAATGCTAACTTCGCACTGCGAAGCTCATTTCGCACTGCGAAGTCTGCGATTTTTCTGCAGATTTTTGATGTTTTTGATTTAATTCCAGTTTTTGTTGCATATCATTTCCATATTTATTTTAATCAGCATTCATGGCTATTTGGGCCAAGCAAAACCAGAATTGAAGGACTTGCCATTAATGCCAAGGTTGGAAGCTTTTTCTTCCAACCTAGCATGTGACAAGCAAGTGGGCTTGCCCTTGGGCAGCTCTTGTCCCTCCCATGTGACCTGTTAACCACCCCAAGGTTGCCAGCCACCTGCTTGATGACTTTCCTCCTGCTTGCTCCCCCAAAACCAGTCAAACTAGCTGGATTTTCTCACTTGAAAAGCCATAAGTGCCTACCCTGTTTTTGCAGCAGCTTTTCACCCCTCACACCAGCCATAGATAGCATTTTTCATCCCTCAATCTCTGCACATTACAGTGCACGTTTTTATTGATCAACCATTGAGATTGCAAGGATTGATCCCCAAGCTTGGCCAATTGCAATTCAGCCTTGTTTTTCATCATTACCTTCTAGAATTAGTTGATTTTGTGGCTGAAATCAGTCAAAGACTTAACCCTTGGTACAAGGCAGAGTTGCCTCTATCCATTAGCATTAAATGCAAAGCCAAATAGCCTGAGTTTAGCCCACACATCAGCTAGGTTCTAGGATTTTTTCATCATTACTTGAGATTGCATTTTGGCCTATAAATAGAGACCCAAGGCAAAGGAAAATGCAGCATTGCATAGCATAAGATAGAGCAAAAAATAGAGCATTAAGAGAGCAAAGAAACACTACTCATTTCAGCCAAACAACCAGAGAAAAAACCAATCAAACACAAAGCTTTACCAAGCTCAAAGTTCATCACCAATATCAAAACCCTTGCAAAAACCTTCAATCAATTCAAATCCATTGCAGCTGGAGCTTTGCTAAGGAGTTCTGTAAGTTTCCAAGCTTTTGTTTTGCATTTTCATTTGTGTTTGCATAGCAATTTAGATTCAAAACCTCTTTGTTCTAAAAACCCCTTTTGAATTTCAAAAGAAATCCCAAGGTTTTCAAAACACTAAAAACTGGTTTGTCCAGGCCTTTTCATCCCAAAAACTCAAAGCTTTTCACTCACCTAAAAGGTCCTGAGTGTGTTCAGAAGTTGTTTCTGAACAAAAGTTCAGAAACAGCTTCTGAACTCAAAAATTCGCATGCTTCGCAGTGCGAAGTCATGGTCGCAGAGCGACCATGACAGAACTTAGAATCTGAGTTTAGGTGTCAAAATGACCAATTTTTGAGGTTCTAGCCCAGGAGCTCAGAACCTAAGAGTTTTTAAACCCATGTTTTTCAAACCATAACAAGGATTTTGCACAATCTTGACAAAATCACAAGTTCGTATGACATTTTGTGGATAACTTGCAAAACAAGTTATGTTCCCAAACTTTCAAAACAGCATGAACAAATAAGCTATGTTCATCATTTCAATCAAAACTTGAACAATAAATATTGTTCATGATTTTCAAAACTCAAGCATGAACATACGCCAAATTTGTTCGCTTTTCAAAACCGTTCGCAAAACAAGCCGAACTTGTGCGTTTTCTAGCAAAAATTGCTAAATCTTTCCATTTTGGGTTTTCAAACCAAATGTTTTGATATACCTTGGGATTTCTAAAAGAATTCTACCCAAAAACTTGAATGAAAAAGGGATGGTGTGACGTATGTCTCTCCATTGCCCCGATTGCGCGAATGCGTGACGTATGTCTCGTCGCTCGGGCAATCGTCATTCCATTTTTAATATATACAACCATAACCAAACCAAACCTTGGCCCCTTGTGGTCAATCCGAACCTTTTGGTCCCCTGTGGCCATTAGATTCGATCCCTCGACTCGTTTGAGTCACTCGGTCAATGTTCGACTCGTCCGAGTCCATTGTACCTGTTCTTGATCTCAGTGGATCAATCGAACAATCGCCCGACTCGTTGGAGTCCACTCGGTCAATGATTGACTTGTATGAGTCCATTGCACCTCTCTTGGTCCCATAGCGACCAATTCGAACCCTTTTACCCTAACGGACGTACCTTTTAACAATTCTAGTGCGATTCACGAACAAACGCTTAATAAGTCTCCCAGGCGCGAGCATACAAGCTACGTTTTAATCGCAAGAATTCGGTTAAAACATCGTCCATTTAAAATTAACCAACACATGTACGTTTTTCTACCAAAGAACTACATACGCTTTGAATTCTCCGACTACCGGGAGATACGTAGGAGCAAGATCGACATCTTGTCAAGCGCAATAATAAAAACTTTTTTTTCTTTTCTTTCGTTTGTTTTTATCTCTTTTTTCTCCCCCTTTTTATATATTTTGACATAAATAAGCATGCGCGCAAAACATTTAAAAACAATTTAAGCTTTAGCCAAATAGAAGGTTCCCGTTGAGTACAACGGACGTGAGGGGTGCTAATACCTTCCCCTTGCGTAATCGACTCCCGCACCCGACAATGGTTGCGATGACCATCCTTTCCTCATCGTCAAAGGGTTTTATTATCGTTTCCCTTTAAACAAAAAAACTTAAGGGTTTATCAACGTTCCCTTTACACAAAAACTTTGGTGGCGACTTCACAAAGGCCCTCCGAGCGTTTACGAACGACCTCGGGGGATTTGCGCGTCTTTTTCCCAGGAAAAAAACGAGGTGCGCACAGCTGGCGACTTCACTGGGGACCCTGTTCCCACTAGCGAGTCAAGCCTAACCTATTTGGCTTTTAAGCCAATTGTTTTTATTTTCTTTGCGCGCCATGCTTATTATTTTATTCATATATGTCATATTTATGCTTTGTGTTTATATTTGCTTTATTTTGCTTTATATTCATATCATATATATATATCAAATGCGGGGGTTACTTGAGTGATGTTACTCCACATTGTTCGGGTTAATGCCGGACGTGTGAGGCTCTCTACCCGAGCTTGAGAAAAAAACTAAGTTAGAAGGAGGTTGTGTGCGGAAGCCCGCGTTGACGTATGTCCGTGAGGTAGGATGCCCAACCCCGCTTAGATGAGATTTTCACGTGGAATTAATTGAAGTCATGTCGACGTATGTCCATAGACAACCCTAATTCCATGTGAGGTCTATGACTCTAAGGACCTCTTCTTAGGAGATTTCACAATTTAGAGCCTACATGTGAGGATGGGGGGAAGTTCCGAACCTTCATAAACCATACCCTTGCATATCATTTGCATTCATAAAAGTAATTTTCGCATCATTTTGCTTTATAGGAGTTTAAAAAGAACAAACAAATATTAGCAAAAAGAAATATGGATTCCGGGAACAAAAATACGCTCGTCTTCAAGCTCAAGATTCCTAAGCCAAGCACAATCGTTCCCAACAAAGTGGAGGAAGAACTCAAGGCTAAAATTCGAGACTTAGAATTGAAGCACCTCCAAGCTTTAGGAGAAATTACTAGGACAAAGAGAGATCGAGATGAAGTAACAAACTCTCTCCTAGTATGCCAAAAACGGCTAAGAATCTTCGAAGGGAAGAGAGATTGGATAGGAGGCGGTTTGGTTAGTGCGGATGCCAACCTTGTGGCCAAGGACGAAGAGTTGGAAAGATTCTTACATTCCAACCAAGAGCTCAAGAAGTTTGGCGAACTAGCCATCGAAGCTCAACGGAAATGGAGGTTGAAATTTCAAGAGAAAAATCAACAGCTCCAAGAAGTAGTTAAAGACTACAAAGAGCAGCTTCAAGCCGAACGCGTCCAGCGGCAAAGACATGAGAGCCTTTCTCATCAAGGGAGGCTAAAGTGCAATCATCTCGAAGAAGACATCAAGAAGTTCGAAGAGTACTTCGACAAGATTGCAAGAGCTCACGGGGACCACATTGCACAACTACATGATGAAATTAGAAGTGCAAGAGTCAAGCTAGACCAGCGCAAGGAAGTGATTGAGTATGTATGGCAAGACGCCACCCGATTAAGTGAGGATTTCACTAAATTGGTTGCATTCTCAAATTTGGTAATCACCCAACTTCCAAAGAAGCTAGCGGAGGCCGAGATGGTCATGCCCTACTTTGTCATCCCTATGGAGATCCAGAAGTTTATGAAGTTCTGCAAGGACACCATAGATTTCTATAGGGAGGAGATGAGCAAAGCCGAGAAGCGAGCAGCTATTTGATTTGTAATAGCATTAGTTACACTTTGTAAACAAATGTTATTTAATCAAATATATTTTGAAGCATAATCAATTTCCCGGTCTTTAATATTTTGAATTGCTAATATTAAGTGTGCACCTTTAAACTCCTCCATAAAGCAAAATAAAAAAAAAACGCATATTTTGCATACTCATCGCATACATACATCCACATGCATCTTTTTCAAAAAAAAACTCATTCATTTCCCTAAAAACAGTTCAAAGCAATCATAGCCCGAAAACCCCGAAAGCCCTCGGTCCAAGAACCAGATCTTCAACACTCGTACGGAACACGAGCTAACAAACAAAGGATCATGGACAATTTGGAACAAACTCAAGCGGCTTTGAGAGAAGAGGTTGATGGAATGAAGGGGAAGATGGATCAGATGCTAGAGTTAATGCAAGCTCTATCAGCACGAGAAAGTAACCCTCGCCCAACAACGGATGCGGCCAATGTGCAATGGCCTCCTTATGGTTTACCTCTGAATTATCCCCCACCATTCGAAAATGAGGGTCAAGGACCACCTCCACCACCGCTCACAATCCCTGTAAGGAATGAAGAGCGTCGTCCTCAAGGAACTTCCACTACTCAGCATGAAGTAATTCCCCATGATGTGGAAAATAGTCAGCTAAGGCAATCTGCTCCCGACACCACCCACCAAGACAACGATACCACCCAAATGTATCGAGTTTTGGAAGAAAGGTTGAAAGCTGTCGAAGGGTTCAGCTCATACGCTGCCCACAACGCCTTGGACATGTGCCTAGTGCCCGACGTGATAATTCCTCCGAAGTTCAAAGCACCGGACTTCGAGAAATACAAAGGAATTCAATGCCCTCGGAACCATCTAAGGATGTTCTGTAGGAAGATGGCAGCTTACGCAATGTACGAGAAACTCATGGTGCATGTGTTTCAAGATAGTTTAAGCGGAGCGTCCTTGGATTGGTACATGCAGCTCGAGCGTACCCATGTCCAAACTTGGAAGGATCTAGCCGATGCCTTCCTAAAGCAATACAAATATAATTTGGACATGGCTCCAAATAGGATGCAACTACAAAACCTCCTACAAAGAAGTAACGAGTCCTTCAAGGAGTACGCGCAGCGGTGGAGAGAACTAGCTTCTCGTGTACAACCACCACTATTGGAAAGAGAGCTTGTCGACACCTTTATGGGCACACTTCAAGGCCCATATTACGACAAGATGATTGGAAGCACGTCTGCCGGTTTCTCCGATCTAGTCATGGTTGGTGAAAGAATAGAGGACGGAGTAAAGAGAGGAAAAATCCAAGGCTCTCTAGAAGCTCAAAGTGGAGCTAGAAAACCCCCCAGCAACTTTCACAAAAAGAAAGAGGGGGAGACAAATGCCGTTCTAGTGGGACCATCTTGCCCACCACTAAATCAAATGCCTCACTACCACTATCCTTATGTGGCAGCAGCAACGGCTCAAGGGCGTTACTCACCTCAAGTGATTCCCGCAACTCCACCTCGACAACCGGTAGTGTTGCCTCAAAATCAACAGCAACAACAACAAGGCGGGTACCCATCAAGGAATCAAGCGGGCTCGAGGAACAGTTATTATAATAGGCAGTTTGATCCTGTACCTATGTCTTATGGTCAAATCTTGCCATACCTAATCCAAAAGGGTATGGTCGAACCAAGACTACTACCACCAATGTCGCCACCATATCCACATTGGTACGACGCAAATGCCAAATGCGACTACCACGCAGGAACCGTGGGGCACAATGTCGAGAACTGTAGAGTTTTCAAACACAAGGTACAGGACCTTATTGACAAGAAGCTGTTGTCCTTCAAAGAGGAAAACCCCAATGTAAAGAATAACCCATTGCCGGGGCATGCGGGTCCCTCTGTAAATGCGGTGGAGGAACAAGAGGACTTTGGTCCAGTCAAAAGGGTAGCCAATGTTAAGACCCCCCTGTCAACCATAAGGGAGCGTTTAACCGGCTTTGGTTTGTTCGAGGAAATGTGTAACGACCCTATTTTCGTATATTATATTTTTATATATTTTATTTTATTGTTTGGCTTTTAAAATTATTTTCTTGTAATCGATAAATAATTATTTAGCGCGAGGATAAGTTCGTAATCGAGTTTTTAAGGTTTTGAGCGAATTGGGCCAAGAAGATGAATAGTAATGGGCTTGGTCATGAATAAGTGGTAATGATCAAGTGGATGAGATTTAGTGAGCTTGGATTGGATTGGATGGCTAGGATTGATCATGAGAGAGTTAGTAAGAATGGATGGCCATGATTAATTGGATTGGGTTATAAAGATAACCACAAAGACTTTGTGAACCACTATTCGCTATCTTTTGAGAAGCAGAAACGTGAAAGAGAAGGGAGAGAAAGCTAGGGCACGAGAAAGAGAAGGAGAAAGGCGAAAGAGAAGGAGAAAGGAGAAGGAGAAAAGCTTGCGAAAGCTAGGACAAGAGCTCACGAGAGAGAGCAAGAGAGAAAGCTTGGAACTTTCGTTGGTTCACCGATTGCTAGGTAAGAGAGGTAGTATTGCTTATTCACAAGTGATTGAGAAGGGGAGAATGTCTATTTCTCCATCCCAAACTTCCTTTCACTTTGTCTAGGTTTTGATAGAAAGTTGTTAATGATTATGTTATGATCTTTTGATGCTAAGTGATGTTGATAGTATGTTTAATTGAAGTTATATGATGTTTATTTATGTTGGGTATTCGAAAATGTTGTTGTTGTTCAAGAAAAGCTTGCGTGAACCCTAACAATGGTGGTTTTGTTAAGGTCATCTTGTTGTGTGAGTATGTGTTATATAATGCTTGGAATGGCTGTTAGGAATTAATAGAGTGTGTCTAAGGTTTTGAAAGTGGATTTGGACTTAGTAATATTAAAGACTAAGGTGTGGGTAGTGATGAATATGTTTGAATGGATAAGTTATCAAAGTGTGTGGGTTTTCCCTTGAAACCCTTATGTGTTTGAGATTTTGGTGTGATTGCTTGGTTTATTTGAGATTGCTGAACATGGTTGGGTATATACATGTTGTGTCTTATGATATGGCCATGAGAGCCTAGTGTTCGTATTTGTTGTTCTTGTGATAATTATCAGAGAGCTGATAATTAGTTGTGTTAATGTGTTTGTTGTTGTTGTGATAATTATCAGAGAGCTGATAATTAGTTGTGTTATTTGTGTTTGTTGTTGTTGTGATAATTATCAGAGAGCTGATAATTAGTTGTGTTATTTATGTTTATTTGGAGTTTTGGTTTAGTATGATGTTGTTGATGATGTTGTGAGTTTGGTTTAGTATGATGTTGCTGATGATGTTGTGAACCATGTTTGATGATTTATGCATGTTTGTATTATGAGTGGCCATGAGTGCCTGGGAAAGAATGAAATCCATGGGAGCGTGGTTATCAAGGGGAGCTTGGTAAGGATATAAGTTTATCCGAATGAAATCCATGGGAGCGTGGTTATCAAGGGGAGCTTGGTAAGGATATAAGTTTATCCGAATGAAATCCATGGGAGCGTGGTTATCAAGGGGAGCTTGGTAAGGATATAAGTTTATCCGAATGAAATCCATGGGAGCGTGGTTATCAAGGGGAGCTTGGTAAGGATATAAGTTTATCCGAATGAAATCCATGGGAGCGTGGTTATCAAGGGGAGCTTGGTAAGGATATAAGTTTATCCGAATGAATTCCAAGAGAGCTTGTTAAGTGATAATTGTTATGTGGTTGATGAGTATCGTGTGTGGTTGATGAGTATCGTGTGTGGTTGATGAGTATCGTGTGTGGTTGATGAGTATCGTGTGTGGTTGATGAGTATCGTGTGTGGTTGATGAGTATCGTGTGTGGTTGATGAGTATCGTGTGTGGTTGATGAGTATCGTGTGTGGTTGATGAGTATCGTGTGTGGTTGACGAGTTTCATGTGTGGTTGATGAGTTTTGTGTTTTGTTGATTATGTATTGTGTTTTAGTTATGTATAATAATGCGTTACTTATACATGTTTTTTTGGTTGTGATACTAACACTCTCTGTTTTGTGTTATGTGCTGGATCTTTGGGGATCCAGATTTTCAGGAAGACGAGCTTATCGTCGAGGAGTAGCTTTTGCTGTTTAGAAGCTTGCGTAGTGGTGAGGACATAGCTTAGCTATCCTTACTTTTTGTACTAGGTGTTGTATCCTAGTTAGAGTTTAGGGCTCTGGTAGTTGTAACACCATTTTGGGTATCTGAACGTGTATGTATATTTGGCAATGGCCTCTGTTGTAGATTTGGATGTTAGTTTTCTAATGCCGTTGGTTTGGCGTCAAAACGTTTTATAGAACTTGAGTTATGGTTAAATTTCTGTACAACTTCCTGCATAATTTTCTGCATAACTTTCTGCACATTTTTTCCGTATTTGAAACGAAAACTGGTACTGATTGGTACAGAATTGGCTTTGGGTGTAAACATGAAAGTTTTAGATAATTTTGTTAGCTTTCCAGTGGCTTTGGTCTGACGTGAAAATGACTTTTAGTTTTTGAGTTATGATGAAAATACTCAGAGGAGGTTTTAGTAGATTTGTGCTGTGACAGCATTTTCAGATTTATGTTTTTACGTCTTTTTCACACGTCTCTGTTTTAAATTGGTCTTTGGTATAAACATGTGAGATGTTGTAATGTGTTTTGAAAACGGAAAAGAATGATGCAATCGATTTTGTGAACATTGAGTTAGAAGGGGTATGAGCTGTTTGAGCTAGAAGGGGTATGAGCTGTTTGAGCATAGAAGGGGTATCCTGTTAGAAGGGGTATCGTCTCTGTTTTTCTGTTTGTTTTTCTTTTTCCGCTGCTGTTTGTGAATCAAACATGTTTTGATCTGTTGATGTTTATGAAAATGCGTTTTCATTATGTTGTAACTTCCTATGTCCTTAACGTTTTGTTTTATTAAAGTTAATAATCGGCGGTTAAGGGTTAGGGTGTTACAAAATGCACGCCAACTGTGAAGCCTGCAAGGTCAACCCGAACGAGTGCGAAGAGTTGAAGAGTTGTCTTCAAGAGCTAATGGACCAAGGTTGGATCCAAATAGGCTATATAAAGGATGGCACGGACGTTGCTACCTTACAGTCTAACGACCCGAAACCTCTCGAAATCCCATACCAAAGGAGAGAGGTACCAAGGCCAATACAACCCATAACATTCCACATGCCTGCACCCTTCTCTTTTGAAAGTACAAAGAGGGTACCATGGAATTACCAACCTGTGGCCTATGTGGAAGGAAAACCACTAGCCAAAATTGAGCCCAGCATCACTAACATTACCGGTGTTGGAGGAATAACTAGAAGTGGTCGAGTCTTCGCTCCGAAAGAACTCGGGAAGATGCCAGCCGTACTACCAAAAGAGCCGCTCAAAGAAAAGAGCGTGGAGGAAGAAGAGAACCAAGCGGGGCCTTCTCAAAAGACAATCCCACAAAAAGAGGCCGAAGAGTTCCTAAGGATAATCCAAAAGAGCGAGTATAAAATCATTGACCAGCTAGGTCAAACTCCCTCCAAGATCTCCATGCTATCCTTACTACTCAGCTCGGAAGCACACCGAGAAGCACTGCTGCGGATCCTCAGTGAGGCACATGTCACCAAGGACATTCCTGTGGACCAATTCGACGGGATAGTCGGAAATATTACCTCAAGTACGTACTTGGGTTTCAATGGCGATGAGCTACCCGACGAGGGGCACATTCATAACTGCGCCTTACATATCTCCGTAAAATGCATGGACCACATCCTCTCACGAGTGCTAGTGGACACGGGGTCATCATTGAATGTCATGCCCAAGACTACCCTCCTCAAGCTATCATGTGAAGGGACAGTAATGAAGCCCAGCGCCTTGGTCGTAAAAGCTTTCGATGGGTCAAGAAGAGCTGTCATAGGGGAGATCGATTTACCAGTCCAAATCGGGCCTAAGGTTTTCACCATAACCTTCCAAGTCATGGATATTAATCCAACATACAGTTGTCTTCTCGGACGACCATGGATCCATGCGGCCGGAGCCATCACTTCTACTCTGCACCAGAAACCGAAGTTCATCATTGATAACCAAATGATTGTAGTTTCCGGGCAAGAGGACATGATGGTAAGTCATCTCTCATCATTCCGTTATATAGAAACGGATGAAGAAGCTGTGGATGTCCCATTCCAGTCTTTGGAAGTGGCGAATGTTGTGACGTTGAGCTCGAAGCCCAAGAAAGAGGCTAGGACAGCCATGTCATCATGGAGGGCAATAAGAGAGGCCCTAGAAAAAAGCCGACCTACCGGATGGGGCAAGTTAGTGGACATACCGGAGAAGAAGAATCGCTTCGGGTTGGGGTATCATCCATCAGCCGAAACTTTCTCAAAGCCTCCAAAGCAAGGGATCCTCCCCATTTCGGAAACATTCATCAGTGCGGGGTTTACAAATGAAGAGCAAGTGGCTCTACTTGAAGACGTAGATGAAGACGTGCCTGATTTGGTGTACCGTTGCGCTTCGGATGAAGCTTTGAACAATTGGAGGGCTATCGCAATTCCCGAGATCGTTACCAGGATCAAGTAATAAACCATGTTTGTTTGTTTTTTACTTTTTTTTAAAAAAAAAATCATTTAGCTCTGCCTAAGGCAAATGATTAGTCGTGTGGGGCCCCCATGTTTTAAAATTTATTTACAATCATGAATAGAAACACTCTTTTATGTTCATTTGAGTCTTTTTTTTCTTTTTTGCATTTGTTTTAAAAAAAAAATTTCTACAAAAAGCCTAAAAAAAAAATCATACTCATGCAGATCTACAAATCCACCCTCCAAAAACAACACTGCCTTAATCCCTTATGACTTCGATTTCCCGATTAATCAAACGGAAGATGATGAAGAGGACGATTATGAACCGCCTGAAGAATTGTCTAGACTTGCAAATCAAGGGGATAGGGTAATACAACCTCACCAAGAATCAGTTGAAAAGGTCAACTTGAGGACCGAAGAGGATAAGAAAGAGGTCAAGATAGGAGCCTCCCTACACGAGGATGTGAAAGGAAAGTTGATTAAACTTCTGCAAGAGTACGTGGACGTATTCGCTTGGTCGTACCAAGATATGCCGGGTTTAGACCCTAACATCGTTGTGCACAAGCTGCCACTCAAGCCGGAATGCCCGCCAGTGAAGCAGAAATTGAGAAGAACTCGACCCGATATGGCTCTCAAGATCAGAGAAGAGGTCAAAAAGCAATTCGATGCCGGCTTCTTAGCCGTAACCAAGTATCCAACATGGGTTGCCAACATTGTGCTAGTTCCGAAGAAGGATGGCAAAGTTAGAATGTGTGTGGATTATCGGGACTTGAATAGAGCAAGCCCAAAGGATGATTTCCCGCTACCACACATCGACATATTGGTGGACAACACAGCCCAATTCTCAGTCTTTTCCTTTATGGATGGCTTCTCGGGATATAACCAAATCAAGATGGCTCCAGAGGACATGGAGAAAACTACGTTCATCACTCCATGGGGGACTTTCTGCTATAAGGTAATGCCTTTCGGATTAACAAATGCCGGAGCAACATACCAAAGAGCAATGGTGACTCTTTTCCATGACATGATCCATAAGGAAATAGAGGTCTACGTCGATGACATGATTGCCAAATCCCAAACGGAGGAGGATCATCTAGTCCATCTACAAAAGCTCTTCGAACGCCTAAGAAAATTCAAGCTGCGCTTAAATCCTAACAAGTGCACATTTGGCGTTAGATCCGGGAAGTTATTGGGCTTCATCGTCAGCCAAAGAGGTATCGAAGTGGATTCCGATAAGGTAAAGGCCATCCAAGAAATGCCAGCGCCAAATACCGAGAAAGAAGTCCGGGGTTTCTTAGGAAGATTAAACTACATCGCTAGGTTCATCTCACACATGACAGCTACCTGCGAACCAATCTTCAAACTGCTAAGGAAAAACCAAGCCGTTCATTGGAATGAGGATTGCCAAGAGGCGTTTGACAAGATCAAACAATACCTGCAAGAACCACCAATTTTAATACCTCCGGTTCCGGGTAAACCCCTCATCTTATACCTAACCGTACTTGAAGGATCAATGGGTTGTGTGTTAGGACAACAAGATGAAACGGGAAGAAAAGAGCACGCAATCTACTACCTAAGCAAGAAGTTTACCGATTGTGAAACAAGGTATACTTCACTTGAAAAGACTTGCTGCGCTTTAGCATGGGCTGCTCGACGCCTAAGGCAATACATGTTGACCCATACAACTTGGTTGATATCAAAGATGGATCCCATCAAGTACATCTTCGAAAAGCCTGCCCTTACAGGGAAGATAGCCCGTTGGCAAATGCTGTTGTCTGAGTACGACATCCAATATGTTGCTCAAAAAGCCATCAAAGGAAGTGTTTTATCCGAGCACCTTGCTCACCAACCATTGGAGGATTATCAGGCCATACAATTCGACTTCCCGGACGAAGATGTCGTAGCTTTGAATGACGAAAAGGTCACAAGCGATGATGAAGGGCCAGAACCGAAAGCTCAATGGAAGCTCGCTTTCGACGGCGCCTCAAATGCCATGGGGCACGGTATCGGAGCAGTTTTAATCTCCCCAAGAAATGGATACCAGCCCTTCACAGCAAGATTATGCTTTGACTGCACCAATAACATGGCAGAATACGAAGCATGTATCCTAGGCCTCGAAGCAGCAATTGATCTAAGGATCAAAAACCTTGAAGTATACAGTGACTCAGCCTTAGTCATCTATCAAGTCAAAGGAGAATGGGAGACAAAACATCCCAATTTGATCCCCTACCGAGCCCGGGTTGTAGAGTTGATTAAGAATTTTGATGAGATCAACTTCCATCACATACCTCGAGAAGAAAACCAGGTGGCAGATGCTTTGGCTACATTATCATCAATGTACCAAGTAAATTTCTACAACGAAGCTCCAATCATAAGAATGGATCGTAGAGACAAACCAGTTGTATGTGCATCAGTCGAAGAGGGACTTGACGACAAACCTTGGTTCTACGACATCAAGCGATACCTCGAAGAGTAAGAGTATCCAGAAAATGTCTCACACACCGACAAGAGGACCCTCAGAAGATCGGCATCCCAGTTCTTCCTCAGTGGAAATACCCTCTACAAAAGAAACTATGACATGGTCCTGCTCAGATGTGTGGATAAACGTGAAGCGGACATGCTCATCAAAGAAATCCACGAGGGATCTTTTGGAACCCATGCCAATGGGCATGCAATGGCAAAGAAAATCCTAAGGGCGGGCTATTATTGGCTAACCATGGAAGCTGACTGTTTCCACTACGCCAAGACTTGTCATAAGTGCCAGATTTACGCCGACAGGGTGCATGTGCCGCCAACTCCACTGAACGGCATGACTTCACCTTGGACATTCTCTATGTGGGGCATAGACATGATTGGAATGATCGAGCCCAAAGCGTCAAATGGACATCGCTTCATCCTCGTTGCCATCGACTACTTCACCAAATGGGTAGAAGCAGCTTCGTATGCAAATGTGACCAAACAAGTGGTAGCCCGATTCATCAAGAAGGAAATCATTTGCCGTTATGGTACTCCCCACAAAATCATCACCGATAATGGGGCAAACCTGAACAACAAGACAATGAAGGAGTTGTGCAAAGATTTCAAGATTGAGCACCATAATTCCTCCCCTTACCGACCAAAGATGAATGGTGCGGTAGAAGCAGCCAATAAGAACATAAAGAAGATCATCCAAAAGATGGTAACAACATATAAAGATTGGCGTGAGATGCTTCCCTTTGCGCTACATGGCTACAGAACAGCCATTCGCACTTCAACTGGGGCAACCCCTTTCTCCTTAGTATACGGCATGGAAGTTGTGCTCCCCGTAGAGGTGGAAATTCCTTCGTTAAGGGTCTTGATGGAAACCAAGCTAGAGGAAGCTTAATGGGTCCAAACAAGGTTCGACCAACTGAATCTCATAGAAGAGAAGCGTCTGACGGCAATATGTCACGGACAACTCTATCAAAGGAGGCTCAAGAGGGCATTCGACAAGAAGGTCCGTCCTCGAGAATTCAAAGAAGGAGACCTAGTGCTCAAGAAGATATTACCTATCCACAAAGATCCCCGAGGGAAGTGGACTCCTAGCTATGATGGGCCGTATGTGGTAAAGAAAGCTTTCTCAGGCGGAGCCCTGATCATCACCACTATGGACGGAGAAGAGTTCCCACTCTCAATAAACTCCGATGCAGTCAAGAGGTATTATGCCTAAAAGAAAAAAGAAAAAAAAGCTCGCTAAATCGAAAACCTGAAAGGGCGGTTTAGGCAATAGAGAGCGTCCTGCTAGATCGAAAACCTGAAAAGGCGGTCTAGGCAAAAATTAAGGACATCAAAAAAGGAAATATACCCCGGTGGATTGAAAACTCGAAAGAGCGGTCCAGGCAAAAGTTAGGGGTTAACAAAAGAAGAAAGGCAATGTCTGCAGCATCCAAGCTCCGGACAAGATTCAAGAGGAGAAGAATCGGTCTCGTCAGCATCTTCCAAAAACAAAATCTCGAAGTCATAGGGAAATAGCATGTGTTGTGCCAAAACCAACAAATTTCTTCTTGCTTTCTTTCTTTTTTCTTGTCTTTCTCTATCTCACTTCTCACTTTGTGTATTTTTACCCATTTAAGAAGTCAAATCTGCATTGAATAAATTTCCTTTTGTTATTTTGTGTTCTCAGTAGCGCATAAAATTTTGTTTTATTAATGATAAAAATGCATTAAAACATGGGAAATAAACAAAAGAAATTTCTTCCAAAAAAGAAAAAAAAACAAACAAGCGTTGTTTCACTTGAATTTGTGTAAATTTCGAAGGAATTGCGGTAATTCCCACCCAAATATTGCACCCAAAAGACTTATGCTCTTCAGCAAAGGCAAGTGCGTAGCTCACGGCACGCGGAGCGCAAAAGCCCCAAGGGTCAAGAGGAGCAAAATTCCCCAGTAAGCACCCTAAACATCCAAACATCAAACAAGGCTGGATATCGATCATGCTTCCAAAATGATCCTTATATCCCCATGAGCCAAACCTCATTGACATTCCCCAAGGAGTCTCAACCCCAAACAAAAGGTCCAATCATTATTGGCAAACAAACACAAATCCCCAGGATAAGCCCGAACTACACCGGTTTTGATCCCATTTGGGTATGTAGGCAAAGGACTTTGTCCTTCCAAACCAACCAAAAAAAAGGGGCCCGAACTACACCGGTTTTGATCCCATTTGGGTATGTAGGCAAAGGACCTTGTCCTTCCAAACCAACCAACCAAAAACAAAAAAAAAGATCCAATCATCATTGGCACAACCACACCCAAGACCGACCTTGCTCGGCACCCAACCAGCATATCATGCATATCATGCATAACATAATTCATGCATCATGTCAATGTCATTCATGCATGCATATACAAATCATTCATACACATGCATTTCATAAATCATGTCATGCATCCTCAACAAGGATTCTCCAGTGAGTATCACATATTCACCAACATCCATCAACAGTTAAGTAAGCGTTCCCTAGTGAACCTCCTTCACCAACTGTCCCCATTTCCCCAGCAGGAATCTTTGTTTGAGTCTATCTCATATCATATTGCATTGCATATCACTGCATATCATACTGCATAACATGCATCATACAATCATTGTTCTCCGGTTCAACCAGGGGCACCTATTTAGGGTAAGACCATTTCAGCTTAGGTATCGACCTCTAGTGAAAGCGCCTAGATAAGATCACCTCCCCCAGTGTTCGACCTTCAGTGTTAGCGGCTGAATAAGATCACAGCTCGTTAGGAATCGACCTTCAGTGAAAGCGCCTGAATAAGATTACCTAGCTTAGGTATCGACCTCTAGTGAAAGCGCCTAGATAAGATCACCTCCCCCAGTGTTCGACCTTCAGTGTTAGCGGCTGAATAAGATCACAGCTCGTTAGGAATCGACCTTCAGTGAAAGCGCCTGAATAAGATTACCTAGCTTAGGTATCGACCTCTAGTGAAAGCGCCTAGATAAGATCACCTCCTCCAGTGGATCTACCTCCAGTGTTAGCGGCTGGATACGATCAACCTTTTCAAACCATTGCATTTGCATTCCGCGAAGGACAAAATTCGGGTCCTTCTTTTTACTTAATTGATCTTCGCAAAGAGTTCATGAGATGCCCTCGGCACTCACGCACTCTATGCGAAGACACAATTAAGTAGGGGCAGCTGTAGTACCCTAATTTTGTCCTAAGCATTTTAAAACTAAAAAAAAAAATCAAAGAGGGAGAAAAAAGTCAAAGTCAACAAAAGTCAAAAGAAAAGTCAACATTTCAAAAATGCTGACTTCGCACTGCGAAGCTCATTTCGCACTGCGAAGTCTGCGATTTTTCTGCAGATTTTTGATGTTTTTGATTTAATTCCAGTTTTTGTTGCATATCATTTCCATATTTATTTTAATCAGCATTCATGGCTATTTGGGCCAAGCAAAACCAGAATTGAAGGACTTGCCATTAATGCCAAGGTTGGAAGCTTTTTCTTCCAACCTAGCATGTGACAAGCAAGTGGGCTTGCCCTTGGGCAGCTCTTGTCCCTCCCAGGTGACCTGTTAACCACCCCAAGGTTGCCAGCCACCTGCTTGATGACTTTCCTCCTGCTTGCTCCCCCAAAACCAGTCAAACTAGCTGGATTTTCTCACTTGAAAAGCCATGAGTGCCTACCCTGTTTTTGCAGCAGCTTTTCACCCCTCACACCAGCCATAGATAGCCTTTTTCATCCCTCAATCTCTACACATTACAGTGCACGTTTTTATTGATCAACCATTGAGATTGCAAGGATTGATCCCCAAGCTTGGCCAATTGCAATTCAGCCTTGTTTTTCCTCATTACCTTCTAGAATTAGTTGATTTTGTGGCTGAAATCAGTCAAAGACTTAACCCTTGGTACAAGGCAGAGTTGCCTCTATCCATTAGCATTAAATGCAAAGCCAAATAGCCTGAGTTTAGCCCACACATCAGCTAGGTTCTAGGATTTTTTCATCATTACTTGAGATTGCATTTTGGCCTATAAATAGAGACCCAAGGCAAAGGAAAATGCAGCATTGCATAGCATAAGATAGAGCAAAAAATAGAGCATTAAGAGAGCAAAGAAACACTACTCATTTCAGCCAAACAACCAGAGAAAAAACCAATCAAACACAAAGCTTTACCAAGCTCAAAGTTCATCACCAATATCAAAACCCTTGCAAAAACCTTCAATCAATTCAAATCCATTGCAGCTGGAGCTTTGCTAAGGAGTTCTGTAAGTTTCCAAGCTTTTGTTTTGCATTTTCATTTGTGTTTGCATAGCAATTTAGATTCAAAACCTCTTTGTTCTAAAAACCCCTTTTGAATTTCAAAAGAAATCCCAAGGTTTTCAAAACACTAAAAACTGGTTTGTCCAGGCCTTTTCATCCCAAAAACTCAAAGCTTTTCACTCACCTAAAAGGTCCTGAGTGTGTTCAGAAGTTGTTTCTGAACAAAAGTTCAGAAACAGCTTCTGAACTCAAAAATTCGCATGCTTCGCAGTGCGAAGTCATGGTCGCAGAGCGACCATGACAGAACTCAGAATCTGAGTTTAGGTGTCAAAATGACCAATTTTTGAGGTTCTAGCCCAGGAGCTCAGAACCTAAGAGTTTTTAAACCCATGTTTTTCAAACCATAACAAGGATTTTGCACAATCTTGACAAAATCACAAGTTCGTATGACATTTTCTGGATAACTTGCAAAACAAGTTATGTTCCCAAACTTTCAAAACAGCATGAACAAATAAGCTATGTTCATCATTTCAATCAAAACTTGAACAATAAATATTGTTCATGATTTTCAAAACTCAAGCATGAACATACGCCAAATTTGTTCGCTTTTCAAAACCGTTCGCAAAACAAGCCGAACTTGTGCGTTTTCTAGCAAAAATTGCTAAATCTTTCCATTTTGGGTTTTCAAACCAAATCTTTTGATATACCTTGGGATTTCTAAAAGAATTCTACCCAAAAACTTGAATGAAAAAGGGATGGTGTGACGTATGTCTCTCCATTGCCCCGATTGCACGAATGCGTGACGTATGTCTCGTCGCTCGGGCAATCGTCATTCCATTTTTAATATATACAACCATAACCAAACCAAACCTTGGCCCCTTGTGGTCAATCCGAACCTTTTGGTCCCCTGTGGCCATTAGATTCGATCCCTCGACTCGTTTGAGTCACTCGGTCAATGTTCGACTCGTCCGAGTCCATTGTACCTGTTCTTGATCTCAGTGGATCAATCGAACAATCGCCCGACTCGTTGGAGTCCACTCGGTCAATGATTGACTTGTATGAGTCCATTGCACCTCTCTTGGTCCCATAGCGACCAATTCGAACCCTTTTACCCTAACGGACGTACCTTTTAACAATTCTAGTGCGATTCACGAACAAACGCTTAATAAGTCTCCCAGGCGCGAGCATACAAGCTACGTTTTAATCGCAAGAATTCGGTTAAAACATCGTCCATTTAAAATTAACCAACACATGTACGTTTTTCTACCAAAGAACTACGTACGCTTTGAATTCTCCGACTACCGGGAGATACGTAGGAGCAAGATCGACATCTTGTCAAGCGCAATAATAAAAACTTTTTTTTCTTTTCTTTCGTTTGTTTTTATCTCTTTTTTCTCCCCCTTTTTATATATTTTGACATAAATAAGCATGCGCGCAAAACATTTAAAAACAATTTAAGCTTTAGCCAAATAGAAGGTTCCCGTTGAGTACAATGGACGTGAGGGGTGCTAATACCTTCCCCTTGCGTAATCGACTCCCGAACCCGACAATGGTTGCGATGACCATCCTTTCCTCATCGTCAAAGGGTTTTATTATCGTTTCCCTTTAAAAAAAAAAACTTAAGGGTTTATCAACGTTCCCTTTACACAAAAACTTTGGTGGCGACTTCACAAAGGCCCTCCGAGCGTTTACGAACGACCTCGGGGGATTTGCGCGTCTTTTTCCCAGGAAAAAAATGAGGTGCGCACAAGGACCATTTGTGATTAAAAGTGTATCACCACATGGAGCAGTGGAGTTAATAACCCCAGAAGTGGATATAACATTTAAGGTGAATGGGCAACGACTTAAGCCCTACCTCGGAGGCGACCTACCAAGAGAAAGGGTATGATTAGTACTGGCGGACTTGTAAAGGTCGTCTGGAGTCAAGCTAGTGACGATAAAGAAGCGCTTGGTGGGAGGCAACCCACGACGTTAAAAATCTCAGGTAGTATTAGTTTATTGTGTTGTTATTGTTTTTTTTTAAAATAAAAAAAATTTGCAAAAAAAATTCAGGGCAGGAAATTTTTCTAAGTCCACAAATGTGTGCTCCCTACCAGGAAAATCGTGACACGATACTGAAATCGTGACACGATTTTCCCTTCAAAAAATGTATCTCACTGCCAAGAAGAAATCGTGACACGGTACTGGCATCGTGACACGATTCCCCCTCAAAGTACATGACTTTATGCCACATAAATTGTGACACGATACTGAAATCGTGACACGATTTGGAGGAATTTTTTCAAAAAATGGCAATTAAGACAGAATCGTGACACGATTACTCCACATCGTGACACGATTTCTGAGATTTTTGAAAGTTTTTGACCGTTACAACTCAAATCGTGTCACAATCCAACCCAATCGTGACACGATTTCTTCAACCTATATATACCTCTTTCAAAAAAATTCATTTTCAGAATTGCCAAACCTACCGAAACTCTGCCCACATTTTCCCTGACCCACAGAAACTGAATTTTGACCCTTTTTCTTCACCATTCTCACTAATCATCACCCATCATGCCTCCCATTCTCCGAACCAAACACACAGCCAAGAAGGCTAAAACCACCAAATCCACCACCACAAACAACTTTTAGATTTAGCAGCAAAGAGGCACAAGAAAAATTTGTCGAAAGTAAGGCATTCAAGGTGGTTATGGAGCGAAGGTTTAATCTGGTGAACCTGGGTAGATACTCTGAGCTCGAAGGTATGCTTAGGGCAAGGAATTATGAGTTACTAAATAGTATGGTTTTCTATACGACAAACAAGACGGTAACTCTGGAGTTTTATGCAAATGCTAGGCATTCCACTGTTAGGTACCAATCTTATGTTAGAGGGAAAACCATTGATTATAGCCCTGATGCTATAAATCAATTGATGGGTTTGACTGCACCGGAGGAATGTGCGGTGAAAAGGAAAAGAGCTGCAATGAAGGATATGAAGGAAGAGGATTATGATGGGTTGCTGAACACCCTATGCAAGCTAGGTACAATTTGGAGGAAAGTAAGGATGCTTGCCAAGGCTGATTTCATGCCCTCGCCCAAAGCTTGGGCCACTTTTGTTGTGCAGACCTTGGAAGGCACTTCCTGCACGTCTGAAATTCCCCTCAAGCGGGTGTTGAAGATTTATACTATTCTATCAGGGGAACCAATTAACGTAGGGGAGCTGATTGCCAACAACATTCATGAGATAGCAATGGGTAAGTTGAAGCCCATATCACATAATAGTTTAATATGTTGGTTGTGCGAGGAAGTTGAAGTGGAAGAGTACCAGGCTGATATTGATTCCCCCACAATGAAACCTATCACTGAGAAAACCATGGACGCATTCGTAAGTGAGTACGAGGACTTCATGAGGGGAGGAGAGCAAAGAGAAGAGCAAGACCAGCAGGGTAACGCACCGCCTCAACCTCAACATCAAACATTTTTGGGAGAGGGAAGAAATCAAAGCACCTATCCACCTCTGCACCCGATGTTGCTGGACTACATGTTTGCGTCTGCCAATTGGATGAATGAGACCTCCGATCAACTCTACGTGAACCGTCTGAGGTTCTCCCAAGATTTTTCTGCAGAAGCTCATGTCAACCGGAGGTCTCCCCAAAGGTCATATGAGAGCTTTGATGGGAATCGGGATACCATGGTTCATTACTTTGAACAGCAGAGATAGAGGGCAGTCAGTAGGGAGCAGGAAATCGCTGGCAATTTTGATACAAAGCCAAGTTGAGCCGGTAGGTTTAAATCCTTTTGTTCGGTGACAAACTATAAGCCTATAGACCTTTAGTTGCATGTACCCAAATTTTGTTTGGAGTTAGGTTGTAGGATGTTGCTAAAACTTAAGTTTGTGGTTGCTTTTGGAATTTGCAACTACTTAAGTTTGGGATGTGAGTACTAGAGAACTTTAGAGTCATATATCTCTCTAAGAATGATTTGTAAAAGTGCACAAAAAAGGTGTAGAAAAAAAAAGAGAAAGAAAAATAAAAATAAGGGACAAGATAAATGAAAAATAAAACATCATTATTGTCTCCTGGTTACAATAGTTCTTTAGTACTTGTGTTTATTTTATGGGTGAATAAAGGTATGTTCAAATCTATCTAATTAGTAGAAAAGCTTAACTCCAATGTTGTTTAACCTACTTTGTCCAAAAATTATCCCACCTCACCTAAGCCCCGTTATAACCCTTTAAGACCTTTATAGTGTGTGATGACAATGATTTTGACTGACACTTAGAAACTTTTCAAGCGTATGGTAATTTGTAGATTTGCATGTGATTGTGTGAAACCCTTATCAAACTGTTGTGTGGAGTTGTGAATTGAGGAAGAAGACGGGCTGGCTGGCTGGTAAGGTGTTGAACTTTTGGCACTACTACTTGATGAGGTGATTGTTAATTTACTGTCGTTTGTCAATATTGCAAGTAAATTCCTTGAGGACAAGGAATGATTTAAGTTTGGGGTTGTGATGACATCCTGTCATTACGTAATTTTTTAGAGTCTTATATCATATTTGTATCAATTTGAGATAGCTTGGGGGTGCAAAAAGCAAGAACACATCAAGAACTGGAATTATTCACATCGGGACACAATTTGGGCATCGTGTCACGATTTTCTGACCTGATTGGAAGAAGATTCTGCCTATGAAATCGTGTCACGATTGCATAATCGTGACACGATTATGAAACCAATATTTGAGAATCCTGGGGGCTTTGATGAAGAATCGTGTCATGATGCCTGAAATCGTGTTACGATTTTAGGCGCAGATTGCCTATTTAAGTTGATTTGTTTTCAGAAACAAGGGTTCGGAATTTTTTGGAGAATTGAAGCGCGATTTTGAGAGCAGAAAACGGAAGAGGTGGCCAACCCCATCCAACTAATAGTCAGTTTATGTATGTTTTATGTTTTCAATGATTAAGTTATTTGTAATTCACATTATGAGTAGCTAATTCTCTTAGAGATTGAGTCCGAGATGAATCTGATGTAATCTGTTTGAACAATGTGGATGTGAAACTCTATTGCTTATGAATATTAATCTAGTTTTATTCAATTCAATTGTTCTTAATGCTTTTTATATATTGTCAATATATAACATGAATTCATAAGAATGAATGACTACTGACCCTAGCTTTCAACTTAGACCTAATTGAATTGTTCAAATAAACATGGTTAGTCCAGGAATGGATAATCGTTTATTTGTGATAATAGGTTAACGTTTGTAAAACCTTCGAGGAATAGTAGATCACCTAAGGAATTAGGGGCTGTAATCCGAGAAGAGGGTTCTAACTCAAGGGATTGATTAGGACTATTTTTGTTAATCATCGTAAAATTAGAGGAGTATTCATATAGATAGGTGCAATTTACCAAATATCATTAATCAGAGGATTCGAAAGACTTGATCTCATCTCTCCTTATATTTACCAAACAAAGTTTATCAATTTAGTTACTTTTTGATACAACCAAATCAAACTGCCTAGGGCAACCATAATTTTTATACATCCTATTTATCAACAATATTGCTAACTTGAAATTTACACAGTCCTCGTGGATACGAACTTATATTTTATTACTTCGATGGTTTTATTACACATGCTAAAAGTCTATCACAGGGCATCCAGTCGAAGTATCTCATTTTGAAGGAGGAGGCGGTTCCCCGGAGGAGGACTATCCAGAGGAGTAGGGTCTTGTGACATTTGTATATTTGTATATTTTTTGTTATTTTTTTATGACATTTTGGCGGACATGGATGTTTTATATTTACACTCGCGCCTCTGTACATTTTTATGACATTTTGGTACATTTTTTGTTTTATTTTTGCGTATTATAACTTTGATTGAATTTGCGTATTTTAACTTTGAATGGATGAATGATTGAATTACTGATTGAATGAATGAAAAATGGATGAAAATGTCAGAATGAATGGATGAATGAAAACAAGGAGGCTGCATATTCTGCTTGTTCTGGTTGTTGACACACACAGAGCGTGACTTAAGTCACGTTCCGTTCACTTCTCAAATCTCTAAAAACTCTCTCAAATCATCCAACCTCAAATTTCTTCAACTTCAAATCACCCACCACTCCAATAACAAGTAAGTTTTCATAATCAAGTACCATTGTCATTTTATGTTTATATGTTACATTTTTCCTCTTAAATTAGACATTTTGTAGTTTTAAGGTTTGTTCAAATTTTTGAATTTTTTTTGGCAAGAAATGATACAATGTTTACATCTAAATGACTTATGTTGCCTAAATGTTTAGATGTTTGCATGTTTATGTTGTAGTTTTTAGTTTTAGGGTTTATGTATAATTTGCACTCCAAGTGTTTGATGAAATGTTTAATGAGTTTTTCATTGATTGTTTTTAATTTCTTATGCTGTAGATATGAAACAATGGACAATTTGTTAACCTCTCAAGTATGCTTCAACGGTGGAAACCCTAATTTTTTCAAGGTTCGGGACGATGTCACGTTAAAGGAACTGAAAGATCAACTTGATGAAATCAACCAACGACTCAACCACGAAGACACAATGAGGGTGTAATATGTTTGGTATAAACGTCCATGTTCTCGATATTTGGTCAGCACAACATGTTCCTGAGGATCGAGATGGATGCTACGTTGCTGAGATCGCCTGAAGATATTCTCAAGAGTTTGATTCGGCCAAATGAAGATGTTTAGATAGTATTTTTATGTTGTCATTATTTTGTTTGATTTTAGTTTAATTTTTGTTAGTTTGCTGAAGATGTTGGCATTGAGGTGTCTTATACTTAGCGTAAAGGTTTGCAAGTCTCTTTTGAAACTCAAAAGAATGAAGAGAACACAACATGTATTCTGCCGAATCAACTATATAGGTTTTCACATTGAATTCCTTCGTATAGGATGAGTGCCACAGAAGGGAATGCATTTCTAAGATGTTGTTTTGTGCTTGATAATGCTCCTCTGCCCTTTGAAACTTGTCAGTTGGCAGGGGAGTAGGATTAAGTTCAAAAGAATATATTGGGATGCATTTCTTTCTGTGACAACTCATCCTATATGAAAGGATTCGATGTGATAACCTATAAAGTTGATTTGGTAGAATACATGTGTCGTGTTCTCTTCATTCTATTGAGTTTTGAAGGAGACTAGCAAATTTTTACACTAAGTATAAGACACTTAAATGACAATATTTTTGGCAAATTTTCATGAATTTAATTTTAATCCAACATCATGATGATACAACATCCTTAGGGATAATGTAATGTAATGTAACATAACGCTTCATTTATTTGAACGGAGATGAAATTATAACTAACTAAATTTGTCGTATTCTATTAATTTTGGAATGTATTACGCGTACTTGTGTATTTTTAGTTATGATTTATTTTGAATCATGAATGAATTGTTGTTATTGATGTTTCTAAGACATGACATGCCTTTAAGAAATGAACATAACATATTGTATGTTTGGGGTCATCAAAAAATATTATCTTTGTGCAAAATTGGTGAAAACATAACTGACCTAAAACAAGCGTGACTTAAGTCACGTTGGCGTTGTACGCAGCGTGACTTAACTCATGTTGGTATATACCGAGCGTGACTTAAGTCACGTTGATATATACCGAACGTGACTTAAGTCACGCTGGCAGTATTTTAGTCAAATCATGTTGGATTGAGCAAAACTGTATGGGGAAGAGCAATTTTCCATTCTGTTTGTGAAAACATACCACTAGAGTAGTTTTAAATTTTAAGATTCCCCATGTCTAATAGACCTGCTTCATTGGAGAAAACTGACACAATTATAAACAAAAATAAATAAGTTCATATTTATTAAAATTTCTAGCAAAATACAATTAATTTTCTTAATTTCATAAAAATATATTTTCGAAATTACCTTTTATACGATCTTGTTCCACGTAAAAAAAAGTGTTATTAGAAAATAAAACTTACATTATTTGAAGGGTATTTTAGGAGAGACCTTGTAACACCCATACTAATTTAATCTAGAATATTAGCATGTGCGTTAACTGATACTGGATACATCAAATTTTTTTTTCAATAATAATATACAATAACCGAATGAATACAGATTTGCTCGTTTATACAATAATCAAGTACCACTAAAATACTTATACAAAGTCTGATAAACTCCTGAGCTGGTACATGACGAGCAACTGCACTCCATCCAGCGTCTTCTTGAAGAACTTCTTCACGAACCTCTTGCTTACCTATAAACCTGCACCAGAAGGATTGGGATGAGACATAATGTCTCAGTGAGCTCCACCCCAACCTACTGTTGGCAACCACGGGAAACCTAGGGTCGCCATGCTTACCCTGTTGGCAATCTTGGGGATACCTATGATCGCCAAGCCTTAAACTCTTCCCATAAGGGATTAAACCTGCATGTTCCTGCTATCCCGTGTAGTCGTGAAAACTAGACTACTTCCTGTTAACTTAGTGATCAAGGCGGAAATCTAGGATCACTGCATATCTCTTTCATATTCATAACATATTCATAATCTCAGACTTAGTGATCTGGGGACATCCTATGATCACTTTCTGATAACTGATATCTGATGACTACTTTGTCATAATCTCATGTCAAAAATACATATACATCTTGCTTAACATAAAGTTAGAAAGTTAGCGTTGAACATACAATTACTTATCTTGGTTCATTTTATGGAGTGCATCCGGGTGGAGTAACCCCGAAGTACATCTCCCCTCATACCGGTGAAATTCCTATCATATCAGGCTAACATCGGACTCCTCTTATCGTTGTGTGGACAACTCTCTCGAAGAAGTCCCATCCGGCATAATCCGGAGTCTGCTGAACACAACTTAACTTGCATGTGGACAGCCCTCTCAGAGAAGTCCCATCCGGCATAATCCGGAGTCTGCTGAACATGCTTAAACCTTACATGTGGACAACCCTCTCGGAGAAGTCCCATCCGGCATAATCCGGAGCCTGCTGTATATGTTTAATCTTTAACATACGTGTGGACAACCCTCTCGGCGAAGCCCCATCCGGCATAATCCGGAGTCTGCTGAACACGTTTAACATAATCTTATAACCTCACGTGTGGATAGCCATTTCGGAGAAATCCCATCCGGCATAATCCGGAGCCTGAAGGACACGTTTAAAACTCATACTTAAATTCTGGCTTAAACTCATGTATATCTGAAACATCTTTTGAACATATGCATATCTAATGCATTCATCACGTTAATAAATAAGTGATGCTTAACCTATAATATAAGGTTCTAAGCTTATCGTTCTCATAAGCCACTTACTTGGTCGTTGGAAAACCAACCCTTAAGCCTATCTGATGCTTTGAATGTTGAAACATTCCTTGCACTTTCATACACTTAATTGAGTACATTCATCTTGCTATCCTATCAAAGGATCTAGACATATCGTTATCATATGTCATGCTTAGGGCTTATAACCCTCTATAATAACTTCCTGTTTCTCTTACCTGAGAATCTGTGGATAAAATACCCATCACTATGTATGATACATATCTTTATCCTAGATTAATCCTTGAAAGTTCATGAATATCTCTATCCCAAAGAATAACAAGGGTCATTGCATGGTACAATTATTTATTTAGAAAAAGTCATTCTGGATCACTTCGCTTTGCGACCCTTAACTACGCTCTGCGAACCTGCGTCTGATCCTTCAGACTCTGAACATTCAGAGTCTGAACCTTCAGAACCTGATATACCTGAGTCTGAAGCTTCGCAGAGAGTCCAAGGACTTTGCTCTGCGAACTCAGCTTCTGATACATTTGCAAAGTGAAGTCTAAGCGATGGTAAGGCGAAGATAGGCAGTAGCAAAACTCTGCTACTTCGCAAAGCAAACTCCTGGTCGCTCTGCGACTGTAGTAGAGCTTAGAATTTTGAAAGCAAGTTTCATCTCTAAATAATCTTAGTACCCAACTGCCCAGTGATCTTTAAAAACATGCCAGAGATTTCATTTAAGTTATAATACGTATAGGGATCAAGGATTAAACATGGATTAGGCATATGTATCAAAAAGGGGAAAAACTATCCTTTTCCTAAACCTTAGCAATTGTTGTGAAATTCACACAATAATAACCCAAAGGGGAAAAATTGTTACTCTAAGGAACCCACCTGATTCATTGCTGGTCTTGCCAAGCTTTCCAAGTCTTAACTTGATCCTTCTCCGAAACCCTAGCTTTGGAACTCTTCCTCTTGACTTGGTTTTCCTTAGTTCCTCTTGCTTCAATCTTCCCCAAAACTTGCTTGCTTGCTGTCCAAAAGTTGAGGAAGAAATCTGATGGATTAACAGCATGGGATGGTGAGGACCGAATTTCTAGAGAGAGAGAGAGAGAGAAAATCTGAACTTAGTGAGAGAAGGAAATGGGAATAATGAAGAAATATTCAATCTTATCCTTATTAATACCCCTTTCCTCTCAAAATTATCATTTTGTCCCTACTCACTCGTAATTCCTCTGTTATTGATAAAAGTTATGCCTACGCGGGATATTACACTCTACCCCCCTTAAAGAAATTTCATCCTCGAAATTCAGAATTTTCCTGAGATCTTGAATGAATAGATCTTTTCTACCTCTTTCTCTACTAGCCAAAACTCTAATTCAAATTGCTTATTAGGATTCCATGGCTACTCTAGGGTCTAACATGTAGATTATTCATGCACCTCGATTAATCCTGACTGGTTAAAACTGTTCCTTAGCCATGGTTTCCATCTCTGTAAGTCCAAAAACATTCGACAAACTCCTTTCAGATCGAAAGGTCTGATGCACATTACATAACTCTTACCTGGTAGGACGTGTGGTTATCTGAACCAACACATCCATCTTACTTGACTATGTCCCCTGTTCGACATACTTCTTGCAAATCCAATTTAAAATTATTAAATCTTGGATTACCTTACTGAATTCTATAAGTTTTCTTTCATTGACCGCTCAATCTTATCCTGAGGACGTCGGGTCGATCTTATCTCCCTCAAATACTCCAACTTTTCGAGAGATCTATTTCATTACAATTTAATTCCAATGAATTCTTGCTTTGACTTTCGCCTCGTAAGACGGCATCATACAATTATAATCGTACCATTCTTTATATAGAATTATTCTTGCACTGAAAAACATCTATTATTGAGTATTCTCAAACGGAAGTAAAGACTACTGCAACTACTTCCATCATTCATTTACGAGTAGGAGGCATCACTTATAGTACACGCTCCTTACTCTCTGATATCCTAGTGTAATACTTATTATAACCATAAACATTGCTTCTGAAATTCCTGGCAGGACCTGGTTCTGAACCGTAAAACAGAGTATGCAAACAGCAGTTCAGAAGCAGAAACATAAAAGACAAAAAATAAAAGAACACAGTTGATTTGTTAACCCAGTTCGGTGCAACTTCACCTACATCTGGAGGTTACCAAGCCAGGAAGGAAATCCACTAAAATAGTATCAATTCAAAGTCCTATGACACAGCCCCTGTTTCACAACCCCTATGACAACAGCCCCTGTTTCACAGCCCCTTCTCACTTAATCACTACCCATGAAATTTCTACCTAGGAACTCCTAGATATAAGAACCCCTCTTACTTCCTACTCAAGCAATCACTGCCCTAGTGATTGTATACTCTAAACAAACAACTATGATGAAGACACACTTCAAAACAACAAAGTCATTTTTGCTTAAAAGCTATAAGTGAATTATAACTCAATAAAACTAAACCAACTCTCACAGATGAGTGGTGTATAGATCAAAGCACTAAGCTTACAGTCTCAAAACTCTACGTATGACTCTCTCTTCTGTTTTGAATGAATTTCTTCAATAGCTGCGTCTTCCTTATATAGCTTCAGCAGCAACATAATTCTTGAATCAAATCTTCTTCAAAGATATATTCCCAGAATTCTTTAGAAGCAAATAGAAGCAATTATATTTCTGAAATATATTTTCCAAAGATTTCTTTGAAAATATATTCACAAATAAAAGAAACAAATCTTCAACTAATATCTTCACGCGAATTAATCTGCCTTCTAGAAACATCATCTTGGATAAATCTTCAATCAAATCTTCGAAAGATACTGTGAGAGAATTAACAGCTCCAAGACACAAGAAAGAGCGCATAAAATGTGCTTCTGAAATGCAGCTTCTAAAGGTCTACGAAAGTCAGCGTCTGAACAGTGCGTCTGAAGGTCAACGAAAGTCAGCGTCTGAACAGTGCGTCTGAAGGTCAACGAAAGTCACGTCTGAACAGTGCGCCTGAAGGTCAGCTTCTGAACTGTGCGTCTGAAGTACTGTTCCAGCTTCTGAAGAACCAGTTCAGCTTCTGATGAACATTTCCAGCTTCAGAAATTCATACTCCTTGAGATTTCAGCTTCTGAAGCACAAATTGCTTGTCTATTTGATTTTAGCAAACATGAAGCCAACAACCAAATGTCCAACAACTTCCATTCCCACTGCAGAATCTTTAAGGGCTCGAGAAATCTTATAAGCTACTCGCGCTCCGCTTTAACTATAGAAATCTCCCCCTTTGGCAAATTTTTGGCTAAAATCAATTTGAGCATAGCAACAAGCAAATTCTTCACACAACAAAGAACGCAACCATGAACAACATAACACAAATGTAGCAACAGAGTCAGCAGCGGATGATTCACTACATTTCACACATATACTCCCCCTGAACTACCTCTAAACAGATACTCAGGAACTCCCCCTGAAACACACATTCAAGAAGTCCTCCTGAACACAGAGACTCCCCCTGAACTACTGAACTGTTTCTGAAACAAACACATACTTATTTCTCCACCTTTTTAGCCAAACAATGTTGACAAAACAACCAACAATCACCAGGAGCTAAAAAATACAAGAAACGGCAGATACAAATTTAAACAACCAAATTTAGTGGATATAACCATCCATCATAGACCAGCATACCACAGAACCTCAGTGACACTTCTTAGACCAGCAGTATCACACAAACAATACTCACACACAAAGTCTTCAAAAAAAGCTCATAACAAATTTGCCTAGTTGGCCCCTCAAATTTTCTAATTGTTTAGCATTTAAGGCTTTTATATCAGTAACATCTTCATCATCCTCAGCACACTGAACATAGGGCATGATGTCTTGAACATCTTGCTCAACATTATCCTTAGACTCACTAGGATCCACTTCCTTTCCTTTTAGTGTCTGCTTCTTTGGGACAGGGACCACCACCTTGCTCCATACTTTAGATGGTCCAACACTTGCACTCTTCTTAGTAACAGGAGTAGGCCTGCTGGCAGCAGTAACAACCTTTCCTTTCCTATCATTCACCCTCTTGTCAACACTTTCACATTTTGGTCTCCATACCTTCTTGACATTGACAACAACAGGTTCAGACTTTCTATGTTGAAAGTGCTTTGGATATCCATGCAGCTTGTAACAGAATGGCTTTATGTGCCCCTTTTTACCATAATAATGACATACCCAAGGATGAGATGCCCCCTTGTTCTTAGATCCCTGAGGTTGGTTTTGGTGTTCTAACTTATGTTTATTTATCATTGGATCACATGATTTAACAGCAGCAATGAACCTTTTAGCTGGATTTTGCTGTTTGTTGTTCAAGGTCCTATCATCAAATCCAATACCACTTGGTTTCCCTTGGGTCTGACTCTCCAATATCTCTTCAAGCACATCAGTACCAGTGTTCAACATTCTGATTTGCTTCTTTAAGTGTTCAAGTTGAGAGTTCAGTTGGGTTACCTCATCTTTGAGATCAGAGATTTGTGCTAAATGGTCACTTCTTTGATCATGCAGTTGACTGATAGTCTTCTTCTGATTTTCTAATAACTTGCAAACTTCTTTAAATTTAACATGCAATTTCTTGCAAAAATCAGCAGGTTTTCATAAGACAGTTCTTCATCACTGGATTTAGCATCAGATGATTCTTCAGACTCTGATGATGCTTCTGAACACATAACTTCATCATTAGTCATGCATCTACCAGGCAGCAACATGTTTGGCTGATTCATTCCCCACTTCTCCTTCTGAGTCATCATCAGACCAAGTAGCTGCCAAACTCCTCTTCTGTTTCTTGAGGTATGTTGCACATTCTGTCCTAATGTGGCCATATCCTTCACACTCAAGACACTGAACACCTTTGGATTGATCAGTTCTTGTCTTCTTCAGAATCTGCTTAAACTGTTTACTCAACATCACAAGATGCTCTGATAAGCTTTCATCATCTGCTACAAAAGCAACACCTTTCCCCTTCTTATCAGTTCTGGCTATTTCAAAATTCTGAAGAGACCCTATCAATTCCTCCACCTTCATACCGGAGAAGTCATGTGCTTCCTCAATTGCAGTCACCTTCATATCAAATCTCTTAGGTAAGGATCTAAGGATTTTCCTCACAAGTTTCTCATCAGATATTCTTTCTCCAAGAGAATCAAATGAGTTGGCCATGTCCAGAACGTTCAGATAGAAGTCTTGTATGTTCTCATCTTCCAACATTCTGAGATTTTCAAACTTGGTGGTGAGAAGTTGGAGTCTGGACAATTTCACCTTTGATGTGCCTTCATGAGTAGTTTTGAGAATCTCACAGGCATCCTTAGCCACAGTGCACTGCTTGATCAGTCTGAACATGTTCTTGTCCACTCCATTGAATAAAGCATTCAAGGCTTTGGAGTTTCCAAGAGCTAATTCATCTTCTTCCTTGGTCCACACTTCCTCTGGTTTTAATGCAGCTGTCTTCTTACCATCTTTGTCAAGCACAACAGGATGTTCCCAACCTTTCAGAACTGCTTTCCAGGTTTTACTATCCATGGATTTAAGGAAAGCAATCATGCGTGATTTCCAATATTCATAGTTGGACCCATCCAACAGAGGTGGTCTGTTCACAAATCCTCCTTCTTTCTCCATAATGCCAGAAAAACCTTCCCTGGAGCTCACCCTAAAACAAGCAGGGTACCTACTCTGATGCAAATTGAAATTCCTGGCAGAACCTGGTTCTGAATCGTAAAACAGAGTATGCAAACACCAGTTCAGAAGCAGAAATATAAAAGACAGAAAATAAAAGAACACAGTTGATTTGTTAACCAAGTTCGGTGCAACTTCACCTACAACTGGAGGCTACCAAGCCAGGAAGGAAATCCACTAAAATAGTATCAATTCGAAGTCCTATGACACAACCCCTGTTTCACAGCCTCTATGACAACAACCCCTGTTTCACAGCCCCTTCTCACTTAATCACTACCCGTGAAATTTCTACCTAGGAACTCCTAGATATAAGAACCCCTCTTACTTCCTACTCAAGCAATCACTGCCCCAATGATTGTATGCTCTAAACAAACAACTATTATGAAGACACACTTCAAAACAACAAAGTCACTTTTGCTTAAAAGCTTTAAGTGAATTACAACTCAATAAAACTAAACCAACTCTAACAGATGAGTGGTGTACAGATCAAAGCACTAAGCTTACAGACTCAAAACTCTAAGTATGACTCTCTCTTCTGTTTTGAATGAATTTCTTCAATAGCAGCGTCTTCCTTATATAGCTTCAGCAGCAACATAATTCTTGAATCAAATCTTCTTCAAAGATATATTCCCAGAATTCTTTAGAAGCAAATAGAAGCAATTATATTTCTGAAATATATTTTCCAAAGATTTCTTTGAAAATATATTCACAAATAAAAGAAGCAAATCTTCAACCAATATCTTCACACGAATTAATCTGCCTTCTAGAAACATCAGTGTCATACCCCATTTTTGACCCACTTTCAATTCATTTCTCTCGTCTTTTAAACCAGAAATTTTCGTCGTTTCAGACGAAATTTCGGCAGGGAGGTATTTTAAAATACCTCATTTTTGTTCCGAAGGCAACCCTTTTTTTTATTTTTATTTTGTTTTTATTATTTTTATTATTTACTTTTTTTTTCTTTATTTCTTTTAAATTCTTTTATCAAGTGTTTTTCTTTTTTATTTTTTTTATTTTTTCGTTTTTATTATTATTAGTTTTTTTATTATTTTATTTTTACTGTTTTTTTACTTTATTTTTTTTCAGTCCAATTCTGTCCAGACCCAGAGGGGCATTTTTGTCATTTCATTTTTTACCCTAGTTTTTACTATTTATACTGCATTTAATGCAAAGTACAGGGGGTCAGGCCAATACAGTACCAACACAGTCAGAATCCGGCAACCGGAAAGCAATATCCCGGCCACCACAAACCACCAACATAAAAAAATAATAAACCTAGTTTTTTTTTCTCTTCAATTCTTTTCCTGAATCAAAAACCACATCTGTTTCTCCCTTTCTTTTCCTTTTCAAAACCGAAAATCACAACACAAACAGAATCCAATAAACCCAAATCTACATAACCGAACCACACTAACACTACATCACAAACCAAAATCCACATAACCGAACCACACCATATCCAAGCTAACACAACAACCCACGAGCCAAAACCGAACCCAGTAATCAAATAAAAGATGATTTTCCATCGAGTTTGAAACCTAGATCTAGCCATTTTGAAAAAGATTTTGAGGAAACCGAGTTCATTTTCAGAAGGAGAAAAGAAAAGGAATTCAGAAAGGTAAAAAAAAAAATTTAAAAAAAGGGTTTTCTCCTCCGGCGCGGTGGCGCCACCGGCGGCCGCCGCGCCGGAATGCTATTCCCGGCCAGGTTTTTTTTCAGTTCACAGAGGACAAGAGAGAGCATGAGAGAACGAGAGAGAAGATAAGAGAGAGGAAGAAGGGTTAAAATGAAAAAAAACTTAAAAAACAACACTTATAAGCCAGGCCATAGACCAAGCCCAACTCGGCCCAGATTCATTTTCTTCCTCTTCTCTACTCAGTTGCTTTCTGCACCCCCTTTCCTTACTTCTACACCCCCCTTCTTCTCTAATTTTTATTTTTCTTTCTTTTTTATTATTTCTTGCTTTCATTCTTTTAATTTCTATCCATTTTCATGCATTTTATTTTTATAGCTTCTATATTTCATTATCTCATGCATTTTATTATTATTTCTATTTTTCTTTTTATTTTTTGCATTTTTATTTTCTTTATTTTATTTTATGCACCATATTTAATTTTATGTCTTGCATTTTTATTTTCTTTTATTTTATTTCCAGCACCATATTTATTTTATGCCTTGCATTTTTATTTTCCAGCACCATATTTATTTTATATCTTGCATTTTTATTTTCTTTTATTTTATGCATCATATTTATTTTATGCCTTGCGTTTTTTATTTTCTTTTTTATTTTTCAGCACCATATTTAATTTTCTGTCTTGCATTTTTATTTTCCAGCTCCATATTTATTTTTGTATTGCATTTTTATTTTTTTATTTTTTATTCTATGCACCATATTTATTTTTATGTCTTGCATTTTTATTTTCTTTTAGCATCATATTTATTTTATGTCTTGCATTTTTATTTTCTTCTTTTTATTTCCAGCATCATACTTATTTTATGTCTTGCATTTTTATTTGCTTTATTTATTTTATGCGCCATATTTATTTATTGTTTTGCATTTCATGCATTTTTTATTTCTTCCTAGCATATTTACTTTAATGCAATTGCAATTTTTATTTTATTATCTTTGTCATTTATTTTATTTCCATTAGAATGTATCTAGGTCCAATGTAAAAAATATAAATGAGAATATGCACCGACACCACATTTATTTTTTATGCTTTATGTCGAGGAAGATAATGTAATAATAACCGTATCCGAGGAAAGGACCCTCACTTGATCCAACGTCATTTTGAGGGATCCGGCGCGTTTGGACTTTCTCAGCATAACTTAGTCTCTGGACCTTAGGACTTAATTAAAACTTTCTCAAAAAAAAAAAGTCAAAAAAGTCAAAATCCAAAAACATTTTATAATCAAAATTTCAAAAAAAAATCAATTTTTATTATTTCTTTCTTAATCAAATTTCAATCAATCTTTAATCTATCAAAACTTTTTTTTCAATTTAAAATCAATCAAACTCACATTTTTTAATCTTCTATGCCTTTTCGGCCTCTTATCTTTCTTAAACTTTTTCAAAACTTTAAAATCAATTAAAACCAATCACTCAACTTTTTACCCCGAACTACATGATTTTGATCCCATTCAGGTATGTAGGCAAAAGACTTTGTCTTTCCAAATCAACAAAATAACAAAAACATTTTCCTTTCTTTACTTTCATCACTTTAATCCTTTTCACACTTAGGCATTTATTTACAAACAAATAATCAATTTAGCATAAAGATAAATAAAAACAAGAGGTTCCTATAGAGTACTATAGACGTTTAGGGTGCTAATACCTTCCCTTTGCGTAACCAACCCCCGGACCTTGATCTCTCTTAAAAAATAGGGTTTTTCGAACTTTCTCCCTTTTCCTCGGAAAAATAAAAGATCGGTGGTGAATCTTAAAATTGCTAGTCAACGCTAATTAATAGCTTGATATCAGAAAATCACCGCGACAATCAGCTTGGACAAATCTTCAATTAAATCTTCGAAAGATACTGTGAGAGAATTAATAGCTCCAAGACACAAGAAAGAACGTAGAAAACGTGCTTATGAAATGCAGCTTCTGAAGGTCAACGAAAGTCAGCGTCTGAACAGTGCGTCTGAAGGTCAACGAAAGTCAGCGTCTGAACAGTGCGTCTAAAGGTCAACGAAAGTCAGCATCTGAACAGTGCGTCTGAAGGTCAGCTTCTGAACAGTGCGTCTGAAGTATTGTTCCAGCTTCTGAAGAACCAGTTCAGCTTCTGATGAACATTTCCAGCTTCTGAAATTCACACTCCTTGAGATGTCAGCTTCTGAAGCACAAATTGCTTGTCTATTTGATTTTAGCAAACATGAAGCCAACAACCAAATGTCCAACAACTTCCATTCCCACTGCAGAATCTTTAAGGGCTCGAGAAATCTTATAAGCTACTCGCGCTCCGCTTTAACTAGTCAACGATAACGCATATCCAAAAGTCTTAGGAACATTCTTCCTTCCTAGGATCCTGACAATCTTGCATCATTCAAGATAATCCTTAAGCATAGCATTAATATTTTCTTTACCGATAAATCCAAACTTGTGGGAGTTTAGTCCAAGTGATGAGTGGTATAAGCCGTCTCACATATCATTATTTAATACAATTCATAGCACATAGCTTACATACATGATCGAGTACGTGTACACTACTAACGGGTACACAGTACATCACATCAGTCTTGTCCAAATAACGGGACATCATTCTTAATCAAAAATACTTGAGACAATACCACATCAGCTGGAGTTCTTCTTCTTATTCTTAACTCATATTTATTCCCTGAGTATACATTATCCCATAACATAAATTACAATTACATTCTATCGGTATTATAAACTTATTTCTCATTCCTGTATATAGAGTTCAAAGCCCTTCCATACTCTTTGGCTAAAACGTGTTTAGTAACAACAAGTCTGTTCTGATTAATACCTTCTCACTTGAACATTAATGCCCGCTTATAACAGTTACTGAAACATGTCACATAGCTGTGAAATGTGTTACACTACTGTCTGAGTAGCATAAACACTGCCTGATAAATATACATTATTAAACATAGCCTGGTACATGTGACATGTTGACATAACATGGGTACAACGTGAAATAAACTCATATACCACTGCATTGTCGTTTCTGGTCAATGCTTCAAATTCAAAAACATCACCTTGCAAGTGCAACCTGTACTGTTGTTACCTCATGCATGATTCTCTTTTGGCTAAACTTACTCTTCAAGTCCACTTGAAGTTATTGAGCTAAAATAGCTAAATTACTTTACTAGCGGTGACTTCATCCGCTTAAAACTTAACGTAGTAGGAACAAATCCTTCTTATTTCTTACCACATACTCTTTAAACTGCTTCGATTTCCATTCCTCATGAGTTTCGAGGTTTGAAGTATTCATCAGCTTAACTTTTAAAATTTCCTGTTAGAACTTATGACAATTTCGAGACGTCACTGCTTACTGCTATTCTGCGTTGCAAGAACTGGACTCCTAATACTTTCCTGTGGTTCATCTGACAAGGACTTCACAGGCATTCTTGATCTCTAAGCTTCAGCTTAAAATTGTTCGTTAACCCATCCTTGGATTACTTCTCTGTTGCGCAACTCTGATTTTAAACAATTCACCTTGGGATAGAATTAATACACCACTATTACCAAATTAAATCTCTTTGACCAATCTTTTTACTTAATGACTTGTAGTTATCATAGTAGAACCATCTTACGTTTGTTGATTCTCTTGTGGCTTAAACCACCTGCTTAACTTACTGATTGGTCATCTCCTGACTTCGTGTTTTCCTGTTGAACATAAAAAATATACTTGTTTTCGCGAAATTATGCCAAAACCTGTAAGCAGTTTTTAACAACAGTTACGCGCTAAACAGTGATTCTATCAAATCAACTTACACACTGATTCTCCATATTCCGAATTCTGTAACCATCTCATGGTTAGGTCAACATGTACAATCATTAAAACATTGCAGAAACCCTACTAAAAGCATACCTGAAGAAACTTAAGTTTACACATCATTCACTTGCGGCAACTTCTAAAAACAACTCATGGTTTCTGGAGATTCACGTCTTTCGTATACTGAACTCATGATGGTTCTCGTCTCATTTCTATTCTTATCCGTAAGGATGTCATACTCATAGTCTTTTCCGAGACAGCTTAGGTCCCCATAACTTTACCATATCCTTTAGGTTACTCCTCGAGTTTCTCCGGAAACAATCCGTTTGAAATAGATTTAAACTTACCGGCTCTCCTGTAAGCCCAAACATCGGTTACGTCTCTCCGAGTACCCAATTAATTGATCTTAAACTTCAACACTTGTCATTAGCTATTGGATTCCTCCAGTAACTTGTTACTGTATTCTCAACTCAAAATCTGATCTTATTATCCAATATCCTTTTTCCGATTCTGCTGAGAATTTACATCTCATCTTTTTTTCCCATTCCAGGGGTCTCCTTTACTTGTCTCTAAGCTTGCATTTCTCATACAAAAACATCTCGATGACTCATAATAATGGAAGGTAATCTGATTCACTTATCTTTGTGTAAAGTTCTCATTGAGCTTAGCTTATGTTCCAATCTTCTTACCAAATAGGACATATCTGAATCACGATTCGATATGCAACCGATCTCATCGCTACCACTTACTCATTCATCTTGGTTCCTAGGTTGCATACCATCTTCTCTTCTTAATTCACAAATCCGACACTTAAGGTTCGGGAGATGCGGCTGATCTGATGGGGTTAGCTTTATCTATCCAAATAACTTGCTTAGTCCATAATTAAGTCTCTTAACTGTTTGGATATTAAAATCTCATCCAGTTCGAGTGTGTAGTCCTTTGATCCTTACGCACTCTATCCCTGCTGTCACTTCTCAAGCTACGGTTCCTGTTAAGGTTCCAAATCATTCCTTAGAGCATTCCGTAATTCCTTATGTCTCCTTGCACGAGACATCTCTCAATGATGCATCCAACTGTGTTAAGGTACTTCACCTTATTCTTAAATATATCTAATATTCCTGAAACTCTGCCATTAACAGGCTCTGTTACTTTACGGTTTAATGACCACCATTTGGCATTGAATACTTCTTCGCCAATTCCTGTCTTATAAATATGACATCTTAATCACCACTCTTCGTACCCTTCATTCCTCCTTGGTCCCATTCAGCTCTCAGACATTTGTCCCAACTGTCATATACTAGATTGAGTTGATCAGGCTCAACTAGATGTGACATTTAGAACAATATCTGGAACCCAATGGTCCAACTACTTTTATCGAATCTTTAATGACCCATGGTCTGGTCTGAATCGACCTGCTCTGATACCAATTGTAACACCCATACTAATTTAATCTAGAATATTAGCATGTGCGTTAACTGATACTGGATACATCAAAAAAAAAATTTTCAATAATAATATACAATAACCGAATGAATACAGATTTGCTCGTTTATACAATAATCAAGTACCACTAAAATACTTATACATAGTCTGATAAACTCCTGAGCTGGTACATGACGAGCAACTGCACTCCATCCAGCGTCTTCTTGAAGAACTTTTTCACGAACCTCTTGCTTACATGTAAACCTGCACCAGAAGGATTGGGATGAGACATAATGTCTCAGTGAGCTCCACCCCAACCTACTGTTGGCAACTACGGGGAACCTAGGGTCGCCATGCCTACCCTGTTGGCAATATTGGGGATACCTATGATCGCCAAGCCTTAAACTCTTCCCATAAGGGATTAAACTTGCTTGTTCCTGCTATCCCGTGTAGTCGTGAAAACTAGACTACTTCCTGTTAACTTAGTGATCAAGGGGGAAATCTAGGCTAACTGCATATCTATTTCATATTCATAACATATTCATAATCTCATACTTAGTGATCTGGGGACATCCTATGATCACTTTCTGATAATTGATATCTGATGACTACTTTGTCATAATCTCATGTAATAAATACATATACATCTTGCTTAACATAAAGTTAGAAAGTTAGCGTTGAACATACAATTACTTATCTTGGTTCATTTTATGGAGTGCATCCGGGTAGAGTAACCCCGAAGTACATCTCCCCTCATACCGGTGAAATTCCTATCATATCAGGCTAACACCGGACTCCTCTTATCGTTGTGTGGACAACTCTCTCGAAGAAGTCCCATCTGGCATAATCCGGAGTCTGCTGAACAAAACTTAACTTGCATGTGGACAGCCCTCTCGGAGAAGTCCCATCCGGCATAATCCGGAGTCTGCTGAACATGCTTAAACCTTACATGTGGACAACCCTCTCGGAGAAGTCCCATCCGGCATAATCCGGAGACTGCTGGACATGTTTAATCTTTAACATACCCCATCCGGCATAATCCGGAGTCTGCTGAACACGTTAATCTTATAACCTCACGTGTGGATAGCCCTTTCGGAGAAATCCCATCCAGCATAATCCGGAGCCTGAAGGACACGTTTAAAACTCTTACTTAAATTCTGGCTTAAACTCATGTATATCTGATACATCTTTTGAACATATGCATATCTAATGCATTCATCACGTTAATAAATAAGTGATGTTTAACCTATAATATAAGGTTCTAAGCTTATCTCTCTCATAAGCCACTTACTTGGTCGTTGGAAAACCAACCCTTAAGCCTATCTGAAGCTTTGAATGTTGAAACATTCCTTGTACTTTCGTACACTTAATTGAGTACATTCATCTTGCTATCCTATCAAAGGATGTAGACATATCGTTATCATATGTCATGCTTAGGGCTTATAACCCATCTATAATAACTTCTTGTTTCTCTTACCTGAGAATCTGTGGATAAAATACCCAACACTTTGTATGATACATATCTTTATCCTAGATTAATCTTTGAAAGTTCATGAATATCTCTATCCCAAAGCATAACAAGGGTCATTGGCATGGTACAATTATTTATTTAGAAAAAGCCATTCTGGATCATTTCGCTTTGCGACTCTTAACTTTGCTCTGCGAACCTGCGTCTGATCCTTCAGACTCTGAACATTCAGAGTCTGAACCTTCAGAACCTGATATACTTGAGTCTGAAGCTTCGCAGAGCGTCCAAGGACTTTGCTCTGCGAACTCTACTTCTGATACCTTTGCAAAGCGAAGTCTAAGCGATGGTAAGGCGAAGATAGGCAGTAGCAAAACTCTGCTACTTCGCAGAGCAAACTCCTGGTCGCTCTGCGACTGTAGCAGAACTCAGAATTTTGAAAACAAGTTTCATCTTTAAATAATCTTAGTACCCAACTGTCCAGTGATCTTTAAAAACATGCCAGAGATTTCATTTAAGTTATAAAACATATAGGGATCAAGGATTAAACATGGATTAGGCATATGTATCAAAAAGGGGAAAAACTATCCTTTTCCTAAACCTTAGCAATTGTTGTGAAACTCACACAATAATAATCCAAAGGGGAAAAATTGCTACTCTAAGGAACCCACCTGATTCATTGCTGGTCTTGCCAAGCTTTCCAAGTCTTAACTTGATCCTTCTCCAAAACCCTAGTTTTGGAACTCTTCCTCTTGACTTGGTTTTCCTTAGTTCATCTTGCTTCAATCTTCCCCAAAACTTGCTTGCTTGCTGTCCAAAAGTTGAGGAAGAAATCTGATGGATTAACAACATGGGTGGTGAGGATCGAATTTCTAGAGAGAGAGAGAGAAAATCTGAACTTAGTGAGAGAAGGAAATGGGAATAATGAAGAAATATTCAATCTTATCCCTATTAATACCCCTTCCTCTCAAAATTACCATTTTGTCTATACTCACTTGTAATTTCTCTATTACTGATAAAAGTTACTCCTACGCGGGATATTACAGACCTTTTTATTGTTATATAGAGTAAACTAGTTAAATTTGTTTATATTTGACAATTAATAGTATCAAATAGAAACTTTTTTTTTTTGCTTATTTTGGAGAGCGGGGAGATTATAATCGAACTAGAGTTTATAAAGTTTGATTAAACTTGACATTGCATTTCCATTTTGTAAACTTTAGATAGATTCAAAATCTAAGATAGTATTGATAACCAAAAAGATGCAAGTCAAAGATAGTATCAAAGTTTATCCTAATCTATGAATGAGTTTGAAGGAGTGTACAAATCCCACTAATGAGTGTACTATTATTTATTTATTTTTGGTGAAAGAGTGTATTAAATTGCATGAAAAGTATATTGATTCACCATATATACGTACAATTTTGATCAATTCACCTGTGGACTAAAAACTGTGCAATTTTTATTTTTGAAGAGACAAATTTTAGTGGATTATGTTAGTTTCAAGAGTTTGAATCCTAGACCTCTCTAGTTAACTGTTCAAACTGAACTTGTTAGCCAGAACAGAACAACCAAAATAAAAGGGCAAAAACACTCTTAGACCAGTTGTGTCCTTTCTACCAAAACATAAGGAAAAAACCTACGAAAAAACACCAGTAAAGAACATATTTATAACATTAAGAAACAAAAGTACAATGTAGCTGTTTAGCTTTGTCAAACAAATATACATTAAATATGGGATATATGAATATTGAAGAATGCTCTAGCATCCAAGGAAATAAAAGAATCTATAACAAACACAAAGAATTCCTTTTCCTATAGACTTCTCTATGTACTATACTGATATACAAGGAAGCAAATTTTTGAAGGAAAAGCAATTAGCTGGAATTATTTTGGACACAATCCTTTTTGTGAAAATCTGACACTTTCTCTTCATTTCTTGCTCATAAATATAATGTTCAATTTGAAGGAGTGTAATATTTATCTCAGCTGCTATAGAATTTAACCGATTTTTCTAACAACTCGTGGTTGTTGCCTGAAATCTCTTTAACTCTTGATCCATTTTTGTATATTTTGAAGGCTGGGAATGAGCTTACACCTTCTGATTTTGCCAAGTAGGGATGGTCTTCAATCTCCACCTGAATAATTGTAGTTCAGTTATACAAGTAAGAAACAATGGCCTAGTTTTGATATTGAAATAACTTTTATGATTCTTAACTTAAGAAAAAAGATATGATTGGTATCATATCTCACCATTATATCATTGTTGTATTAGTTCCTAAAATATCTGCACAATTATCTTCTACATGGTGAAATATGATCGGATGCATCTGTAAAATATTTTTACACCGACTGTGCATACCAATTAAACTCTTAAAAATAAACCAACCTTGAGGAAATTAACAGATGGGAATCTCTTGCTGGTTTGTTCCAACACCATCAACACTTGCTTGTGTGTTCCCTTGTTACTGAAGAGCACAACAGCCATACCTATTCAATAGCATTTGAAATTGGTAAGTTCATTTGTAATACTCATGTGTAATGTATTGTATAAGAAAAAAAACTATATTGTGCCTTACCAGGTGAGGTTACATAATGTCTGAAACGATCATTACTTGAGATGCAAACCAAATTTGAACCAAATTTTAAATCCTTAATATCTTCACCACGTAGCATCTTGAGTTGGAGCTGAGCCTCGAACAAAGCCCTTGCCACTTCTTCATCCCCTGGCTTTTCTCTTATCAACATTTCATAGTCTTGAATGGAAACTTCCCATCGTTCCAACTACATGAACAAAAATAATATAGCGATAGAGTTATTAAGCATAGATAAGTATGTAGAGTTTTAAAAAGAATGTCAGTGACTGTGATCTTGACCACTACATCAAGGTTTCGATGTCTCTCTGACTGTAATGTGACTGCAATTGAGACCACATCAGCCACATTTGATTGTGATTCTCCTCGACATGAAATATCACAATGCCAGCACGATCAAAGGCGTGTCTGGTGTCTGACACATGTTAATGTTCAACACATGAGTCGGTTTCCGACAAAGACATGACACCAACACATGTGGTTACAATCAAACACTTATTTTCTTCAATTAGTAATAGTGTTGAGTGTCATGTCTTGTGTCTCTCTCTTTGTCATTGATTCATAAATCTAACATTTAAAGTACCTTGGCATTACAATATGCCCTCCTTAATCTTGCTTTGCTATAACATGGATTAAGCATAAGTGCAGCATCACAATCTTCAATTGCTTTTTCATATTGACCTAGCTTAGAACGACATGCTGCTCTGTTGCATAACAGAACTGAGTTGTGTGGATCATGATCTAATCCTTCATTGTATACTGCACACGCTTCCATGAATTTTGATGCCTTGAAGAGTAAGTTTCCACTCATTCTAGCTGATGTTACTGCTCTGGCTCTCCTTAACACTGCATTAACCTCTCTGTTGCTTGGATCAACTCTAGCTGCTTGCTGAGCTGTTTTAACAGCATCCTCAAACCTATTAACAAACAAAGTTCAATTTTACTTTAGTTCATTCCAAACAAGACTCAGAAAATGTATTAGTTGCAATGATTTGCAAAAACACTGTTGTGATGCAAATGCGGTTCAAATATTAAGGCCACATCAGATAATGCGCTCTACAATTCGAAACAATTTTACAAAATTAGGCAAAATACATTTTGCGGTCCTTTAAGCTGTTAAATAGTATTAGATTAACTCTAAGTTTTCTTCTCAACAAGGTAAGTCTCGAAAAACCGGACATAAAGGACTGCAAATTTACCAGCATATTGCATGCCAATGGCGAAATATACATAAATCGTGATTGAAGTAATTGTCAAAAAATGCATTATTTTCACCAACCTGCCGGATGCTAGGAAAACCAGTGCATTTATCATCAATAGGTAAGCACTAGTAGCCATACCAAATATATTGTTACACCAATCAACTGAAAATTTTGGCATGTTGTTATACACAGCATATGCCTCTTGGTACCTTACGAGCTTCAGCAAGGCTTCAGTTTGTAAAGCATAGATCTACCACAAATACAAACAACTCTAATCAGCTTATTGGTTTGTAGGATAAATTTTGATAAGATCTACAGAAAATGTAAAGTATAAAATTGTTTATTGTAAAATTCTAATATGGTTGACAAAGGAACTAACCTGTGGAGCTGAATCAGCACCTAAAGATAATGCAGACTGTGTTTCCTTTAGTACCACATTCCATTCATTGAATTTTCTAGCTTCAATGCATTTTTTAAGGTGACTTTGTAGAGCCTGGGCTTGGAAAGCAAGTACAGAATCAACATTTGTCGTTGATCGGTTGCAATCCAGTGCCTTTGCTGCTTCTCCTAATCTGCATTAAAATTTGCAATTCTATAAGCAAAAGTAATAATAAATTAAACAAACACAATGTCATATCCAAAGTAAAATCTCCATGTTTTATCTACTAGTCCTTGATAAGATTTTAAAAAATGTCCGGTGAGCGTGACTTGAGCTGCCACATCAAAGCTTTTTTTGTCCCATAACCTCAATTGAGGTCGCTTTGGACACATTTGAACCTGAATCTCCTCAATATCAAGAATCGTGACCCGACCTCAATTTAAAACTCATGTATTTCGGGTATATTTGGATTTGTTTATTTGAGTTTATCTATTAGAATAAACATTTGGAAGAACTTACCGAAATAGCTTATAACATGTCCATAAGTTGTTTTCAGTATATTTCCATAAGCTCTCCAAAATAGCTTATTAAAACATCTTATAGTTTATATGAAAACAATTTGAATTTGACTTTATCTTATCTTTTCTTATAGAAATAATTTATACATAAGCAAATATATGATAAGCACTTATATTATCATAACCTTAATGCATTAAATGAAACCCACGTGATTATTGTGACTGTGTACCTGAAATATATTGTAGCCAAACGATTGTGAGCTCTGTTATAAGAAGGATCCAACCGAATAGATTCCTCACACTCAAGAATTGCTTCTTGAAACCTTCCTAATCCAATCAAAGCAGCACTCTTATTGCAATGATAAGTTGCCTTATCTGAATCAATAGCAATTGCTTTGTCATACAATGCCAAAGCCTCTTCAAAATTACCCTTTTTGTATGCTTCATTTCCCATAGATTTCAACACCTCAGGGTCTACAATATTGTGTCTTTGACTTAGAAACTGTGCAAGTTCATTACTATTCTTCCTCATAATATTCCCCATAACCACTTTTCTTCCTTTATTATTACTATTGTAAAAACTTGAAACTGAGTTTAACTCTGAATGCTTAGGTAAACTATCAACACTCTTTCTTCTTGGAGTGCTATTCACAAGCAAGTTTCCAGTAAGTTTCAAGGGAGAAAAGTCTTTGGTTATGTACTTGTTGATCTCGTTGTCACGAGTGCGAATAGTGCTTATTCTAGCAAGTTGTAGAGAATTTCGCGTTGATTCTATTTGAAGCTTGGCATCATCATCCGTATTATGGTTTTGTTCAACTCTTTTGTGGGTTGAACTAGCACCAGAGGATGATGATGTCGAGCTTCTTGTAGTAGCATCTGAAATACGCTTCCGAGTTTCATTGAATCTAGTGTTGTAAGAGATTTTTTGTGGAACCTTTGGTTCTTTGTTTGGAGACAACTTTGGTTCATATTTTACATGATCAATGTTGTTACCCTTCAAGGGTAGGGAATGAACTAATGAGTTTCTTAGCCTAGGACTTTTGAGATTGAAAATTCTCTCCATGAAACCACAACCAAATTCATTTCCCACCTTGTTGCTTTTGGTTTTCATTGCCATGGTTTTCTTAAAGTTGGTTTAGTTTTTCTAGAAGATGTTGTGTTTTAGAAGAAGGGGTATGAAAAGTCAACGACTTCTACTCCAAGTGACAAAAATTATATATGGTTTTGAGATTGAGAAAAAGCTTGAAGATATGAGAGAGATAGTGAAAGGGTAATCACAAAGTGTAGCTTGCATAGGAAGCACTTTATATAGGAGACGTGTTATGTACAAAGAGTGGCTTCCAAGAAACAACTTTAGCTCTTTTATTTTTGGCTTTATAGACCCTTAAGTTTCCTACCATCAAAATAACATGTAGTCACTATAGTTAGTCTTAGAGATATGGTGGTTGGATTATATTTTATCTTTATGAAATTATATTTTAAATACAAACTTAAAATACCAACCGTCCGATATTGATGATACTAGGATTGAAATTTTCCCTAACTATAGTGGCTATAGAGTATTTTGAAACCATTCAGTCCAAATTTAAATGTAGAGGTTAAAGATTCTAGATAAATATAACAAATAAACCAAACCGTAAGAAAAAATACTACCTTTAGATAGGTTTTTGGAACATTAACTCTGTTTTTATGACAATAACTAAAATATTGACTTTAAGATAATTGATTGCCAAATTTAATTTATCTTCGAGCTAAATTTTAGAAGAGTGAGTTTGACGGTGCCGAGACATCCTCACCACCAATACCGACTTTAGAGTGTCGTATATTATGAGGCAAGCAAATAGGGTTGCTCACACCATAGCTAGAGCTTCCTTATCACAACCTAGCCCCCACATTTTTCATATTGTAGTGTACCGACCACTTTGTACTCTTTGATTATGAATGAAATGAACTAAATTTACCTTTGCTCAAAAAAAAAGAAGAGTTAGTTTGATTCTTGGATAAAACAATCATTGATCATATTTTAGTGACATTTTGGTCAAATCCATTTTTCCTAAAAAAATCAGAAGGTTAACCACAGTTAAAGAAACTAAGGAATAATTCAATAGGATAATTTTACGTTTTATACCTGATGTGTTATATATTTTTTTTTTTTTGAAAGGGTACCTAATGTGTTATTTTTTTGTATTCTGATCAATCATTACCACTATTTAATTTATTCCCCAAGGAGATAACATTTTAATTGTAATGATGTTAAGTGTATGTTTTTTTCTTATCAAAAATAAAATATTATTTGCAGAATATTATTTTGGTCTGTTGTAAATAGAGTGAGGTCTCAAGTCACGGGCCCAGATATAAACGACAAAAAAATAAATTAAAATGAAAGAGAAAGAAATCTTATTTTAAGAATTATAACAATGACACCTGTGCCCCATCATGAGGAACAAATAGACACATATTGGACTTTTGAGACTATAAAAAGTTCAGATTATAGTCCTATAATTATAATAAATTGATTCTTTAAGTTTTTTTCGTACCATTTACGTCTTTTAAGTTATTTAATTGTAATAAGTTGATCATTTAAGTATTTTTTGTAACGCTTGGGCCCTTTAAGTTATATAATTGTAACTTTTAGGCCAGAATAACTTACATTTTTAAGATCTAAGATACACCAAATTATCACAGTTAAATAACTTAAAGGACTTACTTGGTACGGAAAAAACTTAAAGGATCAATTTGTTACAATTAATTAACATAAAGAATCTAAGTGGTACGAAAGAAACTTAAATGACCAATTTATTACAATTAAATAAGTTAAAGGATCTTTTGTGTAATTTAGCCTATAGATAATCACCTAATGAGCCAGGCTCTTAGCACCTTCTTGTGAAATATAATCAATTCAAACACTTGTATTTGCAGAAGTAATTAATTAAAATTGTGACAAACTCTAAACAAAATACCACTTGAGCTGCATATATATAACTAGTTAGTGACTCATTGGTAATAAAGTGCATCCAAACCAAAATATTTAATTTGAAATAAAAAAAAATGAAACTTGGGATGGAAGTCTGTGACACATATTGTTCTGTTCAAACAGTATAAAATTGTTTTGTTGAGAACCTACATTTTTTGGCCAGAAAAAAAAATAGGCTTATTAGGTCTTTTGGTCCCCTAAATAATTTACAGTTTTCATTTTGGTCCCCTATCTATAAAATTCAACATTTTGGTCCCCTTGGTTTTCGTCCGTTATTCAAAATGGTCCTTTCTGTCAAATAAGTCACTTTGCCGTTAGTGAGTGCACACGTGGAGCATCCAACGTGGCACGTATATAAGCTGTATTCTTGGTCTTAGAGAGAGAATACGAACTGTTTTTGAAAGGAAGGGTTTTTAGAGAGAGAGAGGGAAACCAAAGGTCTGAGAAGAAGGAGGAGAATCAACACCACCTGGAAATCAACTCATACGAATTCGCGTTTGAAAACAGAAATGGCTGCAGAAGATGACGATTTTGAAGCTGAGATTGAGGAGAATGACGAGGTATGTGTTCAAACTTATTTAAATCGTAGTTAGGGTTTATTGCTATTTCCGGTTTAGGGCTTTGGTTTCTTGGTTTTGGTATTGGTTTATGGGTTTGGTTTCTGGTTTAGGGTTAGGGTTTCGAAAAAAAATCCATTTTTTAATCAGATTAACAACTGGTTTGTGTTATCTATGTCGTGCAAATCAACTTATGAATTGTTTTATGGATTCGATAAAAATTCCTTTTTTAATCAAATTAACAAGTGGTTTAGCATAATGTTCTCGTTTTTCAAATTAACAAGTGGTTTTATGAATTAGGGTTCTTTTTAACAAGTGGTTTTATGAATTAGGGTTCTTTTTAATATGGTTTTTTAAAGGGTTAAGCATAATGTTCTCGTTTTGTAACAGTTGGAGGGTAGATTTCTGCTTGTGCTCCACCATGGGGGGGCTTTTGGTGAATTTCACCATGCTGATTATAATGGCAAGCACACTGTGTTAGAATGTGACCCTGACTATTGGAGTTATTTTTCTTTGCTATCAACTATAAAGAGAATAGGTTACTCCTCCATTACCAGCCTTTGGTACCATGACCCTAATCTAGTGGTTGACTTGGTTAGGTTGAATAGTGACAATGGTTGTAGAAGGATGAAACATATAGCAGAAATGTATGATAGGGTTCATGCTTATGTAGTACACCCTGTAGAACAACCTAGAGTTGCGAATTTGAACCCTTTAGATGAAGCAAATGATTTCCCTGTAAGAAATGCTGGAGTTGTGTTGGAGGAAATTAATGAGGAAATGGAAAATGTGTTTAATGGTTTTTATTTGAACCTGCCTTTACTTGAATACCCAGTAGGCAATGTTAGTGAGGGGACCACAGTGGGGAATGAGGGGACCACTGATGTTGAAAATGAGGGGACCACTGTTGTTGAAAATGAGGGGCCCACTGGGGTTAAAAATGTGGGGAATGAGGGGCCCACTGAATTGGAAAATGTAGTAGGAGCTGAGGTGGATGGTGGGGTGACTGAGTTGAATGAAAAAAGAAGTGAAGGGCCCACTGAGGTGGATGGACCATATGTGGTTGTAAATGTTAATGGGCCTAGTGGTGAGGAGGGAAGTCAAGCTGGTGCAGAGCAAGAATTGAGGGATGAGTCAATCTGTGTAGGTGAGGAAAGTGAAGATAGTGCCCTGAATATAAATTTTGATGACTCAGAGGAAGAGGTGGGTGATGAAGACAACTTTGGTGCAGCAGTAGGTGAAGAAACAGAAAAAGAAAAAGAAGGTGAGGTTTTTGCTGAAGCTGAAGGAGTAGATCTGTGTAATGTGGTTGTAACTGAAGCAAATCAGGGAACTAATGGGAAGGAGGCTAGTGGTAGTAGTAGGACAAAGAAGAAGAGGGGAAGACCATTAAAGAAAAATGTTGAACCTGTGTTTGAGGATGAGGTTTTGGCTGAGCAAATTAACACAAATGCAAACTGTGGGGAAGTAATTGGTCAGTCTAGCATAGTGAGGGATATGGGACTTAGTGATGATGAGGAGTACAATAGTGATGTGTTAGAGAGTGCTGGTGAAACTGAAGATGAAGAGGAAGATGATGGCAGTAGAATTAAGTTTTCCACATTTAAACAACCTGACAACATGCGTGACTATAATTGGGAGGTAGGGACATACTTTGTGTCTAAGAAGGAATTTCAAGAAGGGATAAGGACATATGCAATCCATTCTGGAAGGGCTTTAAAGTTTAAGAAGAATGATCAGAGGAGGGTGAGGGTTATATGTAAACCTGGTTGTAATTGGGAGGTATATTGTGCAAAGATACCAAATGAAGAAACATGGCAACTGAGGAGGATAAAGGGCAAACACAGTTGCAGTAGGGAGTATAAGGTAAAGATGATGAACTCAGATTGGTTGGGTAAAAAACTGCATACAAGGGTAAGAGAGAATCCTACTTTGAAGTTGTCTGCAATAAGGGATAGAGCTCAAGAAAAATGGAATATTGGGGTGAACTGGACTAAGGCATATAGAGCTAGAGGTAAAGCACTTGATATGGTGGATGGGTCTTTTAGGGAGCAGTACACTAGGATATATGATTATGCTCATGAGTTGTTGAGGTCTAATAGAGGATCTAATGTTATTGTTAGCACTCAACCATTCCAAGGCACTGAAGAAGAACTTGAGAGACCTGATGCTGTATTTTGTCCCCATTTTCAAAGGATGTATGTTTGTTTAAAAGGCTGTAAGGAAAGCTTTTTTAAGTGTAGACCTATAATTGGACTAGATGGGTGTTTTTTAAAGGGTTACTATGGGGGGCAACTGTTGGCTGCAATTGGAAGGGACCCAAATGACCAGATGCTTCCAATAGCATTTGCTGTGGTTGAAGGGGAGACAAAGGAATCTTGGAAATGGTTCTTGGAGCTGCTCATTTCTGACTTAGGTGGACCTAGGATGTGCAAGACTTACACTTTTATAAGTGACCAACAAAAGGTAATTATTTTTTAATTTTAATAGTTATTTTCACTTTGTTAAGTTATTTTCACTTTGTTAAGTTATTTTCACATTTTAATAGTTATTTTCACTTTGTTAAGCTAAGCTATTTTCTATGTAATGTGTGGTAGGGTCTTTTGCCAGCCATTGATGAGCTACTGCCAGGAGTGGATCAAAGGTTTTGTGTGAGACACCTTTACAACAATTTTAGGAAGAGATATCCAGGTAAAAAGTTGAAGGAGCTAATGTGGAAAGCAGCTAAGGCAAGTTATGAAAATGCCTTCAATGATGCAATGCAAGAGATTAAAGAGATAAATGAGGGAGCATATGATTATTTGATGAACATTCCTGCTAGGCATTGGAGTAAGTCCAAGTTCACATGTGGATCAAAATGTGACACTTTGGTTAATAACATGTCAGAGGCATTCAATTCCACAATTGTTATTGCAAGGACAAAACCAATAGTGACTATGTTTGAAGACATTAGAGTGTACTTAATGGAGAGGTGGGAAGCAAATAGGAAGAAAATAGCAAGGTATGATAATGATGTGTTACCAAACATCAAGAAAAGACTAGCCAGAGAATCTGCATACACTAACAATTGGCTGATAAGGTATGATATTATTTCTCTGCAAGCTTTATTTATTAATGTGAATGTTGATAACAATTGACAATTGGCTGATAAGGTATGTAACTGTTATTTATGTAGGCGTGGGAGTGAGTATGATTATGAAGTTAGGCATATTTCATTAACTGGTCACAAATTCCATGTTAATTTGCAAAGGGGGGAATGTGACTGTAGGAAATGGCTGCTGACTGGTTTGCCATGCTGTCATGCCATTTCATGCATGAGAAACCAAGACATGAACATAGCTGACTATGTTCCAGATTATTACAAGAAGGACCAATATGCAGCATGCTACAGCAGTGTCATCTATCCAGCTAATGGCCAGTGTTTATGGCAAAGGACTGATTATGGTGATCTTCAGCCACCACCCATAAGAAGGCAACCTGGCAGGCCAAAGAAGAAAAGAAACAAGGATGCTAATGAGTTACTTGATCATAGTCAACTGAAAAGGGCAACATGGGGTATGAAATGCAGCAGATGCAAGAAGAGTGGACATAACAAGTCCACCTGCAAGCTTCCACCACCTCCACCACCACCTCCAGCTGATGGCTCATCAAGCCAAAATGTCCCTGTCCCTGCTCAAGCTGATGTCCCTGTCCCTGTCCCTGTCCCTGTCCCTGTCCCTGCTCAAGCTGATGTCCCTGTCCCTGTCCCTGTCCCTGCTCAAGCTGATGTCTCTGTCCCTGCTCAAGCTGATGTTCCTGTCCCTGTCCCTGTCCCTGTCCCTGCTCCATCTGCTGCAACTCAGCAGTCAAAAACCAGGAAAAGGAAGGACAAGGAGAAAGTTTCTTCAACACAACCAACAACAAAGGCTAAAAAGAAGAAAGTGTCTGCTAGAGCAAAGGGTTCAGTTTCAACCCAACATTAGCTAGGTGTCTAACTTGACTGTTTTTTTGGTATTATGCTTAAGTGCATATATTTTGATGTAATGACAAAGTGCTAGATACACTTTAGGTTTGAATGTTATTTTGATGTAATGACCAAGTACTAGATACACTTTAGCTTTTATGTCTATTTTGATGTAATGACCAAGTATGAATGAATCAGTATACATTATGCCAAAAATACACAATGTTACTTTTATGCCTATTATGAATGAATCAGTATACATTATGCCAAAAATACACAATGTTACTTTTATGCCTATTTTGATGTAATGCCTATTATGAATGAATCAGTATACATTATGCCAAAACATAGTTCCAAGTCCTACATAACAAGACAATTTGGTATACATTACAGGCAATTTTCGTATCCATTTTGGTGTACATTACAAGCAATTCTTTTTAAGCCAAACCATCAGTTTTGTTATACATACATTACAGGCAACATACATTACAGGCAGAATGAATCAGTTTTTAATGTAAATTTAGACAACATTTCAACTTTCATTCAACTAAAAATACACAACTTTTTCATAATGCCAAATCAACTTCTTTCATTCATTTCATAATTTCAAAATTACACAACATTCAAATTACACAACAAAGTACTACATTCTAACTTTCAATCACAAAGTACTACATTCAAACATTCTTCCTATTTCAAGTACACATGACTCCAGCTGCCACTAATCTTGCAAAGTTGTATTGTTCCTAACACTAGGCAAACACCAAAACATGATAATCCAAAAATCATTGAAATCTTCAACCAAGATCTTGTCTTCTCCAATTCATTCTTCAACTTTGTATTCTTTTTCTGCAGCTTTACAATCTTCAATTCCCTGTCATCATTGACCTCTTCATCCACTAACTTGAAGAAACTACAACCTTTATCATATTGATTTTTGTAGTTTCTGCACCCCCAGAACTTTTTCCCACAGTTTGGATTGTAGCTATCAGTTACTGTTCGTACTACAGTTTCTTCTCCACACCTGCATTCTGTTTTTGCTCTATTTCTCAAATTCGAACCTCTCAAATTCGAACCCACAGACCCAGCTGATTGACCCATTTGATTTGACATTTCTCAGATTCGAAAAATTTGAAGCGAGAGTTACGATTTCAGGAAGGAGATAAGAGAGATTCAAGGAAGGGATTGAAACTGGTTGGGACCTATTTTTTGAAAAATTTCGAACAGAAATAGAGAGAGGAAGAGAGGTAGAAGAGAGAGGATTGGAGGAAGGAGGAAGGAGGAAGGAGAACCCTAACGGCAAAGTTAGGAGAAAGAAGATCTGAAAGAAGGAGAAAGGAGAAAGGAGAAAGAAGAAAGAAGAAACAAGATCTGAAAAAGCCAAGCCTTATATACGTGCCACGTTGGATGCTCCACGTGTGCACTCACTAACGGCAAAGTGACTTATTTGACAGAAAGGACCATTTTGAATAACGGACGAAAACCAAGGGGACCAAAATGTTGAATTTTATAGTTAGGGGACCAAAATGAAAACTGTAAATTATTTAGGGGACCAAAAGACCTAATAAGCCAAAAAAATACTAGTAGTATAGAAGCATACGTGTTATTCCCCTGTCCCTTGTCCATTGAAAAATACTTAGGCTTTTTTTTAGAGTTTGGAGGGGAGGGTAAGGGAAGGTTTTGGAGGGTTTGAAATGTAGGGGAAAATGACAAAATCTTTCATATATTTTAAGAATATTATAATTACATAGATTAAATTTAAATAATTTAGGTAAACCCTCCAAAACCTTTCTCCAATACAATTTTTTAGTTCCCTAAATGAAGAGAGTTTTGTATTATGAAGAAAAATTAACCCCCAAAACCATCCCCATCTCATTATCCTCTATTTCTTACACTTACTCATTCTTTTTTTCCAAGGTTTCATCTCCCTTCCACTCCAAACTCGCAAACAAAGCCTTAGTAGTTGCGAAAGTGGTTCTTTTCCACCCTAAACACTTGTATACTCTATCAGTAATACATCAAATGGTCAAAGATTAAATTGAAACTTATTATCTTTTTAAAGGCAAAATTGAAACTTATTATTTAATAGTTCATTTAATAATATATATGCATAAATGATACAAAATGTTATATAACTCGTCCCAACTTTGTATTCCACTTATTACCTTTCAAGTGGTTTTCACCAATATCCCTTGATTTCCGCTAAACTCTCTTTTTCATTGACTAATTTTTTTGGCTATGCTTTCTGGACAATTTTAGTCGCCTGATATAGCATAGCTCTAAAAGATATGCTATATTGGTCACAACATGATTAGAATAGAATTAAAATTTACAAGATAATAATGGTCTATTCGATTTATTCCTAATAAAAAAAATGGTCTGTTCGATTTGAAAATGAGATTGTTGTGATAACAGCTGTATTGAATCAACATAAATGAAACCGGCTAGCAATCATGTCTTTAACACACAGTCTAGTAACTAAATTTTTATATTTAAATGGGTGTCGGTAAATTATGTGAGTGTCACATAAATGAAGTGAAACTCATATGAAATTCGATCTATAAGATTTAACATAGTATTGGGAGAATTGAGAATGAACATGTGCTCCATGTTTTGAGTCACTCATTTGAAGAGAGTGTAATCTAATATGTATGCACTGTCAACCTAGAATACTCTAGTGTCAACATAGTATCTACCATGAGTTAAAAAAATTAAATTTCAAGTTTTTTTTTAACCCTCAAGTTTATGAAATAAAAAGACTTCTAGTGATTCAAAAATGGTTAGAATATAGTAAAACCTAATTAACAAATTATTTTAGTCAAAATTCGAACTCGATTATCTAAAATGGTTCATCCTTAATTAATCTCATTAACCGCTTGATCAATTTGAAATGGTATATGTTATCTTAAAAAATCTCCTAGAAATGTCTTGATAAACTTTTTTAAGCTCCAATACATGAAATTTTTTTTTTTTGAAAAAGTTAAATTAACCCACTAAAATTAATACGAGGAGTATCGAACATATCTTAAGAAAAACACATTCTAAGATCACAAGTTAACCCGATTAAAACATAATTACTTACTACTCAATTACCTGTCAAACCTATTAGTTAATTTGTTTCTTATTTTTTTTCTAGCTCTTCCCCTTTGGATTGGACAATAAAAACAATTTTGCCTGGCCACAACAGAAGGCCCCGCTATCCACTGAACAAAAACCGCAAACATATACAATTGTTTGTAAAAACATTTCACTTTTATTAGTAACCTTTTGCTACCCTCTTGTCTATTCCATTTTGGAAGTTGGTAAAGATTCTTGTCTCTTTTGTTTTTGTGAAACTGTTTCATGGAAGATTTCATTCATTTCATTAGATACGAAGCGTTATGAATGGACCATACAATACAATATTCTGATAATGACTAATGCAAAACACATTAGAGATTATATCAAAACTATTTGTCTAAAACTCTTCTCATTTGTTGTCTCTCATTTTCTGCTGTCGGTGCCGGTTTTTAAACATTCTGCATTTGATATATTTGCTGAATTTGAACCATTGAACTAGCACAAGGAACATAAAACTTAACCACTTTCAAATAGAATCTTGTACTTCTCTAATCTCTTACGGAATTAAAAATAATAAAAAAGTTATGTCACTCACTAAATTATTTTCATTCATTGAAAAATTCCCCATGACATAACACACACATATAATATAATCTCTGAGCTATTCCAAAAGGAGTTAATCGGAATAGTTAGATTGTGTCTATCTCGGTTGTCTTGTTTTTGTCTTGAAAACAAATAAACAAAGCAGGGAAATTGTTGGATGTTAGACCTCTATGAAGTTCAAATCAAATAGAAGGTAGGAAATTAAATAAACAAACAACAAGATAAATGCAATAATATTATTTAGTTGGTGACTCTAATTCCAACCATTAAAATAACAAATTGAGGTACGGTGCGTATGTACAAAAAAATCATGTCACACAATTTTAAATTCTATATGAAGGTGAAGGGATTTGGTGTTGGTCTCATAAAAAGACATAGAATCAATAAGTTAGTGCAATGCATCAAATTGTTGAGTTTCTATCAACTTTCCCATCTCTTTCTCTGAATTCCTAGAAGGTGTCCTACTCCAATAGTATAGTCCAAACTAGATAAGTTATATATAGGAGTAACCTGCTCCAAAACGATGAATCGGCCCCAAACGTGTGCAATGATTAATCGGTACTGAATTTCAATTTATATATAAAAAATCACACATGCCACGATTGACTAGTCTTAGTCTAATTAGAAATTGATAATGAAATGGATAGTGTGAGAGGTACGTATTAACTACAAATCATCAAGAAGATATACATAAATCATTATTTATATATTTGTTAGCTGATATTTTAAATGAAAATGCTATCATGATCATGAATCATTGAATTGTGCGCATAAATAAGTTGTAGAGTACACACATCACCTAATAAGTAAGAACAATAGGGTACATGCATCAAAAACATGGCATTCGATATTTTTTTGCACACTTCTTAAATATTTTACTTACGTAAACAAACAAAAAAAAATTGCTTATATTAATTTTCAATACAAAATAATATGTTGAAATTAAAATATTATTATCTTTCAATTATAATCCACCATTGATGGGCCAGTACCGCGGAAAAGGAATGCTTTGATTTTGCGAGAGTTTTGGTGGCCACGTCTTCTTTGGAGGTTATCAATGTTATAGATAAGGTGTTGGTCGATGGAATTTTGGTGGAGATAAAATTAATAGCGGAATGGGGTTTTGCGTTAGGCGAGGATGCATGTTTGTTGGAGGAAGATAAAGAGTCTAAGGTGTTCCATTCTGATCATGGTTTGCATGAGATGCCTGATATGAATGACAAAGTTGATGAGTTAGTCGAAAAGTTAGCTGAAGATTGGGTTGCAGTTAGTGGGAAGAACCATCAGTTTGACTTTCCGCATAGTGAGCATGTTGATGGCTCTTACCCGTGCGATGCACGTGTTTTTGTAGAGTTTCATATATAACTGTCAAATTGGTTATATTATTATTTTTATAGTTATATTCAATATTATGTTATCAAACTACTTCAAAAAGCAACAAAAACAAAAGATGGAATGCAATAAAAATGACAAATCAAAAGAAAAAACTATATATACAAAAGTCTTCACCAAGAAATTGGTTCTAACCGCAAATGCTATTAAGTCTATAAAAATGAAAATGATCTGTTATGTAGTAATCGAAAGAAAGAAAAAAATAATGAACATGAACTCCTTTGTGTAACCGAAAGAAAAAAAATAAAAAGGAACTGCAATAGCATTAATGACATTAAAAAAATGTAAAAAAATGACATTTAGTACGGTATATTCATTTTGGAAGCAACATTCTTTCAGTAAAAGTGGTAAAAGATTTAAAATGTTGTCATGTGCTACCTGATTCAATTCCTTGCAGACCTTTTTTTTATAAAAATTAATAAGGTCCGCCAAAAAGGGCGGGATTAGGGTTATTAGGTTTAATTGCATGATGGTGAGAGAGATGAAAGTGAGTGAGAAATGATTTAGAGATTGTGAGATCGAAAGAAAGATGACCCGAGATTTGTGTTGAATATATAAAAGTGAAGCAATCACATTTCATCAAAAACATCCGTGCCCTAGTGGTAAGAGTTGTGAATTGGTAGCATATGATATCTGGTTTGATCTCTAGTAAGAGTTTTTTCATAAATTTTTTTAAAACTAAAAATTAGATATATGAAAAGGTTAAAAGACATGTCATTATGTGTTTCTCATGCAATAAAATTATAGAAAACTAAGAAAAAGTTTTTCCTTTACAATGTTAGTAACAAAAACCTTTTCTTATAGAATTTCTTATGATACATATATTTTTATAATCCTTTTGGATTTACAATTTTCTTTAAGAGGAAATTATAGCTAGCTTAAACTCGTATATTATAGCCTGAAATCATATATTTTTATAATCCCAAAGGCATGGCGGGAAGTTATGGCGGGAAGTTAATAATAACATGATGTAGTTACCGCGGTAATAGTGGTTTTATAATAGGAACGTGGAGGGAGTGATGCTTCAATTTAATTAATTATAATTTTAATTCATTAGTATAGGAAAAAAATGTGGAAGAGAGAAGAAATGAGAAAATGACATAAATGTTGCATATTAATTTTGGAAGCAAGGTTATTTCAGCAGAAACTTAGGTGGCCAAGTGGTAAAACATTTGTTGTGATAGCATTTGGTGCATGGTTCAACTCTTGGTAGGAATTTGTTTTCATAAATTTTTTTCAAAACCAAAAATTAGGGTTAGTCATAGAGTTAGGTCAAGACTACCTAACATTTAGTATTATAAAGATTCGGTTAATCATAATGCACATGCAGCAGGTTCTGAAAACTCACAAAATTGGCACGCAAAATTTATTTTTACGTGCACAAAAAATACCGCAGTGGTTCGGCCAACAGCTGAACCTCAGGTGCACAAGTCCACGCCGGCAACTTCTTTGTTTTGTAATGAATGGTTGTTCGAAAAGGAGCCTCGTCCCGAGAATGACGTACAAGAGGTGGTGGCAAAGTCAGCTGCAGATGCCACATTTATTTCGATGGTTAGTCAGGAAGATTTACTAAAGTTGGTAAGAAACGCCAACGCACTCTGTCTTGCCCATCGACAGCTGAACGATCAGTTATTTCTAGACCTTGGAGCTTTGAGTGGCTTTATGAGCATAACCATGGAGATGCAGGTGTTATTTTCTCATTTAGGAAAAAAGGTAAAAAAAAGTGGTGATTACAAAAGAACAACAGTCACAGTGTTCTGCTAGAGCGGCTAACTAATTAGTTAAAAAAGAAATCAGGAGGTTGAGTACTGGTGGATGAACACCCGCCAGAGGTTGGAGGCTGGAGGAGCTGTTGTCACTTGGGAAGCTATTAGGGAAGGATTCTTAAGGAAGTACTTTCATGCGGATGTGAGAAGCAAGAAAGAGATTGAGTTCTTGGAGCTGAAGCAGGGGAACATGTCGGTGGCTGACTATGCGGCTAAGTTTGAGGAGTTGTCTCGCTTTTTCCCTCATTACAATGGAGTAGGAGCCGAAGCATCCAAGTGCTTGAAGTTTGAGAGTGGACTGCGTCCTGAGATTAAGCAGTTCATTGGTTTCCATGAGATTCAGGATTTTCCTTTGTTGGTGAATAAGTGTAGGATCTTTGACAAGGATTGCAAGGCTAGGGCAAGCTATTACAAGAATGCAAGTGATAAGAGGGGCAAAGGTCATGATCGTGGCAAGCCTTACGAGAAGCAAGCTGGTAAGGGAAAGAATATGACTAGTGGGTCGAGCCAAATTGGGGGAGAAGTGAAGTACTACAAGTGCAGAGGAACTGGGCATCGTTTTGAGGATTGTAAGAATTTTGTGGTTAAGAGTTTCAAGTGTGGCAAGGATGGACATCGTGCTTTCGAGTGCAAGAGTAAGGAGTTGGTTTGTTTCAACTGTAGAGAAACTGGTCATATTAGTACACAGTGTTTGAAGCCAAAGAAGGTGAAGTTAGATGGTAGGGTGTTTGCTTTGAACGTTGAGGAGGTTCAAGAGCAGGACAACTTGATTCGAGGTATTTTGTTTCGTTAACAACACTCATTTGATTGCTATCATTGTTACTGGTACGACGCATTCGTTTAATTCTCTTGATTGTGCTAAGTGATTCAATCTTGTTATGTCAGATTTAGTTTGTTTACCTTTGGCTCACATGGATGTTGTATTTGGTATGAATTGGTTGTTGTCTTGTGGTGTTAATTTTAACTGTTTGATGAAGTCGGTTACTTTTTATAATCTGATGGAGCATGTCGAGGGGAAGTTTTTGTCTGCAAGTCAAGTGGAGGTGTCGTTGGATAGTGAGGCTCAATTGTTTGTGATGTTTGCTTCTTCGAAGGTAGAAAGTTAAAAGGGAAGTAGTGGTATACCGGTGGTGAACGAGTTTCTTGATGTGTTTCCAGATGACATTTCTGATGTACTGCCTGAGAGAGAAGTGGAGTTTGGAATTGAATTGGTTCTTGGAACTAGTCCCGTGTTGATGGCGTCGTATAGAATGTTTGCATCAGAGTTGAGCGAGTTGAAGAAGCAGTTGGAAGAGTTGTTGGAGAAGAAATTTATTAGGCTGAGTGTTTCGCCGTGGGGAGCGCCAATGTTGTTGGTTAAGAAGAATGATGGTATTATGAGGTTGTGTGTGGATTATCGGCAGCTGAACAAGGTGACCATTAAAAACAAATATCCTCTTCCAAGGATAGTTGATCTGATGGATCCGCTTGTTGGTGCTCAGGTGTTTATCAAGATTGATTTGAGGTCTGGCTATCATCAAATTTGGGTAAAGTTGGAAGATGTACCGAAGACTGCTTTCCAAACTAGGTATGGTCACTATGAGTATTCTATAATGCCATTTGGTGTGTCTAATGCGCCATGTGTATTTATGGAGTACATGAATAGGATCTTTCATCCTTATTTGGATCAGTTTGTGGTGGTGTTCATTGATGATATTTTGGTGTATTCAAAGTCGGAGGAAGAGCATGCGGAGCATCTGAGGGTTGTGTTACAGACTTTAAAGGATAGGAAGTTGTAAGCTAAGATGTTGAATTGCGAGTTTTGGTTGTGGGAAGTGAGTTTTCTTGGTCATGTTATTTTTAGAGGTGGAATATCAATTGATATGTCTAAGGTTGATGCATTGTTGTAGTGGGAGGCTCCTAAGTCTGTTACCGAGAACAGACACATTTTGGGTTTGGCTGGTTACTACAGGAGGTTCATAGAAGGTTTCTCTAAGTTGACTTTACCGTAGACGCAGTTAACTCTGAAGGGTCAAGCTTTTGTCTAGAATGCTAGATGTGAAGATATTTTCCAATAGCTGAAGAAGAGGTTGACATCAACGCCATTTTTTATTTTGCCGAATTCGAATGAGTATTTTGTGGTGTATTGTGATGCTTCTAAGATGGGATTGGGCGGTGTGCTTATGCAGAATGGGATGGTTGTAGCGTATGCTTCGAGGCAGTTGAAGGTAAATGAGAGGAATTATCCGACCCATGATTTGGAATTGGCAGCGGTAGTGTTTGCGCTTAAGATTTGGAGGCACTATCTGTTTGGTCTAAAGTTTGAAGTTTTCAGCGATCACAAGAGTTTGAAGTATCTGTTTGACCATAACGAGTTGAATATGAGGCAGAGGCGATGGATGGAATTTTGGAAGGATTACGATTTTGAGTTGAGTTATCATCAAGGAAAAGGAAGAGACTTCAGATTGGATGAGGGAGGAGTTTTGAGGTTTCGTGATTGAGTTTGTGTACCGGACGTATCCGAGCTTAAGAAAAGGATTTTTGGACGAAGGTCATCGGAGTAGTTTGAGTATTCATCTCGGAGCTACGAAGATGTATCATGATCTGGGCAAGTTGTTTTGGTGAAGGTGATTTGGGGGGTCCCTACCGGAGAAAGCATAACTTGGGAGTTAGAGAGTAGGATGGAGGGAGCGTACTTGGAGTTGTTTCCTTCAGACAATTTTCGAGGACGAAAATTCTTTAAGTGGGGGAGAGTTGTAACAACCCGATTTTTAGTATTAGATTTATTTACTATTTATTATATCTGTTAATTGTTTATTTTATTGAGAATTGGTGGGTTAGTGGATTTTAAGTGATTGAGGGTATTTTAGTCATTTACATGTGAAGGGTATTTTTGTGAATGTATTAGAAATTGGAGAATTTAGAGGATAGTGGTGTAAGAGTAAAATGGGAGGTTTAAGTGAAGTAAAAGTGTAGAGAATTATTTATGAGAATGAGAAGTGACTAAGTTCATTAGTTTGAGAGACCCAAACCCATTGTATATAAAGAATAGTGTGTGTTGTAGAGAAACTAGGTCAAGCTCATTTGTCACAAAACCTAAAGAAAGGCCATATAGATTTAGAGAAAGACGGAGAGGCTTGGAGAGGAAGTGAAGAGGAGCTCAAGAGCACAAGGGGAAAAAGGGAGAATCAACCTAGAAGAGCTTATTAGAGTGAAGATTTGAGGTAAGAGGGAAGGTTACTTTCACCATCTAGGGTTATAAGCAATTGGGTAGTTGTGGGTATTTCTAATTATGTTTAATTTCATGAATTGTTGATGATTATGTGGTAAATTCGTACTCTAATTATTGTGGTTAATTTGAGTACGTGAAATTGATGAGTTCATATTGTTTGTGTCAAAATTCATGTTTGGTTATATTGATTTGGTAACTTTGTGAATTTTGATGAAATTGGTGAAGAATATGATAATTGACGATGATTGTAGTTTAGTAAGTTGAGTTTGCTTATGGGTATATGTTTGGTTTGAGATTTCATGAGATTATGTTGATTAAGTTGTGGTTTAAGTTGTTGTTGTTGTGTTCTTGGTGAATATGAATAATTGGATGAAAATGATGAAGTGGTTGTTAATTTGATTAAATTGAGGTTATGATAAATGAAATGAGCAAGTATGATTATGTTGAATGAAAGAAAGTTGTTATTGTTGTTAATGCCATGTTTGAATGTTAAGTTGTTTGGTGAAAATGAGTTTTGAGACGATAATTTGGATTAATCGGAAAACATGGTAAATAATGATGAAAAGAGATTATGATTAAGTTGTTAAGCTAAGTTTGAGATGTAATTGATTGGATAAAATTGGTTTAAGGATTTGAGACGATTTTGGTGCGAATTAGATCTAAAAAAAGTGTTGAAAATAGTGTTTTCGCAAAAAACGACAAAAAGTCAGTTTTCCCCACCTGTAGAACTGGCACGACCGTGCGCCCCTGTGCACGGCCGTGAGTGATCTTGCTGCCAAGGATGGCAAAACCGTGCGCCTTGATGGCACGACTGTGCCACCCTTCCTGTAGAGGGAAAATGCATTTTTGTGATCTTTGAGGTATTCAATGCATATGAATGGGTCCCAAATCCTTAAACTTTATTAGTAGGTGTTTAATTATGATGAGTATGGTTGATTAACATGGTGTATTGATAAGTGTTAGAAAGTGGGTAAATTCATGTCATATTATAAGGCACTTTAGTTACTTGTTTTGCAAGTTATCATAGGAAAAGCTTAGAATTATTGATCAAATGCCAAAATATTGATCCTATGTCTTCCCCATCCATTTGTGCAGGAAATAACAAGCTAGGACATGAAATTGAGCAAAGAAACATGAAGAATTGTCAAGGTGCCATCGCTACAGCGGAGGAACTGGTCGCTATAGCGCGCCTAGGCAGGGAGGAATTAAGTTTCCATCGCTACAACGATGGATCTGGTCGCTATAGCGACCAAAGGCGGTTTGAACCCCGTTTGCTGACGTGGAGCAAACCCAAAGGCCAAGAAAGCTTCGATCGCTACAGCGACCAACTCATCGCTGTAGCGAGCCTTGAAAAAACCAGTTTATATATATAGCCTTTCAGCTCATTTTTAGGTATTGTATTATTATTGTAATTTTTAGGTTAAACTTTCAGAAAGAGAATAGGGCTAAAAAGAGGTATTCTTCATAGAGCAAAAGTGATCCAAGTGTAGATTAACTAAGAATCTTTGAGAAATCAAGTCTTAGCTTTTGATCTTCATCTTTCTTTCCACTTTTGTATTGTTGTCATGACAATGAACAACTAACTTTCCTTTGTTGGGATTGGAGGTACTTAATATAGCTTAGATGTAATCTTTTGATCTTTAAATATATGATTCTAGCAACTTATGTGATATTGAGTTTATTCTTGCTAATCATTCTTATGCTTGATTTAAATGCTATTGACAAATACTTTTGAATCTAGGGTTAGAATAATCTTCTATCAAAATATGAAATTCTAGACATGGAATTGGGTTTTGATAATCACATAAAGTGTCGAAACGTAAAGCTTTCAGATCATTTAATAGATTGTGAAATCATCGATTAAACGATACGATCGATCTCACGACGTCATTTGGACACGAATGATGTTGTCGAGTGATACGTGATAATTTCGCTAAAAAGCTAGAATCCATATGCAGGATCATTAGAATATATTCGTGGCTAGATTGACGAACTCCAATCTCAACGCTTTTACGCCCTATTACTCTCCGTTTTTATTAATGTTTTTAAAATCAAAAATAGTTTATAGCAAACACATGATTAAACTCTAACTTAAAATGATAATCGGTGTTGATTGGTTTATGATATCGCATGAATCCCTATGGAGACGATATAAAAATATACTTACTTTTAACCAACATCAAAATGGCGCCGCTGCCGGGGATTAATGTTTAGATATCATAATCATTGCAGCTAAGATTATTGTTTTAAGCAATTTTGTAAATATCAATTTTTAGTGTACATATCAAAAAAAAATTTATCCATCCTGTTGCTAATCTATTTGGTTAGATTTGTGAACTCTGTTTATGCGAGGTAAGACGCAGGAAGATCAACTGCTGTTTGACTTAGAGATAGAGAGAACTGCTCGGAGAAATAATAGTAAAAACCGAAAGAAAAAGCAGCTAGCCAAGAAGAGGCAACAAGAAGGAACCTCTGTTTCCATTCCTTCACCAGCTACAACCTAAGAAGTAGTTATGGCAAAAAAAGGAGAAGGATCTTCAGACCCTGGTGGTAGTGTGCTACCACGTCATAACAGCCCTCGACATCTCTCTCAACTGGGAAATTCTCCAAGGACTACTAAACAGACAGAAATGAAGACTGGGATTCTCCAGATATTATATGCTAACCCTTTTTCAGGTTTGGATCATGAGGACCCCTTTCAACACTTGACCAAATTTTATGAAATTGCTGGCACCTTGGGAGGAACTGAAAATGAGGAAGAGGCCATATTCATGAGAATGTTTCCTCATTCATTGATTGGAAAAGCTAAAGACTGGTACTTGGACCAACTAGCACACGTAATGACAAATTGGAATACTCTTGAGGAGAAATTTCTCAAAAAATTCTTTCCACAAAACAAATACATGGAAGCCAAGACCACCATTGCAGTTTTTACTCAAGGAGCAAGTGAATCACTTTGCGAAGCCTGGGAGCGATACAAGTCAATGTTACGGAAATGTCCAAAGCATGGTTTTGATGATCTTACTCAGATACATATTTTCCGCAATGGAATGCAACAACAATCAAAGCTCTTACTTGACGCAACCGCAGGTGGTCCACTGATGTCAAAGAGTGCGGAAGATGCAGTAGCAATAATTGAAAAGATGGCACTCAATGATCATCAAGCTCAGCACAGCAGAAATCCCTCACAAAGAAAAGCCGGTATTCTCGACTTGGGAACAAATGATGCCATTCTAGCACATAACAAGTTGTTAACTCAACAAGTGGAGGAACTCACAAGAAAGATGGCCAATCTTCCACAACAAATGAAAGAGATGCAGAATGAACAAAGAAGGCATCAACAAGTCGCATTTTGTGAGCTATGTTCAGGTGATCATCCCACAGGCTATTGTCCACCACCGACCGAAGAAGTGAGCTATGTCGCTAATCAACAAAGACAAAAACAGTATCAAGGACAACAATCGGGTAACAACAATTTCCAAAGAGGAAACAACCTGAACTATGGTCAAGGATCAAGCTATGGCCAACCCTGGAGACAAGATGCTGGGCAGTCTAACCAACAACCTTACAACAATTTCAATCAATATCCACCCCAAAGGTTTGCTGACCAACCCTGGTTTGAACCCCGTTTGCTGACGTGGAGCAAACCCAAAGGCCAAGAAAGCTTCGTCGCTACAGCGACTAACTCATCGCTGTAGCGAGCCTTGAAAAAACCAGTTTATATATATAGCCTTTCAGCTCATTTTTAGGTATTGTATTATTATTGTAATTTTTAGGTTAAACTTTCAGAAAGAGAATAGGGCTAAAAAGAGGTATTCTTCATAGAGCAAAAGTGATCCAAGTGTAGAATAACTAAGAATCTTTGAGAAATCAAGTCTTAGCTTTTGATCTTCATCTTTCTTTCCACTTTTGTATTGTTGTCATGACAATGAACAACTAACTTTCCTCTGTTGGGATTGGAGGTACTTAATATAGCTTAGATGTAATCTTTTGATCTTTAAATATATGATTCTAGCAACTTATGTGATATTGAGTTTATTCTTGCTAGTCATTCTTTTGCTTGATTTAAATGCTATTGACAAATACTTTTGAATCTAGGGTTAGAATAATCTTCTATCAAAATATGAAATTCTAGACATGGAATTGGGTTTTGATAATCACATAAAGTGTCGGAACGTAAAGCTTTCAGATCATTTAATAGATTGAGAAATCATCGATTAAACGATACGATCGATCTCATGACGTCATTTGGACACGAATGATGTTGTCGAGTGATACGTGATAATTTCGATAAAAAGCTAGAATCCATATGCAGGATCATCAGAATATATTCGAGGCTAGATTGACGAATTGCAATCTCAACACTTTTACGCCCTATTACTCTCTGCTTTTATTAATGTTTTTAAAATCAAAAATAGTTTATAGCAAACACATGATTAAACCCTAACTTAAAATGATAATTGGTGTTGAACGGTTTATGATATCGCATTAATCCCTGTGGAGACGATATAAAAATATACTTACTTTTGACCAACATCATGTATGATTAAGGACAACTTAGGAATGGAAAGATGTGAAATGAACTTATGAATTATCTTTAAATGAGTCGGGAGTTTAATGTGAACTTGTTAATTGACTAATGAAGCACGAATGATGATGAAAACATGACGAGTATGTGATATGGTGATGAAATAATTAGTGCTAGGTTAATGAACTTAGTTTTATTAAACATGGATTGTGAACTATGGAAATAGGATTAACTGAAAGGAAGACGTTATGATGATTATGATATGTTGATGATTAAACATGATGAATGTGGTGTGATTGATGTGATGAAATGACGTTGTGATGATAACATGACTTGTAATGTATGGATGTATCGATTTGATAATGCAATGGTGTTGATGTGGAGACATGTTATATGATGGAGTGAATTATATAACAACATGATGAGTGCATTGTCGAGTCTATATGCGGTGTCCATGCATACATAGTCAGTCAAGTTGTGAATTGATAATAACATGCCGAGTGAGTTCAGTAATATACCTCTGAACAAACCAACATGTTGTGGGATCACTCAGTAACATACCTCTGATATCCAAAACTTGGTACCATATGCATGTAGAGTTGTGTTAGGCGCGTTACATGAACCTGATGAGTTGTATATGGCAATATTTTGGTGTGAACTTGTGCATCTACGTGGAAATTGTGTAATTGATGATGTTGATGGGATGCGTATGACTTATAGTTGAGTAGATAATTATTTATTGATGGGATGCGTATGACTTATAGTTGAGTTGATGATTAATTATTGATGAGATGTGAATGACATATAGTTGAGTTGATGATTATTTATTGAAGAGGATATGTTATGTATGATTTGTAAATCTTGCTTTAGAATGTTAATGTGACCAAGCTGTTAATTGAATATAACTGTGATATAAATGTTGATGTTTGTAATCAGGCTTTGTATGAAGCATGCTTATATGATGTTGTTGTTTTGCCTAAACTTACATGCGTTTATTGATCCTTTATGCTGAACGTATATCTTACCCTCCAGTGGCTTTTTGGTCGCTTGCATCCTCGTGGTGTAGACGTGCAGGTTGAGGACTAGCTTGCGTGTGAGTATGCTGAGGATGACGTGATGCCTACTCTTTTATCTGCTTTTGAGGAGTCTAGATTAGATGCTCTTATCTAGGATTTTTGGGGGTTATTATATTCTATTTGGATTATTGTTGATGGATCTATACGATCAAACTATTGAGAGGATCTATATTGAGATTTTATGATGTGACCCGAGATGATATTTGTTGAAATGTTTATTCCATCGTGATCTGTTACTTATATTTGATGAAATTTTTATTATGAGAAATTAGTATGAGATGTTTGATGAATGATAACACCTTGATGATGATTAATCGTATGATTTATTATTTAAATATTAGTCTCAGGGTTCAGGATGTTATAGTTAGATGCGACATTATTTCTCCAGAACATCATTTTCGTGTGAGTGGATGTGGTGAAGTTGAATCAGCTCAACACTTATTCCTTCATTGCGAATTCTTCAGTTTCATGTGGCTGCAAGTGTGGTCTTGGTTTGGTATTATTCGATAGATCCTCAGCACATTATGGATAATTTGCATCACTTCTCTCACTCCACAGAAGGTTAACGTGCCCACCGTAATTTTTTACAGTTACTTTGGTTTGCATCGGTGTGGTTTTGTGCACAGAAAGAAATAATAGGCTTTTTAGATTTAAAGAAAGGTCTATTATGCAGTTGTTAGATAAAGTAAAATTGATCTTTTTCTAGAGGCTGAAGGCAAGATATGCTAACTTTCCTTCTGGCTATCATATGTGGTGGGTAAACCCGTTAGCTTGTTTTGGTATTGGTTGATGTCGTCGTTGTCTTGCTTGTAATGTTGTAAACTTCTTGTAGTCTCTCTAGTACACCTTGTGCTGGAGGAATTATCATTTTGTTGTTAATATATATCTCATTTTGATTTGTTCAAAAAAATAATATCCACCAATGATGGATCTAGTACATAGATCAAAGGAGACTGTAGTCCTCCCAAACTTTTCTAAAAGCTGGGGAGGGGGGATATGGTGTTTTGGATTGACTTTTTCATTCTCTCAATTATACCCTTAAACAAATTTATTTAATAATGTTATATTGTTTGTGTCGTTATAATAAGAATTTTAAACAAACACACACACACACACACACACACACACACACACACACACACCCGCACACACACACACACACACACACTATATTGTTGGTGTCATCGAAAAAGATAAACATGATTTTTTACAATTTGAAAGTCACAAGAAATTATATCTACAATTTTAATCAAAACCAAAGTTTCATTAAAAAAACACCACCCTTCATAATATACATGCATTAACGCAATAGAAAAAGTGTGAAGACTAACACTTTTTTTTTTATTTTTTTGAGGAGCACTTTTTATTTTTGTTGAGGAGCACTTGTTGATCACTAGGCATAAAGGTTTATATATAATTATTTTTATTTAGCACCATCATCGATTTCTTGCTATCAACAACAAAAAATAAAATTCAATTTGCACTATTATTAAATTTGAAAGTCTATGTACAATTTTTTTTCATTTTGCTGCTTGTTCTGCATAGAGGATTATGCATTTCTCACAATATTCTTCTATTGATATTTCCCATTTTCAGTTTGCTGATGGCACGTTGCTGTTCGGGGTGATGAGTTGGACGAGTGTGCACACTTTGCGGGCTGTTTTGTTGTTATTTGAGAGTTTGTCAGGTTTGAAGGTGAATTTTCAAAAAAGTATGTTGTCTGATATTAATATTAGCGACTTATGGTTGACTGAGGCGCCATCTGTTTTGAGTTGTAAAGTAGGCAGGGTGCCTTTCATGTATTTGGGTCTTCCCATTGATGGGGATGTGATGAGGTTGTCATTTTGGGAGCCGGTTTTGTCCTGCATTAAGAATATATTGTCTGGTTGGAAAAGTAGATTACTTTCTTTTGGTGGTCGCTTGGTTCTCCTAAATTTTGTCCTCTCTGTCTGTCCTATCTTCTCTTCCTGTCTATGCTCTTTCCTTCTTCTAAGCTTCCTTTGCTATAATCTCTTCTATTGAATCTCTTTTGAATATTCTTTTTTTTTTTTTTTGGGGGGGGGGGGGGGGGGAGGTGAGGATCATAGGAAAACATCTTGGATTAGATGGAAAACTATTTATTTACGAAAGGAGGAGTTTAATCTGACTCTTTTAGGTAAATGGTGTTGGCAGATGTTAGTGGATAGAGGAGGTTTGTGGTAATAGGGTGTTGGTAGCTCGTTATGGCGAGGATGGTGGTCATCTGAGGGAGGGGGGTGACTCTTTTTGGTGGAGGGAAGTGGCAAAAAATCCATGATGGTACTGGCGGAGTTGGATGAGGGTGGATTAAGGAGTGTACTTCAAAAAGGGATGGGAATGGAAGGGAAATCGTTTTCTGGACTGGCCCGTGCTTAGGAGGGGTCCCCTTGTCGGTGCGGTTTAGGCGACTATATGACTTATCATTTAATAAGTCATGTATGGTGGAGGACATGTTTGTTTTAGGCTGGGAGGAAGGGGGAGGCTTGGAAGTGGCGGATGCGTATGTGGGAGTGGGAGGAGAATATGTTATGAGAGTGTAGGATTTTTCTTTCTGATGTTACTTTGCAGGATCATTCATCAGATCAGTGTCATTGGCAGCTTGACCCCGTTCGTGGTTATTCCGTTCGTGGTGTTTATCAGTTGCTTACTAGCAATGAGAATTTTAACTTGGTGGCAGCTTCTGATTTAATTTAGCATAGACAGGTTCCCGCAAAGTTGTCTATTCTTGCTTGAAGACTTCTTCGTGACAGGTTGTCGACTAAGGACAATTTGGTGGCGCGTGGTATTATTTATCATGAAACACAATTGTGCGTGGCTGAGTGTGGAGAAGTCGAAACAGCGCAACATTTATTCCTTTCTTGCAATTTTTTCAGGAATCTTTGGCATTTTGCTCGAGCTTGGATTGGTGTCTCCACGGCTGAACCATTTTGTATTCATGATCATTTTGTTTAGTTTACTTATTCGACGGGTGGATTGACAACACATCGTTCTTTTATGCAGCTCATTTGGCTTTCTTGTGTTTGAGTTTTGTGGAATGAACGTAATAATAGACTTTTCAAACACAAGGAAAATTTGATTGATCAGTTGTTGGATAAAGTTAAATTTCACTCCTTTTGGTGGATGAAGGCAGCTAATGTTAATTTTGTGTTAGATTTTCATAGATGATGGTCGTGTCCGCTTGTTTGTTTGGACATCAGCTAATTTAGCTTTATTCTTTATGTGTAAGGACTTTGTTGTGAACTTTAGTTGTCTTTAGTGCCCCCGAAGTATGGATACTGACTCCTCCCCTAATCATATACTTCTAAGTACTTTAACAAATAAATTATTTGGAACGATAAATAAATAAGAGTAGCAGTGATAAAAGTAATAAATGATATAATGTTACAATTATAAAATAATAAATAATATTAGACAAAGAAATATTTTAAATGAGATAGATAATATATATGGTGTTTAGCAAAACAAAATACGACACATAATATGAGCTCAAGGTTAACAAAACTCCAATAATATAATTTTGTCAAATAAAACTATGTATATGTGTTGCCATAAGACGAAAAACAAGTTTTTTTTTTTCTGAAGAAAATGAAAGTTTTAATATTACTAATTCATGTTTGACTTGGTGGGACAAAATTTAGGTGAATAGAGTCTCAAAATTTCACTAAAATAAAGAAAGTTTTGTGAATGAAATGCATATAAAAATATTTACATATTATCTTCCGATGGAAAAACATAGGCAACAAGTAGTGAAGTTTTGTGTCCTTATATATTTTTCTTTAATGACAAATATTAGAATCTTAACTTTCTTTTTTAAAAGAATTAGTGTCTTAATTGTTATGTTAAATTTTTTGTTTGTCGGAATTTGAACCATAAACCTCAAACTCTTTAACTTTTATCTCAAACCAAATCTTATAAAATAGAATATGAGATTACTGACTAAATAAACATTTATTTTCTCTACTAATTTATGTGAGTTTTAAAAGATATTTACATATGCATTTATACTTTTTGGTAATATTTAATCATAGTTTTTATTAAGGAAATAATTAATTATAGTTAAAAACTGATAATGAATTAAATATTTATTTAGAGGAAAATGAATTAAATCTTGGCACACATTGCTTGGAAAGGGAATTGGAATGCATAACAGCATGATTGGCTTGCTTGATTAGAAATCTAATATACTAAAATGATTTCGGTGATATTCGAATGCTTAATTGACGGCTTTTAATGTGAAAGAGAAGTGTCTTTCAAATGATTTAAAAGAGAAGTGACCCTCTTCAACAAAAGAAACAAAAGAGTAGTGACCTCCCAACAGATTAATAATTCAATCATTGCCAATCGTGCAAAAATTTCAAGAAAGAGATCGTTAATTAATTTACATGAAACAGAAATTTCACAATTATCCACTTGCTTATAAATCAAAGAAAATATATCCTCTTTTTTGACAAAAAAGAAAAGATATCCTTATAACGTGAGAAATACGTTTGTCAAAAAAAAAAAAATGTGAGATATACATTAACAGCGTGAAAGAAATTCCTAGGGAAAAAAAGGAGAAAAGCAATTCGAGTAAACCACTATTATGAATCTTAGAACTATCAAATTACTCTCCCAAATTGTTTAACATAAGTCAAAATGTCCTCTTTTAAATAAACTTCATCACGTCTAATAAGAACGGGAATGAAATACATGAACCTTTGATGGCGTTTTACTTACCCTTCGGTTCATTATATGGAAATGTAACTCTTATTCGAAAATCAAATTACATCAATAAATTTGGATGTGTGGAGTAAGAGTTAGTAGCAACCAAAACCAAAGTTGTCTCAACTAACAATAACAACATACCTAATAACTAATCAAAGCTTGCAGTACGTAAGGGTAAGATTTTCACTTTTTCAAGGGGTTTATAATGTTTCCTAACCCATAAATCTCCTCCAAAGACACACAATTCTTAGCATCTAAGTTTTGTAAAAGCTCCCTAATTTGGTTTGACAAGATTACACAAAAAAGAGTGAGAAAGGCTTAACTAGAGGTTCAGATCCCATGACATGATACGCCTCGCGCATGACAGGAAAATGCCCTGCATGTGGCACACAAGTGGAAAAAATGCCTCGCGAATGGGACCAAACGCCTCGTGCATGAGGCTGAAGCACAACACACCCATCATCACAAATCCAATGGGAGTAAACTTCTTGTGCATGAGGCATGTCGAAATCCTCTATTACAATTTTTCCCCATTCTCTTGATACACAGTTGGATTTTAAGTCGTATTTAACACCTACACTTCAAATCGACGTTGATTCCAATCTACCCATCAATCGTCTCTCTGCTTGCTCTTGTCTCCAACTACATTTATAATCTCACAAGATTTCACATTTACCTCTTTAATCCTTGGAATACCTTTTGCCCTCTTGAACAACTTGCATAATATAACACCCCGAACCCCGAGACTAATATTTAATAAATAATCATGCAATTATCGCACATCAAAGTGTGTTACTATTCGTCATACATCTCATATTAATTTCTCAGTATAAAAATTTCATCAAATATATTCAAAACACAACGGAAATAAAATCATAACTTAACATATCTCAATGTCATGTCTCGGATCATAACATAAAATCCCAGATACTAATAACATCAACAGTTTGATCATATAGATCTAATAACATCAAAATAAAAAAAAGGAATAATCTCCAAAATCCTAGATCAGAGCATCTAATCTAGACTCCTCATAAACAATAAACACGAGTAGGCATCACGCCATCCTCGGCATACTCACAAGCAAGAGCTACTCCTCAACCTGCACGTCTACACCACAAGGATGCAGGCGACCAAAGCCACTGGAGGGTAAAATATATGTTCAACATAAAGGAAATATAAACGCATGTAAGTTCAGGCAACACAACATCATCATCATCATATAATGATACATCATATTAAACCTGGTTTTATCTCACAAACATGCATAACATATTCAAATTCAATTACAAGCCTGGTTACATCATTACTTCCATTCAAGATTCTCAAGCATACATAACATACAATCATCAACAAGCAATCAAGTCAATTTATATCATCCTCATCTCAATACAATCATCAATTACACAATTACCACTTAGATGCACAAGTTCACACCAAAACATTGTCACATACGACTCATCATGTTTATGCCATGCCCCTAAATGACTCTACATGTATGTGGTACCGGGTTGGATATCGGAGGTTTGTTGCCGAGTGATTCCATCATCACTTTCATCGTCACTTTTCATCGTCACTTTCATCGTGTTTACGCTGAAATTTGGTAAACAACCGCTAGTCTGGGTTAATTGCTTGCGAGACCAACTAGTGAATCTCAGGAGCATAGTGCTTTGTTTGAATTCTTTAAATTGTTTGAATGTTCATTGCGTATAAACATTTATTGTAGTTTTGGGAGAGTTAAACGTAAAAGTCACTTGGATTGCAAGCAACAAGGAAAACAAGTTCTTGATAAACAAATGCCTTGTTTCGATCGAAACAGATAAATGAATAGAATTTAAATGAGAGGCATTAAACTTTATATGAAACTTAAAGTGCTTGAAAGATAAATTTACATGAAAAGTAAATTGCATAGAATTGTAAAATGTGCTTTACAGAAAAGAATGGTTCACAGATTCATACTTGGATCCCATTTCACTCGTTTCTCTCGATAGCATGGATACTTTGAGTTTACCAGGATTTTTGTATAAAATGAATTGCGACCTTGTTTCTGACTAAAAAACTACTATATATAGACTTTCGAAAATAAACTGCCCTAACGGTCGAACACTATCCTACTGTCAAATGTCCTGCCACGTACACCCTGCATGCACTTAACTGCTCCTTAGAACGGTTGTATTGCTCGAAGTCGAACTGAGTTTTGTGAAGTTTGTCAGAATTGTGCTAAGTCCAGAATCTGTTGCTTCGATTCGATCATATGCTAGGTCGATTTGCCTTACGGTTCGAAGTCCTCTTTCTTGTCAGTCTTGTATTTGTAAATATTCCCTTGAACCTGTGAACAATTCCAAGAGTCTTTCTGCTCTTCGATTCGATAGAATCTTATTCAGCATTTAATGCGTGTTGAGAGCATATTTTTAGTTTATAAAAAATATGGGCTAACAAATTGCCCCCAAAAAATGTCTGCTTCGATTTGTGATCGAAGGAAGATGAGAAGTTGACATTTTTTCTTTCTCTACACGTTTTACTGAAACGGCGTCATGATTGCACGTTTACTGCGTAACTGTCACCTCGATTCCCACTATCATCATGAGTTCCAACTTTCTAGGTAAAAGTGGGACACGTGTCACACTGGGAAGTCGAAGTGAATTTGATTTGACAGATTTTTTATTATATATATTTTTTTTTGAAACCCTATAAATAGGCCAGAAACGGCCATTGAAACACTTTTTAGACGAAAGCTCTTTCAGTTCTTGCTTTTTTCACTCTCTTGCTTCTCAATCTCCACAGCTTCTTACGAATCAGACCAACCCATTGCTTCTTTTCACAACCGTTTGTTTTTGAATCTCTAGTAAAGAAACCCTTTTCTTGGAATCAGCATCATCGGCATTGATTCAACCAGTTCGTCATCAAAACCCTCTTCGTAAGAACTGTTCATCTTCTTCTTCGATAATGTCTCAAGAAAACCAAGAAGTTCCTATAGCTGGGAAATGGCCAAGCACTATCACAAATAATGATGGGAAAGATATGGTACCTGAACCTCACGGGGACGCAGCAAAGAAAGTCGTTTGGGAGGTGAATGTGATGATCCCATTTTCTGTGGGCGGACAGACTTATGCCTTTGGTGGGCCTATTCCAGATCAGCCAAATCTGTCGAAGGCCATGGATAAGGTATTTCCTTCGTTCACAACCTGTGAACCTAGGATATTCCTAAGTGACCCATACAACTTCAGTTTTCTGAGTAAACCAAGTAAGCTATTTCGATCAGCCCCTTACATAGGTAATCTGGATTATATCTCTTGGCTAGATCGAGTCGAAAGTGACTATGGGGAGTTTTGGAAAAGACATGAGATCTTCGACCTTATCCAATTTTCCAGGACTGGTCCAGAGTATCGACCAGAGATGATCATCGCTGCTCTGCACTTCTTCGAGAGTGCAACCAACACGTTCCAATTCCCTTGTGGTATGCTTACTCCAACCCTTTTCGACGTAGCTGCTCTTACAGGCCTTAGGCCTACTGGGGATACCTATGACCCCACCATCACTAATGACGATATCAAAGTTGATTTTAAAGAGGCAACTTTTGCTAAATACATAGCGGAGAACAGGGGTCATGACGACGAAGTATCCTTCGAAGAACACGTCGCATTCTTGACCTTGTGGCTGTCGCATTTTGTCTTCTGTTCGAAATCTCTGCAGGTGGCAAAAAGATTCATTCCTATGGCCCAGCAGATCGGAGAAGGCAGGATATTTGGGCTTGGTCACCTTTTGCTGGCCGTTCTCTATGATTCGATCGGGGAGGCCTGCGATGACCTGAAAAAATCGAAGGATGGTTCTTCCTTCCTAGTGTCCGGCCCAATGTGGCTTCTTCAGTTGTGGCTTAATGCCACTTTTGAAAAGGAAATGGGACTGTTCATCCCACAAGACTATGCTGAAGAAGTTGCCAATCGTTCTATCGAGGGCCAAAGGGCACTTCGCCTGACGCCTAGGACCTTAGGCCAGAGCCCACAGAGGCTCTTTCTCACGTATATGCAGGTCTTCCTGGACTTCAAGCATTTTCTTCCACAACATGCCCCCTTCCATAAGAGACAGTTTGGTCCAGCTTGGTTTACGGAAGATTTCCCCACCATCGACCTAGACAACGAAGACGAAGTAAATGAAGTATGGTCAGCTTACTTGTATCCTTCCATACTTTCATGCAGAACTGGGGTGAAATCGAACTACTTAGGTTTGGTAGGGTACCAACCTAATCTAGTGTCAAGACAGTTTGGGCTTTCTCAACTTCGACCCAAGAGTATGTTTTCAGACCCCAAACATGTTTTGAGGGGAGCTAACCTCTCAGATAAGCTTTATAAGAAATACCTGAAGTCATCTGGAGAGCTCTTGTTCGAATTGCACCCATTCGAATACAGTGCTTCGTTCTTCTGCACTACAGAATTCACAAAATGGTGGGGGAAGTATTTTTCTAGTCATTCAGTTGGAGACACTAAAGCTATGATCTCCAGGCTGGAGAGTGGCTTTTCCCAGCCAATTATTGAGAACATACGTTCGAAGCTCCCTGCTCGAGGTATCAAACTCATTTTTGTCACTTATTGATATATGCTAGTTTTATTCATTTATGCCTTTCGATTTCATCAGTTCAGGCAAAGCACCGGTGACAAAGAAGGGTGTAGAATCGTCTCGAGCTGGGGAAAAACCCAAAAAATCAACTGGCATAAAGATCCAGGAGGCCACGAAGGAGAAACAAGAGAAGGTAACTGATTTTATTTACCTTGTTTTAATTTCCAACATTTTCTAACTTCTTTCTACTTCGATTATGGCAGAGTCGGAAGAGAGATAGTAGTTCTGAAGCTACTACAACCTCTAAGAAATCAAAAACCGAGGTCATCTATGTTATAGATGAAGAAGAAGTAAGTCCATTCAAATGTCTCTTACCTACTTTACTTCTTGGTCTAAAGTCAATCCCTTTAGTCCTTTCTTATCGTTTCTTTGACAACAGGAAGAGGAGGAAATTCCTCTTATTAGGAAACGAAAAATGCCCCCCAGCTCAACACCCACCGAGTCTGTCGAACATACGGGTATAGGTAGTCCTCAGGCTCAGGGGCCTAAAGAGAAGAAAAAGAAGAAAGACAAGAAAATCAGGCCTGAAGTTGCTGCAGAACGAAAAGCAGAAGAGCCTGTTGAGAAGAAGAAGAAGAAAAAATCTTCTAAGTCTTCAGGAGATCAGCCAAAAGCAGTTCCTTCTGAATCTCAGCCTGCTTCGACCGAGGTTGATAATCAGGCTGCCCATGAGGCTAAAGATAAAGAGGATGCTGGAGGCGTTAAGACTCCTGAAGAACTTAATCCAAATCCCATAATTGTAGAGATCGAGGTACGGGTTTCTCCACACACCTCTTCTTTTATGACTTGGATTGCCTTTGCTAGCATCATTTTTTATTTCGTTTTTATTTCGAATCAGGTGGAAGTTCATGCTGCAGAGGGCGCTCCAGCATGGACGGAGAAAATTCCAAGCCCCCTTATCGAAGAGCCTCCCAGTCCTGTACGAACGGAAACTGCTGCTGAGGCAAACCAACAGAAAGAAGATCAACCGGATCAACCAGTTGCGTCTGAGAGTCCTCGTGGTCGGAGGGGAACATTTGTCGAATCTGAAATCGAGCAACCAGAGGCTGCTGCTTCTACTGAATCGAGCAAGGGTTATTCGCCCTCCCCTGAGAGGTACCAATTTGATGATGAGGCTATCAAGGAGGCTGAGGTAGGAGGGTCGGAAATCTTGCCGGAGTCTTCAACTTCGAAGCTTTCTGCCAGCTTAGGGTTGCCTGAAGAAGAATTCATGCATATGCAAAGTTCAGACCCTGCAGCTACTCTTCGACTTCTGCTTACCAAGCAAACCCCTCCTCCGACTTCAAGTGACAGGGCCAGTGATTCGACTCAGTCAGCAGAAGAAATCAACTCATCTGTACGTCAAGACTCACTTCTGTTGAGACTGACTACCGATTTTGTAATGAAAGATGTGCCTAGCATAATCAAAGCAAATCCCTCCACTGCTTTTGGACATCTCAACTTTTTGAAGAAACTCCATAATCCCTTAAGCACTGACGAGACCTTAGGGAAGGTTCTTCAAATCGAATCAATTATTGATCAACTGGCCAAGACTGTGCAGCATGATGAGGATAGTGCCATGAGGCTTGCTGCTCAGAAACGAACACATGACCATTTGCTCGAAAGAGCGAAAACTGCACAAGCTGAAGTTGATCGATTAGCAAATTTCGCCAAAGAAGCGCACCCTGATATCAAGGTTTGCAATGACAACATCTCTGATTGGGAAAATCATATCATCGTGTTGCAGTCGCAGATTGACAATTATAGGCAGAAAATTGCTGAAGAGGAAGCCAAACGCAACCGACTCGAAGAGGACGTCAACAATTCGATTAAGGCTCGAATTGATGAGAAGGGACGAGAGGGTCTTAAGGCTTACAGTGCTTCTGCAGTAATCCTTGAAGAGGTTAAGAGCTTGGAAAGTGCCCGCCAGGTCTTCGATAAAGAGATCAACAGCTTAACCAAATTGTACTGGGAGTCTGTAAAGCATTTGTAATACCTTAATTATCTTGTGAATTTCGAACATTTTTTGGCATATTTTGATTGTAATGTTCAAGACATGCCCAGTTTGTGGCAGTTTCTTTAACTATCATTTCGAATCTCTTTGAAGTTTTATTATGCGCTTATTTTTACTTCGAGTCACTTTGACTATTTTAGCATTTGAAAATGCCAGATATCGAAGATTTACTTGGTTTTCGTGATACACTCTGAACTCCTCTTTTTTAGTAACGGATAAGATTGTGCCTAAAACGAAACGCGTAACTACTAAGCCATATCTCTGACTGGCTCTAGTTTCGAAATAAATCAAACATCCGTTTCCAAAACAGTCAAACTGAAGTGGCGTGAATTCCGAGAAAAATTAGGAAACGGTTGAAGAGTTATTAATGATCTTACCATTATATATACGGTCATTCGCTATCCGTTTTACTTACTCTATTCTGCAAGTCATACTAGTATAGCCACTATCACCAATTTTGAAAGAGAAACATGGGTAAAGGCAAACAAATTGCGAAGAACACCGATAAAAAGAAAGCAACGTCTGCAAAGAAGGACAACAAAAAGACTGTTGATTCCTCAAAGAAGACCAAGAAACCTTCTTCCAAGGGCGAAAGCTCAAGAACCTGCAGAGCTCCCCCTCCTCCTGAAGGGAAAACACCTTCAAAGGCTCAACCAGAGATTTCCTCCTCAGAGTCTGATAGTACGGACCCTGATTGAGCAGAATTCCTTTCGACCTATGTTGAGAACAGGGAATATCTTCGTTCATCAGACTCGGAAGTGGATTCGAAATGAAGGCCCCTTCAAGATCAACGTGTCACTTTTCTTTTAGATGAAGGCCCATTCAAGATTAACGTGCCACTTTTTCTTTTGTAATTCGAATAAAATCTTAGCACTTTTATGATGGGTAAAAAATCCAAGATAAGATCTTGGTATGATGAGGGATAAAACCCACCATTTTTAATTCGAATATTTGATTTTATTGGCATCTTCGCTAGTTGCCACTTTAGTTATTTATTTTTTCGAACTATTCTTGATTTATTCGAATCTCTTGCAGCGCTGGTCTATATCTTTTCAAATACTTACCATTTATACTCAAGGTACGTTGATCAGGAGTTAACTCCTCTAACTCATAAGCACCGTTCGAATAAATCTGAACTATCTTAAATGGTCCTTCCCAATTTGGGGACCACTTGCCCAGGGTTCGATCTTTTCTATCCATGGGCAGAATGACTTTCCACACCAAGTCTCCAACATTAAAAGTTTTTGACTTTACTTTCTTGTTATAAGCTTTTGCAACTCTTTCCTTTTGCCTAGTCAAGACTTCTAATGCTCTTAATCTCTCCTCATCTAAATCAACCAACTCGTCTGACATCATTTCCCAATAATGATCAATTGGTATGTCCATTTGTTTTTGTATTCTGGCTGATTGCAAATGTATTTCGACTGGAAGTACAGCATCATGACCAAACGTCAGTCGAAATGGGGTAGTGCCAGTTGATTCCTTAGGAGAATTTCTACATGCCCATAAAACTTGATCCAACGTTTTATTCCAATTTCTTGGTTTTTGGGCAATATGTTTTTTAATCAAGTTAATGATAATTTTATTGGCTGCTTCGACTTGACCATTTGCTTGCGCGTAATATGGTGTTGAGGTTAATAATCGAAAGCCAGTTTCTTGAGCAAATTCTTGCATCTTTCGTCCAGTAAAAACTGAACCTTGATCAGTGGTAATTGTTTCAGGAATACCATACCTATAAATAATATGGTTTTGAATGAAACTAATTACTGCCTCCTGATCGACATTTAGTAAAGGCACTGCTTCAATCCATTTAGTAAAATAGTCTATTCCAACTAAAATATATCGTTGGTTTTTAGACGAAGCAGGCTTAACCTCACCAATTAAATCCAGAGCCCATCCTCTGAAAGGCCAAGGTTTGATTATGAAGTGTAACTCACTAGCAGGTACATGCTGTATCCCTGCATGCTTTTGGCATTCTTGACAGCCTTTAGCAAATTCTATGCAGTCTTTTAACATAGACAGCCAATATAAACCTTGTCGAAATAAAAGCCATTTCATTTTATGTCCTGCTTGATGTGACCCACAGGCACCACTATGAACACGGGAGACTGCTAAGTATGCTTCTGATTCACTTAGGCATTTTAATAAAATTCCTTCTGCAGTCTTTTTAAATAATTCATTTCCCATAATCACGTAGTTCAAAGCCCTATATTTGATCTTTCGAGCCACATTACCTGTTGGATTTTCCAAATATTCAACAATGGATTTTCTCCAATCATTATCCAACATATTGTCAATGGCAAAAATTTGAATTTTTTCCTGAAGATCATCCACGTTTTCATCTTCACTATCTTGTGGTGTACTTGCCCCCACAAGTTTTGGCATTGACAATGTAGTGCTCAATGGCTCTTGTAACACCAGTTTATCTTTTATTTCGATCAACTGAGTTAACTTTTCCTTCGACAATTTGTACCCTGAAGCTATTTGGGCTAAATCATTTGCTTCTTGGTTTTCTAGTCGAGGTACATGTTCAATATTAATATAATCGAAATGATTCAGAAGAGAACTTGCTATAACAAAATATTTTGCTAAGTGTTCTTTCACACATCTGTATTCTTGTGTTAATTGTCTCAACACTAACTCTGAATCACCCCTTATGTTAACATTTCTTGCCCCCAAGCTAATTAAAAGTTCAAGGCCTGTGATTAAAGCTTCATATTCAGCCTCATTATTTGAGCAAAGACCTTTAATCTTATACTTGAACTTAGTTGGGATTTTTGTGGGGGATATTATTAAGATTCCAATCCCAGTTCCATGTTTATGTTTAGAACCATCGAAATACAAAATCCAAGGTTCAGTATCTACATAGTTTTGAGGCATTTCGATCACTGAGTGATCTACAATAAAATCTGCCACAATTTGACCCTTAACAGATTTCAAGGGCTTGTAAGTTAAAGAATATTCAGTTAATGCTAAAGCCCACTTTCCAATTCTACTGTGTAAAATAGGCTTCGATAACATGTGTTTAATAATATCATAATGAGAATACACATAGACATCAACAGGTTTTATATATTGCTTAAGTTTAATACAAGAGAAATACAAACAAAGACAAAGTTTTTCTATGGCAGTATATCTAGTTTCTGCATCATTTAATACACGACTAAGATAATAAATTGCATGCTCCACGCCATTTTCATCTTCCTGAGCCAACATGCTCCCAATGGTCTTGTCAGACGCAGCAATGTACAACTTCATAGCTTTGTTTCGACTAGGAGGCATTAGTACAGGAGGCTTAATCAAATACTCTTTAATTTCATCGAAAGCCTTTTGATGCTCTTCACTCCATTGGAATGGTTCATCTTTCTTGAGTCGAAGCAATGGCGAAAAAGTTTGAGCTTTGCCACTTAGATTCGAAATGAATCTTCTCAAGAAGTTGATTTTCCCTAGCAAAGATTGAAGCTGTTTCTTGGTCGAAGGAGGCTTTGTCTCAAGAATAGCCTTTGTCTTGTTCTAGTTTATCTCGATGCCTTTTTTATGCACCACAAAACCAAGGAAATCTCCTGCATGCACACAAAAAGCACACTTTAATGGATTCATTTTTAATCCATGTTTCCTCATTCGTTCGAAAGACTGCCTAAGGTAATCCAAATGGCTATCTTCAGACGAGGATTTGATGATTATATCATCTATATAAACTTGCATGAATGTGTCTATAAAATCATGGAACATAGAATTCATGGCCCTTTGATAAGTGGCCCCAGCATTTTTCAAACCAAAAGGCATAACAACCCATTCATAAGTGCCTAATGCACCAGGGCATCGAAATGCTGTTTTTGACACATCATTTTCAGCAATAAATACTTGGTTATAACCAGAATAACCATCTAACATACTTAAAAATTCAAAGCCAGCTGCTGAATCTACTAACATTTCTGCTACTAGCATAGCATATTCATCTTTAGGTGTAGCATTATTTAAATCCCTAAAATTTATGCATACTCTAAGAGTTCCATTCTTTTTAATAACAGGGACTATATTTGCTAACCATTCGACATACCTGGCAGCTCTGATGAATTTACACCTCAGCAGCCTTTCGATCTCATCCTTGATCTTGGACATGATTTCTGGTGCGAACCTTCTTGGTAATTGTCGCGTCGAATTTCGGATGTCAAGCTATTGGGGAAGCTTTGAATCACTAATTCTAAATTACGACTGAACTTTTAATTTTTCGGGGAAAAAAGGAAAAAAGTTCTAAATTACCTTGAGAAAAGATTTTAGGTTCGAAAGTCGATTATGCGAGGGGAAGGTATTAGCACCCCTCACATCCGTTGTACTCAACGGGAACCTCTTAGTCAGCTTAGGCTTAAAATGGTTCGATGTTTTACTTACGTGTTTAAATATGTATAAAAGGAAATATATAAAAGACATAATGCGGGATAAAGAAAGAGATAAAAACAAACGAAAAGGGAAAAACAAGTTTTTTATTAATGGGCTTGACAAGATGTCGATCTTGCTCCTACGTATCTCCCGGTAGTCGGAGAATTCAAAGCGTACGTAGTTCTTTGGTAGAAAAACGTTTGTATGTTGGTTCGTTTTAGTTAAAAAAAAGTTTGATCGCGTCCGAGCGAAAAAGTTTGAAAATAAAGAAAAAAAGTGTAATGAAAATAAATGTCAACTGCTCGGGTTGCTGCCGAACTGGCCATTGACGACAAGAAAGTAAAAAGTCAGCTGCTCGGGTTGTTGCCGAGCTGGCCACTGACGACAATGCATAAAAGTAAATGATTTGATGAAAAAGTTTTACGCTCGGACGTGAGCAAAGGTTTTAAAAACGTGCGAAGACGTACAAAGTTTTTAAAATGGTGAAAGATGGACGCTAGGCGATAAGCTCGCGCAAGGCGTGAATGTTTTAAAATAAAAGGCAAACGCACTGAGGCGAAAAATTCGCGCAAGGCGTGAAAGATTAAAAATAAACGCGCAAGGCGCGAAAGGTTCGGATTGACCACGAGGGCCAAGAAAAGGGTAAAAATGGCCACGAGGGGGCCAAGGGAAGATTGAGCGTGCTAGACGCGTCAAGGGTGGAATGACGATTGCCCGAGCGACGAGACATACGTCACGCATTCGTGCAATCGAGGTTTGGGGAGACATACGTCAAGCCATTCCCGTTTCATTCAAGTTTGGTTTTGTCACTCGGAGAAACCTCAAAGGGAACCAAAGCTTTTAAAAAGGAAAGTTAAAGAAAAAAAACACGAACAAATTTGTTGTTCGATCTTTATTAAAAATCATGAACGTTACTTGTCGTTTAAGTTATTGAAACTCAAGAACAAGTTTGGTTCAAGTTTGAATGGCAAACACAATCATAAAACATGCAAAACATTGGAAAGTTCACAAGTTCGGCTCAATTCGAGCTTGGTTAAAAAAGAGTGAGCGAACTCGGCTTAAGTTCGCGTTTGGATTGAAAATCATGAACAACATGGTTGTTCAAGTTTGTTTTGAAAATAGACGAACTTAGCTTGTTGCTCAAACTTGGTTTTGAAAATATTAAGAACATAACTTGTTTCACAAGTTATTCAAAATTTGTCGCACGAACTTGTGAAATTTTCAAAGTTGTGCATGATTATGAGTTGGGTTTGGACCAAAATGGTTTTAACCCTCTTTAGGTTCTGAATCAAGGGCTAGAATCCCAAAAATTTGACATTTGAATGCCTGATTCATGTTCTGAATTTCAACATACTTCGCAGAGCAACCAGAACTTGGCTCTGCGAAGTCAGGTTCTGGTGTGTTCGCAGTGCGAGCAATGCTTTGCTCTGCGAAGTATGCGAATTTTCAACTCAGAAGCTGTTTCTGAACAGAAGTTCAGAAACTGCTTCTAAGCAAGATTCAGAACCTAAAGGAGGTTATGAAACTTGACAAAAAGGAAGAAAAAAGGGTGGAAAAACACAGTTTTAAAGCTTGGCCCCTTTGAGGTCCCTTTTGAGGTTCAAAGGAGGTTTTGGTTCACAAAGCAAAATTGGACAAAGCAAGATATGTAAACAGCAAATACAATAGAAAAGAAAGGTTATAGGAGACTTACAGAACTCCTAGCAATGCTTGAACAAGACTGGAAGTGGCTTGCTTGCTTTGTGAGAGGTTATGAATAAGGTTCAAAGTGTTTGTGATGACTGATTTTGTGTTGCAATGCAAGGGATTTTTGTGTGGATTTCGTGTGTGTTGGCTCTCTGAATTGGTCTGTTTTTAGCTGGTTTTCAATGTGTTCAATGGTGTGTAATCCTAGTGCCTTGCATTCCCTTTTATAGGCAAAAATGCAATCTATGTAATGATGAACCAAATCCTAGAACACTAGCTGATCATGAGCAAAACTCAGGCTAGAACACTTTGCATTTAATGCTAATGGATAGGAATTGCTTTGCCTTGTGCCAAGGGGCAAGGTCTTGACTGATCTCAGCCACAAATGCCATTGATTCTAGAAGGTAATGATGGTAAAAACTGTAAAACAGGGCAGCTGCAAAAGGGATGATTCTTGGGATCAAACCTTGCAATCTTGGAAGGTCAAACAATCAAAACGTGTACTGCCATGTACAGGGAGATTGGGGGAATCAAAATTAGCATGTGGGCTTATGTGTGGGGGAAGAAATCCAGCTCAAAACAGGGCATGTCAAACAGCTTTTTTGCAACACAAACCACTTGGGATTGACTGGTTTTGGCAGGGGAAAAGGGAAGGAAAGGGATCAAGCAGCTGGCTGGCAAGTTTAGGTTGGGTGAGGGGTCAATTTGGGGGGACAAAAACTGACCAAGGATAGCCAATTTGTTTGATCACATGAGAGGTTGGAAGAAAGTTCTTCTTTCCTTTTACCTTTAATGTCACACATTAAATTCTGCCTTGCTGCACCAAATCAGTCACAAAACAGCAAGAATACAAGCAATAATGCTACTAATAATAATTGTAGTTGAAAGCAAAAAAGATAAACAACTATATAAAAATCTGCAGAAATTTTCGCAGAGGTCGCAGTGCGAAGGTGAGTTCGCACTGCGAACTCCACTTTTTTTTAATTTTTGTATTTAAAAATAAAAAGGTGGAAAATGGAGAAAATAATGATGTATAATGATAATAATGATGATAAAAAATGCAAAAATGCAAATGATGATGATAATGAAGGAAAATAGTAGATGATAATAATAATGAAAAATAATGACGAAAGATAATAATAAATAATAATAAAAATGATAATAACTTAATAATATATTAATAAAAATGAAAACCCTAATGATGATATTATTAAAGAAAAATATTAAGGATAATGATGATGATAGTAGTAATGCTTAACAATGATAAAATGCAAATATAAATATTATAGCAATAATAAAATAATAAAAGGTAAAAATAAATAATGAGATAATAACAAATAAAACACATAAAAAATATAAGTCAAAAAATGGGGTATGACAGATGCCCCTATTTAAGTTTCTTCGTCCCGGAGGTTGAAAGTGAAATTTGAAATGGACGGGCCGAAGAGACTTAAATATAGAGTACGCCATTTTTTGACTAAATATTTTCATGAATTGTAAATGTTATAAATGCATGTATGCAAATGTTATGGATGCTTGTAATGTAAACATGGATGCAAAGACGATGAAAAAAAAGAAGACCATACCGAGGATAAGTGTCAGCTGTTCGGGTTGTTGCCGAACTGCCACTGACAACAAAGAATGAAAAGGTAAATGCCAGCTGTTCGGGTTGTTGCCGAACTGGCCACTGGCGACAAAAGAATGAAAAGAATGTCAACTGTTCGGATGTTGCCGAACTTGCCATTGACGACGGGAAAATAAATGTCAACTGTTCGGATGTTGCCGAACTTGCCATTGACGACGGGAAAATAAATGTCAACTGTTCGGATGTTGCCGAACTTGCCATTGACGACGGGAAAATAAATGTCAACTGTTCGGATGTTGCCGAACTTGCCATTGACGACAGGAAAATAAAATGTCAACTGTTCGGATGTTGCCGAACTTGCCATTGACGACAGGAAAATAAAATGTCAACTGTTCGGATGTTGCCGAACTTGCCATTGACGACAGGAAAATAAATGTCAACTGTTCGGATGTTGCCGAACTTGCCATTGACGACAGGAAAATAAAATGCCAACTGTTCGGATGTTGCCGAACTTGCCATTGACGACAGGAAAATAAATGAAAGATGTCAGCTGTTCGGATGGTTACCGAACTTGCCACTGACGATACTGGGGATGCGGCTGACAAGCCGTTCCTTACAAAAAAAATGCCCCTTCAATCGGGGAGAAAGAATGCACAAGTTGTTCATTGAAGAACTTGCCACTTGGCACAAGACTGGGGAGTACGCACAAGCTGTTCATTAAAGAACTGCCCCTTGGCGTAAAGACTTGACAAAAAGACGCGCAAGCTGTTCGTTTGAACTGCCACTTGGCGGAAAAGGGTGACATCTCTGAACCAGACAGACTGGGGATGACACTGGGAAAAAAGAATTCACGAATTGCTCGCGATTGTTTGGTGAGACTCATGATGGTTAGAAGTAACCATGTATGACATGCTGTATGCATATGTATGAATGCATGAATGTATGACTGTCACTGAGGACGTCATGTGAGGGATGGATTTGTACTGGGGATACCCACTTGTTTGTTAAGGAATTGCCCCTGGATGTGAGATGCATGCTAATGAATGATTATGATATGATGCATGAATTATGCTGACCTGGAGGATGACAGACATCACGTGGGACGCTGGGGAACTATGGTTTGAATGCCGAGCAAAGTCGGGCTTGAATGATGTAAGACTCCACTGGGGGGTATGCCAATAAGATTGGGCTTCGCTCGTGAATTCACTGGGGATATAAGGATCATTTTGGAAGCATGATCAATATCCAGCCTTCGATGCCAATGGTAATTGGGCTTGTGAGAATGGAACAAATATTGACTTCCTGGGGAATTGGTAGTCCGCTGGGGAGAAGAACTGGCGATTCCGTCGGGAATGCTTATGCTTTGGTCGGTCTTTGCCTGAAGGGTCCTTTCGGGTTCTTAACTCACTGGGGAATTTTCGATTAATTCACCAAGGATTCTGTTGGGGGATTCCTTTTTGCGATTGACCATGCTCGGCCTGCGAAGCATTATCTGCTTTAAGGATAGACATTGATGTTCACTCCGAGTATTCGCAAGTTCGAAAAGGAATGTGTTTGCTTTTGGATAAAAAAAATGAAAGACTCATGTAATAAATTTTGAAAAAGTTTTTTTTTGTTTTAAAAGTACTATCATCAAGAATAAAAATGAAAGAAAGAATTTTGACAAAAGGTAAAGAATGTTGGGAAGTGAAATTTATTAAAGGGGTGGTAGCCTGCCAAAGGCGTGGTTCCACAAATCTTACAAAGTCTAAAAAAGGTAAATATAAAAGAGAAGGGTACATTGAACGCGATGGCCACTAGTATCCCTAATAACTTTGAATTCCCTGTCTGGATGCTTCCGATTCGGAGTCTTCAGACAATTGATGTGTCCTGAGTAGATCACGACCAATCCGATGTAGTTACCTTGTCCTTTAATCCTTAATTTTTGCATAGGTCACCCTTTCAGATGCTTGACCTATCAGGATAGCTATTTTTGTTTTATGTCTCTAATTTTTGCCTGGACCGCCCTTTCAGGTTTTCAGTCCATCGAGACGCTCTTTTTTGCTTAAGCCGCCCTTTCAGGTTTTCGACTTACCGAGCTATTCTTTTGTTTTTAGACAAAATATTTCTTGACTACATCGGAGTTCACGGGACGCGGGAAATCCTCGCCGTCCATTGTTGTGAGAATCAAGGCTCCTCCGGAGAATACTCTCTTGACGACATAAGGGCCTTCATAGTTAGGTGTCCATTTGCCCCTAGAGTCAGGTTGAAAGGATAGGATCCTTTTGAGCACGAGGTCTCCTTCTTGGATTTCCCGAGGACGGACTTTCTTGTCAAAAGCTTGTTTCATCCTTTGTTGGTACAGTTGTCCATGACATAAGGCTGTCATGCGTTTCTCCTCAATTAAATTCAACTGATCGTATCTGTTTTGACACCATTCAGCCTCTGATAACTTAGCCTCCATCAAGATTCTCAATGACGGGATTTCGACTTCTACGGGGAGCACTGCTTCCATGCCGTACACTAAAGAGAAAGGGGTTGCCCCGGTCGACGTACGTACTGAAGTACGGTATCCGTGTAAGGCGTATGGTAGCATCTCATGCCAATCTTTGTATGAGACTACCATCTTTTGCACTATTTTCTTGATGTTTTTGTTTGCAGCTTCAACCGCACCATTCATCTGAGGTCTATAAGGAGAAGAGTTATGATGTTCGATCTTGAACTCTTTGCATAGTTCCTTCATCATTTTGTTATTCAAGTTGGTCCCATTGTCGGTGATGATCTTGCTGGGAATACTATATCGACAGATGATGTGATTCTTAATGAATCGGACCACCACTTGTTTGGTGACGTTGGCATATGATGCAGCCTCAACCCATTTGGTGAAGTAGTCGATTGCCACTAAGATGAAGCGATGTCCATTAGAAGCTTTGGGTTCGATCCTACCAATCATGTCAATGCCCCACATGGAGAAAGGCCATGGTGATGAGAGGACATTCAGAGCCGTTGGTGGCATGTGGATCTTGTCCGCATAGATTTGACATTTGTGGCATTTCCTGGCATGCTTGTAGCAATCCCTTTCCAAGGTCATCCAGTAATACCCGGCTCTTAAGATTTTCTTAGCCATTGTGTGCCCACTGGAATGGGTTCCGAAGGAGCCTTCATGTATTTCATGCATTATGAGGTCCGCTTCTTGCTCATCAACACATCTGAGCAACACCATATCAAAATTCCTCTTGTATAAAACTTCTCCGTTTAAAAAGAAGTTGCCGGCTAATCTTCGCAGAGTTTTCTTATCCTTGTTGGATGCCCCATGCGGGTACTCCTGCTTTTGGAGGAAACATTTGATGTCATGGAACCATGGTTTGTCATCTATGACTGCTTCGGCTGCAAATACACGTGCGGGCCTTTCTAGGTGTTGAACCTTGATTGTTGGAATTTCGTTCCGGCGACTGACCTCATACATCGAAGATAAGGTTGCTAGAGCATCCGCCATTTGATTCTCGTCTCGAGGAATGTGATGCAGCTTGACTTTGTTGAAAAAGGTTAGCAAGCGTCTTGCGTAATCTTTGTAAGGGATCAAGCCGGTGTGGCGAGTTTCCCAATCTCCATTGATTTGATTAATCACAAGAGCTGAATCTCCGTAAATGTCGAGGTTCTTGATCCTTAGATCAATGGCTTCCTCAATTCCTAATATACAAGCTTCATACTCTGCCATATTGTTTGTACAGTCGAATGATAGTCTTGCAGCAAAAGGGAGATGCTTGCCCTCAGGGGTGACGATGACTGCTCCAATTCCGTTGCCATAGACATTGACAGCTCCATCAAAGATTAACTTCCATTTAGATTCGGGATCTGGACCTTCGCCGAATAGTGGCTCGTCATAATCCTTCATCTTTAGGTACATGATTTCTTCATCGGGGAAGTCAAACTTGATCGATTGATAATCTTCAATTGGTTGATGAGCCAAATGGTCAGCGAGAATGCTGGCTTTGATAGCTTTCTGAGTGTGGTACTCGATGTCGTATTCTGACGACAACATTTGCCAACGGGCGATCCTTCCGGTTAAAGCGGGTTTTTCAAAGATGTACTTGATTGGATCCATCTTGGATATCAACCAAGTGGTATGATTAAGCATGTAGTGGCGAAGACGCCTAGCAGCCCAAGCTAATGCGCAGCAAGTCTTTTCAAGTAGAGAGTATCGGGACTCACAATCCGTAAATTTCTTGCTTAGGTAGTAGACGGCGTGCTCTTTTCTACCGGTTTCATCTTGTTGTCCGAGTACACAACCCATGGAGTCCTCCAATACGGTTAAGTACATGATCAAAGGTCTTCCTTCGACTGGAGGAATAAGTATTGGAGGTTCTAGCAGGTACTTCTTGATGCTATCAAAAGCTTTTTGGCAATCTTCCGTCCATACCACTTCTTGATTTTTGCGGAGTAGTTTGAAGATGGGTCCACAAGTGGCTGTCATATGGGATATGAATCTAGAGACGTAGTTTAAACGTCCTAGAAACCCCCTTACTTGCTTCTCAGTTTGAGGAGCAGGCATTTCTCTGATGGCTTTGACCTTATCGGGATCTACCTCGATACCCTTTTGACTGACAATGAAACCTAGGAGTTTTCCTGATCTCACGCCGAACGTACATTTGTTGGGGTTCAGGCGTAGCCGATACTTTCTCAGGCGCTGAAACATCTTTGACAAATATTCGACATGCTCTTCTTCCGTTCTTGATTTGACAATCATGTCGTCGACATACACTTCGATTTCTTTGTGTATCATGTCGTGGAAAAGAGTAGTCATGCCCCTTTGGTAGGTAGCACCCGCATTCGTTAAGCCAAAAGGCATCACTTGATAGCAGAAGGTACCCCAAGGTGTAATAAAAGACGTTTTTTCTCTATCTTCAACAGCCATTTTAATCTGATTATACCCTGAGAAACCGTCCATGAAGGAGAAAACCTTGGATTCGGCGGTATTGTCGACCAATATGTCAATGTGAGGTAACGGGAAGTCGTCCTTCGGGCTAGCCTTGTTTAAATCTCGATAGTCGACACACATTCTGACTTTACCATCCTTCTTGGGAACTGGCACTATGTTGGCCAACCATTGAGGATATTCCGAGGTAACGAGAAATCCAGCGTTAATTTGCTTTTGCACTTCCTCTTTGATCTTAAGAGCCATGTCAGGGCGAGTTCTTCTCAACTTCTGCTTGACTGGCGAACATTCCGGTTTTAGAGGTAAGTGGTGCTCCACAATCTCAGGATCCAATCCTGGCATATCTTGATATGACCATGCAAAGATATCCACATACTCTTCAAGAAGCTTGATTATTTTCTCTTTGACGGGCGCATCCAATAACGCTCCTATCTTAACCTCTTTCTTTTCTTCTTCGGAACCCAAGTTGATGACCTCTATTGTTTCCTCGTGAGGCTGAATGGTCTTCCTCTCTTGTTCTAGTAGGCGCTTGATCTCATCCGGGATCTCTTCATCCTCTTCTTCTTCCGCTTCGTAAACAGGGAATTCAAAGTTTGGAGGGAGTCTAGGGCTAAGGTGTTCAACGGGTTTATGGGTGCTTAGTCTGCATGTGATGGATGATTGATTTTAGTAAAAGAAAAAAAATGCAGACTCTTTGAAATTAAAAGAAAATGTTTTTGGTTTTTGATATTGAAAATAAAAAGAAAAGGACAACGTATAAATACGTGGAAGTTGTAATACAAACAACGATTTTTATTTATTGATGATAGTATATTAAACAAGCCCTACATGAGTCTCCCTTCGCTTCGGGCGAGGCGAAAGGGTTTTTTTTTCTTTTGAAAAAGATAAAAAGACAAACACATTACTTGGAAGACTGAATAACAGAGGGAACATCGATAGCAACCCAATTGCGACAAGCTCCTCCGGGCGTTACATGGACAGGTGCTGTTTCTTCCGGCCCATCTTCAATGATGGCGTTGGTTTCCTTTGCGGAGTGAATAAAGCTGGCGCTACGAAAGATGTTCTCGAGCGGCTCAATGTTAGTTCTTGGTTTGGCAACTCTTGTAGTTGGAGTGAAACCTAAACCTTCTCTATGCTTACGCTCCGGCAGACTTATTGTCTTTCCCCAATCCGGGAGTAAGTCATCTTGCACTGCTCTTTGTGCGCTCTTGAAAGAAGACATGGACGCTTCCTTCTTTGTGGCACTCTCATCTTCTAAGGAGAGACCTTGGAATGATGTCCCGTCAACGATATCAGCACCGATGAACGAGAAAGCCGACAGATGGCTGATTAACAGAGCTTCCTCTCCTCCCACTGTAACTAGCTTCCCATTCTTCACAAATTTCAGCTTTTGATGCAGTGTGGATGTCACTGCTCCGGCTTCGTGGATCCATGGTCGACCTAACAAACAACTATACGCTGCTTGTATGTCCATTACTTGGAAGGTTATTTGGAAGACAGACGGTCCGATGGTAATAGGTAAATCCACTTGGCCTCATGGGGGTCCCCTGGTAAGAAAGCTGGTCAAGGGTTGTTTTGGCCATTACGTTCAATGAAGAGCCGGTGTCTACAAGTACATTTGATAAAGCATCCGACTTGCAGTTTACCGATATATGTAATGCCAAATTATGGTGTCTTCCTTGCTCCGGGAGTTCTTCATCACTAAAGCTTAGGCTATTGCAAACAGTGATGTTTCCGACAATGCCTCCGAATTGGCCGAGGGTTATGTCGTGCTCCACAAAGGCTTGGTCCAAGACCCTCATCAATGATTCTCTATGTGCGTCGGAGTTCAACAATAAGGATAGCATAGAGATCTTGGAAGGCGTTTGCAACAACTGATCCACGACCTTGTATTCGCTCTTCTTGATTAACTTCAATACTTCATCAAGATCCGAATCGGCGTTTACCCCACTGGATTGACCCATTTCTTGGCTTGTGCAGGAGTCTTGGGTTGGCTTCGGTTTAAATACCGGGGTATTGACCTTCTCTTGGACTATTGTGGGAAGAACACGTCCGCTCCTTAGTACTTTACTGCTGTCCGTGATATTATCAACAGGGGCTAAGGGAGGAATAGGCGTCTCTTGGCCGTTGTTTATCATGGTTGCAAGGTACTTATAAGGGACTGCTTTGTTGGAAGTGTACGGGGCAGGCCCGGGTAAACAGATTACAAGTGGAGTAGTGGCAGGCTCTTGGCTGCTGAAGGCTACCTCCAAATGTTCCGGGATATCAAACTCTGGAATTATGACACATACACTTTCGTCCTTTTTGGTGACAACGAGCTCTTTCTTGTCCATTAGTCCTTGTATGTCATTTTGGATTTGCATACATCCTTGAGGACTTGCTGAACACTCTTCACACCTAGCATGATCGTGCTCGAACATGGCTGCTTTACACATTCCGATGTGTAATGGAACCAAAGGAGTCCTGATGTTTTGGACTTTCAAAATATGATGGGTTCCTTGGTGTTCTTGAACCATGTTGATTGAGGAACCATGATTCGGCAGCGGGTTAGTTTGGACATTTGGGTTTGAGTCCTTGAAGGTCAACACTTTGGTACGGACTAGCTTCTGGACCTCATTCTTTAAAGCAAGGCAACGTTCCACATCATGGCCTGATGCCCCTTGATGGTATGCGCATGTAAGGTCATGTCGATACCATGGAGGTAATTCACTTGGTACGGGAGGTGGTGCTCTTGTTTGTACGAGATTTCTCGCAAGTAAAGCCGGGAGCAGGTCCGCGTACTTCATGGGTATCGGATCGAATGCCGCTCTTGGGCGATTCTGATGGTTGAAGGGCTGTTGAGGTGCTTGAGGTCGGAATTGCTGCTGACCTTGTGGGCGGGGCTGCTGGTATGATTGTTGTGGATTTTGCGGATGTTGTTGTTGATAGGATTGCTGATATTGAGGGAGAGATCTTTGCGGGACTTGAACTTGGTAATTTGGAGGTGTAGAGATGGCAGGTGAGATAGCAGAGACATGCGGATATGCTGAGTACCCTTGATGAGGTCCTCCATGACCAACCATGCCGATATCTTGCTCTTTCTTCCTTGGATAGCTACCCCCGAATCTCTTTGTGCTACTAGACGGAGCACTTTCCTTTGTTAAGCGTCCTTCTCGGACCGCATCTTCCAAACGTACACCCATGCTTACCATCTCGGTGAAGTCACTTGGCGCACTGGCAACCATTCGTTCATAGTAAAAGGAACCAAGGGTATTTAAAAAGATCTTGGTCATTTCCTTTTCTTCTAGAGACGGGCTAATCTGAGCCGCTATCTCTCTCCATCTTTGTGCGTACTCCTTAAAGGTCTCTTTGTCCTTTTGGGCCATAGCCCAGAGTTGGTCCCGGTCCGGGGCCATGTCCAAATTATATTTGTACTGGCGGACAAACGCCTCTCCCAAGTCATTAAAGGTTTGGATTTTGGTACTATCCAAACCCATGTACCACTTTAAAGCGGCACCGGTTAAGCTATCTTGGAAATAATGAATGAGCAGCTGATGGTTGTCGGTTTGTGTCGACATCTTTCTTGCGTACATTACCAAGTGACTTTGCGGGCAAGTATTCCCTTTGTACTTCTCAAAATCCGGGACCTTGAATTTAGGAGGGATCTTGACATTGGGTACTAGGCAGAGATCATGGGCGTCCTTCCCGAATAAATCCTTCCCTCGGAGGGCCTTAATCTCCTTTTGCATCTCATCGAATTTTTCAAGGAAATCCGCCATCCTATCCTGGGCGCCTAAACTTTCGGCGTGAAAGATAGGCCCGTAATCCCCTTGAGTGGTGTGAACCACTGGCGTAGTGAAGGCCGCAGCAGCCTGAGTAAAGGTAACCTCGGGTTGAATGACCGGGGTTTCTTGAAAGGTAGTTGGAATAGGGACGGATTCTTCGCCAAACTCAAATGGCATACCCCATGTGCAACCGGGGGGTTTAGTGTAGCGCTGAGTTCCATCAAGTGGGGGCGGAGTCGAAGTAGAAGCTAGTGCTGGAGCCTGGGAGCTAGAAGGAGGAGGTGGTGCCGGGATTTGTGCGGCTGCTAGTAGTTTCACTAACTCCGTTAGTTTTTCCATTTCAGTTCTCATAGATGTTACTTCTTCACGAAGATCTTGATTCTCTTGCTCGAGGTTTTCCATTTTCCTCTTTAGGGTCGCTCGGGTATTGTAGGAGTGAGTTGCCTCGGGATGTTGAGCCACTTTTTCTTACAAGAAGACGCGTAGTGTTGCGGAGAGAATGCAAACACTGAAGACTCAATTTGGATTATAAGAAATCCTGAGGATAAGAAAAAGGGAAATGAGTTTGGACTCGAGGATGACCTTATGCATGATAATGAATGATGTATGCATGAAAAAATTTTGCTTTGCTTTATAAGGAAATTTAAAAGTGAACAATTAATATTAGCAATTTACAGTGTTTGAAACCGGAAATTTAACATTGTCAAAATATATTTGATTTAATAACATTGAGATTACAAAGTGTAACTAATGCTAATACAAATCAAATAGCCGCTCGCCTCTCGGCTTTGCCTATTTCCTCCCTATAGAAATCTAATGTGTTTTTGCAGAACTTCATAAATTCCTGGATTTCCGTAGGGATGACAAAGTACGGCGCGACCATCTCGGCCTTTGCAAGTTTCTTCGGAAGCTCGGCGATGACTAAGTTTGAGAATGCGACTAATCTAGTGAAGTCCTCACTTAGTCGGGAGGCATCTTGCCACACAAACTCAATCACTTCCTTGCGTTGGGCTAGCTGGATATTTGCATGCCTAATCTCATCGAGGAGTCGTGCAATGTGATTCCCATGCTCTCTTGCAATCTTATCGAAGTATTCTTCGAATTTCTTGATGTCCGCCTCGAGGCGATTGCAATGTAGCTTCCCTTGATGAGAAAGGCTCTCATGTCTTTGCCGTTGGACGCGTTCGGCTTGAAGCTGCTCTTTGTAGTCTTTCACTACTTCTTGGAGCTGTTGATTTTTCTCTTGAAACTTCAACCTCCATTTCCGTTGAGCTTCGATAGCTAACTCGCCGAACTTCTTGAGCTCTTGGTTGGAATGCAAGATTCTTTCCAACTCTTCGTCCTTGGCCACAAGGTTGGCATCCGCACTAACCAAGCCGCCTCCTATCCAATTTCTCTTCCCTTCGGAGATCTTTAGCCGTTTTTGGCACACTAGAAGAGAGTTTGTTACTTCATCGCGATCTCTCTTCGTCCTAGTGATCTCTCCCAAAGCTTGGAGGTGCTTTAATTCTAAGTCCCAAATTTTAGCCTTGAGCTCTTCCTCCACTTTGTTGGGAACGGTTATGTTTGACTTAGGAATCTTGAGCTTGAAGACGAGCGTGTTTTTATTTCCGGAATCCATATTTTCTTTGCTAATATTTGATTGTTCTTTTTAAATTCCTATAAAGCAAAGTGATATGCGAAAATTATTTTCCATGAATGTAAATGTATGATATGCATGGGTGTGATATGTAGGTTCAAAATTTCCCCCCATCCTCACGTGTAGGCTCTAATAGGTAAGATTCCTAAGAAGAGGTCCTTAGAGTCATTAACCTCATATGGAATTAGGGTTGTCTATGGACATACGTCGACATGACTTCAATTAATTCCATATGAGAATCTCGTCTAAGCGGGGTTGGGCATCCTACCTCACGGACATACGTCAACGCGGGCTTCCGCACACAACCTCCTTCTAACTTAGTTTTCTCTCGAGCTCGGGTAGAGAGCCTCACACGTCCGGCATTAACCCGAACAATGTGGAGTAACATCGCTCAAGTAACCCCCACAATTGAGATATATATGAATATGAAGCACAAATGATATATATATGAGAGTATAAGAATAAACAAGACAAATAATGACAAGAAGACATGAACACGTAAGTAAAATGAACCAAATTAGCCTAAAAGCCGACTGAGATAGGCTTGACTCGTTTATGCACAAACAAAGTGTTTTATGCATGGTCCCCAGTGAAGTCGCCATTTCTGTCGCGTCGAATTTCGGATGTCAAGCTATTGGGGAAGCTTTGAATCACTAATTCTAAATTACGACTGAACTTTTAATTTTTCGGGGAAAAAAGGAAAAAAGTTCTAAATTACCTTGAGAAAAGATTTTAGGTTCGAAAGTCGATTATGCGAGGGGAAGGTATTAGCACCCCTCACATCCGTTGTACTCAACGGGAACCTCTTAGTCAGCTTAGGCTTAAAATGGTTCGATGTTTTACTTACGTGTTTAAATATGTATAAAAGGAAATATATAAAAGACATAATGCGGGATAAAGAAAGAGATAAAAACAAACGAAAAGGGAAAAACAAGTTTTTTATTAATGGGCTTGACAAGATGTCGATCTTGCTCCTACGTATCTCCCGGTAGTCGGAGAATTCAAAGCGTACGTAGTTCTTTGGTAGAAAAACGTTTGTATGTTGGTTCGTTTTAGTTAAAAAAAAGTTTGATCGCGTCCGAGCGAAAAAGTTTGAAAATAAAGAAAAAAAGTGTAATGAAAATAAATGTCAACTGCTCGGGTTGCTGCCGAACTGGCCATTGACGACAAGAAAGTAAAAAGTCAGCTGCTCGGGTTGTTGCCGAGCTGGCCACTGACGACAATGCATAAAAGTAAATGATTTGATGAAAAAGTTTTACGCTCGGACGTGAGCAAAGGTTTTAAAAACGTGCGAAGACGTACAAAGTTTTTAAAATGGTGAAAGATGGACGCTAGGCGATAAGCTCGCGCAAGGCGTGAATGTTTTAAAATAAAAGGCAAACGCACTGAGGCGAAAAATTCGCGCAAGGCGTGAAAGATTAAAAATAAACGCGCAAGGCGCGAAAGGTTCGGATTGACCACGAGGGCCAAGAAAAGGGTAAAAATGGCCACGAGGGGGCCAAGGGAAGATTGAGCGTGCTAGACGCGTCAAGGGTGGAATGACGATTGCCCGAGCGACGAGACATACGTCACGCATTCGTGCAATCGAGGTTTGGGGAGACATACGTCAAGCCATTCCCGTTTCATTCAAGTTTGGTTTTGTCACTCGGAGAAACCTCAAAGGGAACCAAAGCTTTTAAAAAGGAAAGTTAAAGAAAAAAAACACGAACAAATTTGTTGTTCGATCTTTATTAAAAATCATGAACGTTACTTGTCGTTTAAGTTATTGAAACTCAAGAACAAGTTTGGTTCAAGTTTGAATGGCAAACACAATCATAAAACATGCAAAACATTGGAAAGTTCACAAGTTCGGCTCAATTCGAGCTTGGTTAAAAAAGAGTGAGCGAACTCGGCTTAAGTTCGCGTTTGGATTGAAAATCATGAACAACATGGTTGTTCAAGTTTGTTTTGAAAATAGACGAACTTAGCTTGTTGCTCAAACTTGGTTTTGAAAATATTAAGAACATAACTTGTTTCACAAGTTATTCAAAATTTGTCGCACGAACTTGTGAAATTTTCAAAGTTGTGCATGATTATGAGTTGGGTTTGGACCAAAATGGTTTTAACCCTCTTTAGGTTCTGAATCAAGGGCTAGAATCCCAAAAATTTGACATTTGAATGCCTGATTCATGTTCTGAATTTCAACATACTTCGCAGAGCAACCAGAACTTGGCTCTGCGAAGTCAGGTTCTGGTGTGTTCGCAGTGCGAGCAATGCTTTGCTCTGCGAAGTATGCGAATTTTCAACTCAGAAGCTGTTTCTGAACAGAAGTTCAGAAACTGCTTCTAAGCAAGATTCAGAACCTAAAGGAGGTTATGAAACTTGACAAAAAGGAAGAAAAAAGGGTGGAAAAACACAGTTTTAAAGCTTGGCCCCTTTGAGGTCCCTTTTGAGGTTCAAAGGAGGTTTTGGTTCACAAAGCAAAATTGGACAAAGCAAGATATGTAAACAGCAAATACAATAGAAAAGAAAGGTTATAGGAGACTTACAGAACTCCTAGCAATGCTTGAACAAGACTGGAAGTGGCTTGCTTGCTTTGTGAGAGGTTATGAATAAGGTTCAAAGTGTTTGTGATGACTGATTTTGTGTTGCAATGCAAGGGATTTTTGTGTGGATTTCGTGTGTGTTGGCTCTCTGAATTGGTCTGTTTTTAGCTGGTTTTCAATGTGTTCAATGGTGTGTAATCCTAGTGCCTTGCATTCCCTTTTATAGGCAAAAATGCAATCTATGTAATGATGAACCAAATCCTAGAACACTAGCTGATCATGAGCTAAACTCAGGCTAGAACACTTTGCATTTAATGCTAATGGATAGGAATTGCTTTGCCTTGTGCCAAGGGGCAAGGTCTTGACTGATCTCAGCCACAAATGCCATTGATTCTAGAAGGTAATGATGGTAAAAACTGTAAAACAGGGCAGCTGCAAAAGGGATGATTCTTGGGATCAAACCTTGCAATCTTGGAAGGTCAAACAATCAAAACGTGTACTGCCATGTACAGGGAGATTGGGGGAATCAAAATTAGCATGTGGGCTTATGTGTGGGGGAAGAAATCCAGCTCAAAACAGGGCATGTCAAACAGCTTTTTTGCAACACAAACCACTTGGGATTGACTGGTTTTGGCAGGGGAAAAGGGAAGGAAAGGGATCAAGCAGCTGGCTGGCAAGTTTAGGTTGGGTGAGGGGTCAATTTGGGGGGACAAAAACTGACCAAGGATAGCCAATTTGTTTGATCACATGAGAGGTTGGAAGAAAGTTCTTCTTTCCTTTTACCTTTAATGTCACACATTAAATTCTGCCTTGCTGCACCAAATCAGTCACAAAACAGCAAGAATACAAGCAATAATGCTACTAATAATAATTGTAGTTGAAAGCAAAAAGATAAACAACTATATAAAAATCTGCAGAAATTTTCGCAGAGGTCGCAGTGCGAAGGTGAGTTCGCACTGCGAACTCCACTTTTTTTTAATTTTTGTATTTAAAAATAAAAAGGTGAAAAATGGAGAAAATAATGATGTATAATGATAATAATGATGATAAAAAATGCAAAAATGCAAATGATGATGATAATGAAGGAAAATAGTAGATGATAATAATAATGAAAAATAATGACGAAAGATAATAATAAATAATAATAAAAATGATAATAACTTAATAATATATTAATAAAAATGAAAACCCTAATGATGATATTATTAAAGAAAAATATTAAGGATAATGATGATGATAGTAGTAATGCTTAACAATGATAAAATGCAAATATAAATATTATAGCAATAATAAAAGAGTCAGAATCCATTGACACCAGGTGTAAGTCTAAAAGACTTACACCAAATCTCAACCGTTATAAGTGATTGATCTAACGACTCATAATATGTCAGTAATAAATGGAAAGAAATCGCATAATGACCAGAAAAGAAAATGATCTCAAAGAGATATTGCTTGATTTGCATTTAATTATTTTCTTACTCTCTCTTATTAAAATATGACACAAATATTTTTTTTGTGTGGCTGACCTGCAAATTAGAAAAAATGGGACTTATTCTCAGTGAAAACAATATGATTGTGTCAAAAAATTGCACTTTGTTTTTAGTGAAAGTCGCGTCTCTGGTGGGAGACCTGAATAGGTCACCTACCATAGGAGACTTGATATATATATATATATATATATATATATATATATATATATATATATATATATTGCAAAATGAATATAAACAACACATGAAAGCTTTTTTTTTTTTTTTTTTGCAAAATGAATATAAACCACACATGAAAGCTTTTAAATGGCTGTGATCTATAGATAATGTGACCCACTAAAATGTTATCGTTTAAAGGATTAAATAAAAAGGATTAAATAAATTTTTAGTCCCTAGAAATATTGTTTTTAGTCATCATATAAAAAAATGATATATTTTGGTCTCTATAAAAAAATCCGGCACATAATTTTAGTCCCTATTAAAATAAAATTTATTCAATTATGCTTAAACTTTTAAATTTTTGAATAATTTTTTACAGACAGGTTAAGATCATTATAAGAAACTATTTTATAAAAAAATAATATTTTTTAACATGTAATGAATTAAATATAAATTTTTATAAACATTATAATTTCAAGATTAAAATAATAAAAATTTAGACCTTCCTTCAAAAAAAAAAATTTGGACCTAAAACTCAAATTTTGAATTAATTTTTTTTTGCGGAGGAACTTTGTATAATGTTCTAAATAAATATGTAAAAAATCATTCAAAAATTTAAAATTTTAAGCATAATTTAATTTAATAGGGACTAAAATTGCGTGTCGAAATTTTTTTTAACAAATATTTTTTTTGTTAACAAAGATTAAAGATAAACATTCTTTTTTATTTTAATTGAGGAAAAATGGTCCCCTTTTCCCAAAAAAATAAAATAAAACAATGGTCCCCTTGTTGTCCCCTTGTTTTTTGCTCAAAGAATGAAACTATTTTTAACAAACTAACATGGAAGAAAAAACTTGCAATTGCAGATGTAAATGACATGACAATAGCACAAAGAATTATAGTTTCATATTATGAGAGGGAAAAATAATTAAAGGTGAATCAAAAAATATCTCATAGATAATTTCCTTTTCTAATCATCATGTGATTTCTTTCCATTTATTATTGACATAATATGAACCGTTAGATCAACTAATAATAATGGTTGAGATTTGGTGTAAGTTTCAAGACTTACACCTGGTGTCAACAGATCCTGACTCATAATAAAATAATAAAAGGTAAAAATAAATAATGAGATAATAACAAATAAAACACATAAAAAATATAAGTCAAAAAATGGGGTATGACAGTAATTGTTTTACTGGCCTCTTTCCTTCTTTAATAGGTAATTTCAGTTCGACCATTTCTCTGCTTAACCCAGGCATTTCGTTGTAATCCCAAGCAAAGCAGTCTTTGAATTCTTTAAGGAGAAGCACCAGCTTTTCTTTTAGACTTGAAGTGATATTGGCACTGATATAAGTTGGCCTTTTAATCGAGCCATCTCCAATATCGATCTCCTCCAAAGGATCTTGTGCTTGCATCTTTGGCGCCTCACTCATAGGATCCTTCTCGAACCCCAGTGGCTCATCGTCATAAATGCAGTCAAGTCTTCGATCCTTTGTTTTTTTGATTTTCTGATATTCGATCTTGGCTTCCACTGCCATATTTTGTTGAAACTCAGCCTCAAGGGCCGTACTTAATCTATTCTCGGCCATATAAGCCGTAATCCTGGCCCATGCAGTGGCCTCAGTCATAGTAATCTTCATATATATTCCACCCAGTTGGTGGAATGACTCCATCTTCAGAAGAAACAACACCAATTTCTTCCCTCTCCCATATAAAGCCATGGGTAGGATGGAGCTTGACAGAATGGATAACATTGTCACTTGGCTCGAAAGCAGAGTCCTTGTCACCACAAGGTGCTATATTAGCCAAATTTTTGTCAAAGGTTTGTGGAGTGACAATGTCAACCTCTGACCTATAGAAGCTTTGATCTGCCTCTATGTTTGCAACAATCCCATCCTCCCTCCAAATAATAAGTTTCTGGTGGAGAGTAGATGGTACAGCCCCAACTCCGTGGATCCATTCCCTTCCTAACAGCAAGTTAAAGTTAGCCTTGGATTGTACCACCAGGAATAGAGTTGGTCGAACTATACTGCCTACAGCAACATCAACTTGTATGGCTCCCAACGAATAGCCAGTTTTGCCCTCATAATTAGAGAGCACAATGTTGTGGGCAGATAGATCAGTGTCATATTTCCCAATCTTGTAGAGCATAGATTGAGGCATCAAGTTGACAGCTGCTCCCCCATCTATGAGCACTTTGTTGATCCCAACATTTTCAACCTTTGCTCTGATGAAAAGGGGTTTGAGATGGCTTTTCATCCCAAGACTTGGCTTCTCGAAAGAGGCTAATTGCTCTTCAACGCAGCCATTGTTCATCACATAGTAACATACTAGCTTTGGGTCAGCCATATCAAGATGATCGAATTCACCTTCGATCTCAGTAACCTCAGATTGGACATCATACTCAGATGGCAAGATGGATACCACGCAGATGACATCGAAATCAGGTTCAGAATCCAGCAAATCCTTGTCTTCCATCTTATCTTCATCCACTGGAGAAAAGAGTCTTTCTTTTGCTGGCCTCCTAGACACTTCCTTATATTGGCCAGTCTGCAGGTTCTGTTGGGCCAATTTCTTTTGACGCTGAAACCTGCGCCATTGGGTCCTTGTCATAGGATTCTTACCCTTGTAATTGTTCCTATAAGAATACTTATTAGCCTCCTGTGGGCCAACTTGTTTCATTCCACTGGAACCACCCACTTCCATGGTTCCCTTGTTGAACCTTATGAGCCCCTGGTGCATCCATTTTTCGACAGGAATCGAACCAGGAGGAACAAAAGTATTCTTTCTACCAGATTTCTGGTTGTTGTTCGACTGCACCATAACCCTCTTGCCTTTATCGAAACGCTGGTTTTGCTTTGTCCCCTTGTTGACAAATTGGTACTTCTTGAGGCCTTCAGTAGCCTCTCTATCACATACTGCACTGCAGCGAGGACACAACATTACATTTTTGTTTTCGAGTTTGCATCTGTTCAAGAAATCGATCAAATCCTCTTCAGTCTGAGGATACACAACTTTCATTTTTTCGTTGTAGTCTTCTTCAGATATGTCTTGAACTTGCACCTGAGACACCTCCATGGCTTCGACCATCATTATTCCTTGAGGTTCCGCATAGAGAGTTTCAACAGCTTTAGGTGTTTCAACATTCGCCTGAGTGGTCTTTGGTTTCTCACCAAATTTGAGTCTCCCTTCATTGAGAGCCTTTTGGACCAGATCCCTGAAAAGAATACAACGTGAGGTTTTATGGCCAAGGAAATTATGAAATTTACAATACCCCCTTTTCTTCTGTTGTTCGATTGGGGGTACTTTTAAGCCCTTAGGAACAATAATCTGGCCATCTGTAACTAATAAATCAAATATTTCATCACATTTGGTTATGTCAAATGTGTAAGTTTTAGACACAAATTTATCATTTTTAGGTTCAACAGGATTTTTCCCATTCGAAGGTCTAAGGAGTTTACAGACATAAGGAGGTCCAGGTTTTAATTCTGCTAAATCAACCTCATTGTCTTCGATATCTTCATAAGTGATATCGAACTCTTGGTCACTGTCATTTGCTTCGACATATGCAACCTTTTCCCTCTTATGAAATTTAGAATTTCTAGCCTTTTCAGCTTTTAGCCGTTCGACTTGTCGAACTCTATCAGCCAACTGAGCCATGTCCCTCAAATACTGAGTATCTAATTTCTTTCTAATCGAATAGTCTAGGCCACCAGCAGCCATTTCGACTAATTCATGTTCAGGGACTTGGGTGAAGCACCTTGCTTTCAAAAGCCTAAATCTATTGAGATAATCATCAATTGACTCAGGTGCTTTACGTCGAACACTTGCCAATTCTTTAAGGCTTATTTTTGATTGTCCCATGTAAAACTGTTCATGGAAAACTCTCTCTAATTGATTCCAATTATGTATGGAATGTGGAGGGAGGGTTGTGAACCATGTAAAGGCATTTTTTGTTAGACAATTTGGGAAATACTTCTGTAGTACCCCAATTTTGTCCTAAGCCTTTTAAAAACAAAAAAATCAAAAAATCAAAGAGGGAGAAAAAGTCAAAGTCAACAAAAGTCAACAGAAAAGTCAACATTTCAAAAATGAGGACTTCGCACTGCTAAGCTCCCTTCGCACTGCGAAGTCTGCGATTTTTCTGCAGATTTTTGGTGCTTTTGATTTAATTCCAGATTTTGTTGCATATCATTTCCATATTTATTTTAATCAGCATTCATGGCTATTTGGGCCAAGCAAAACCAGAAATGAGAGACTTGCCATTAATGCCAAGGTTGGAAGCTTTTTCTTCCAACCTAGCATGTGACAAGCAAGTGGGCTTGCCCTTGGGCAGCTCTTGTCCCTCCCAAGTGACCTGTTAACCACCCCAAGGTTGCCATCCACCTGCTTGAAGACTTTCCTCTTGCTTGCTCCCCCAAAACCAGTCAAAACAGCTGGATTTTTCACTTGAAAAAGTCATGAGTGCCTACCCTGTTTTGCAACAGCTTTTCACCCTCTCACACCAGCCAATTATAGCCTTTTGCATCCCTCAATCTCTGCACATCACAGTGCACGTTTTATTGATCAACCATTGAGATTGCAAGGATTGATCCTCAAGCTTGGCCAATTGCAATCCAGCCCTATTTCATCATCATTTCTATCCAAAAACCTTTGAATTTGTGGCTGAAATCAGGCTGAGTCTTGACCCTTGGCACAAGGCAAGGTTATCTCTATCCATTAGCATTAAATGCAAAGGGATTCAGCCTGATCCTAGCCCACAAATCAGCTGGATTTTGGGGATTTCTAATGATGAAATTGATTTGGTTTTGGCCTATAAATAGAGATGCAAGGCAAGAGTTCAAATAGCAATTCAAGAGCATTATTCTAACCAAAAAACACTACTCATAAACACTTGAAACACTTACAAACAACCAGAAAACCAGCAAAGCACTAGCAAAACCAATTCCAACACAAAGCCTCACAAAGTTCATTGCTCATTACTAACATTCAAAACCTTTTGCAAGAACCTTCAACCAATTCAAATCCATTGCAGCTGGAGCTTTGCTAAGGATCTCTGTAAGTATTCTAAGTACTGATCTTGCATTTACAATTGTGTTTGCATCTTAATTTTGGTCCAAAACCACTTTGTTCAAAAAACCCCTTTTGAATTTCAAAAGAAATCCCAAGGTTTTCAAAACATCAAAACTGGTTTGTCCAGCCTTTTTCATCCCAAAAACTCAAATCTTTTCACTCACCTAAAAGGTCCTGAGTGTGTTCAGAAGTTGTTTCTGAACAAAAGTTCAGAAACAGCTTCTGAACTCAAAAGTTCGCATTGTTCGCAGTGCGAAGTCATGGTCGCAGAGCGACCATGACAGAACTCAGAATCTGAGTTTAGGTGCCCAAATGGCCAATTTTTGAGGTTCTAGCCCAAGAGCTCAGAACCTAGGAGTTTTTAAACTCATGTTTTTCAAACCAGTTCAAGGCTTTTGCATAATATTGGAAAATTCGCAAGTTCGGGTGACATTTTGTGGATAACTTGCAAAACAAGTTATGTTCCCAAACTTTCAAAACAACTAGAACAAACCAGCTATGTTCATCATTTCAAATCCAAACCTGAGCAATAAACATTGTTCATGATTTTCAAAACTCAAACATGAACATACGCCGAATTCGTTCGCTTTTCAAAACCGCTCACAGAATGAGCCGAACTTATGCGTTTTCTAACAAAATTGCTAAAATCCCTTCACTTTGGGTTCCAAACCAAATGTTTTGATATACCTTGGGATTTTTAAAAGAATTCTACCCAAAAACTTGAATGAAAAAGGGATGGTGTGACGTATGTCTCTCCATTGCCCCGATTGTACGAATGCGTGACGTATGTCTCGTCGTTCGGACAATCATCATTCCTTTTTTCAACGTATCCAACCATAACCAAACCAAATCTTGGCCCCTTGTGGTCAATCCGAACCTTTTGGTCCCCAGCGGCCACTAGCTTCAATCCCTCGACTTGTTTAAGTCACTCGGTCAATGTTCGACTCGCCCGAGTCCATTGTACCCGTTCTTGATCCCAGTGGATCAATCGAACAATCCCTCGACTCGTTGGAGTCCCCTCGGTCAATGATTTAATCGTTTGATTCCATTGCACCTCTTTTGGTCCCATAGCGACCAACTCAACCCTTTTTACCCAACGGATGTACCTTTTAACAATTCTAGCGCGATTCGTAAACAAACGCTTAATAAGTCTCCCAAGCGCGAGCATACAAGCTATACGCTTAATAAGTCTCCCGAGCGCGAGCATACAAGCTACGTTGAATCGCAAGAATTCGGTTAAAACATCGTCCATTTAAAATTAACCAACATATGTACGTTTTTCTACCAAAGAACTACGTACGCTTTGAATTCTCCGACTACCGGGAGATACGTAGGAGCAAGATCGACATCTTGTCAAGCGCAATAATAAAAACTTTCTTTTTTCCTTTCGTTTGTTTTTATCTCTTTTCCCCCCTTTTTAGTATATTTTCTTTTGACATAGATAAGCATGTGCGCAAAACATTTAAAAATAATTTAAGCTTTAGCCAAATAGAAGGTTCCCGTTGAGTACAACGGACGTGAGGGGTGCTAATACCTCCCCCTTGCGTAATCGACTCCCAAACCCGACAATGGTTGCGATGACCATCCTTTCCTCATCGTCAAAGGGTTTTATTATCGTTTCCCTTTAAACAAAAAAAAAACTTAAGGGTTTATCAACGTTCCCTTTACACAAAAACTTTGGTGGCGACTTCACAAAGGCCCTCCGAGCGTTCGAGGACGTCCTCAGAGGATTTGCGCGTTTTTTTTAAACGAGGTGCGCACAACTTCATCCTTAAATTTCCATTATTTGCTATGTCTCCTGCTTCTGTCAGAAATCTTGCAATGTGCTCAACAGTTGATTCGCTAGTGTCACCAGCAAACTTAGTGAATTTTGGGATTTTGACACCCCTTGGTAGTTCAGTCTGAAGCACATATTCTGACAAGGCAGAAACAAAATTTGGTCTATGTAAACCTACATTCAAACCATTTTGGACTAAGATAGCTTCGACCAAATTTGCTATGTTATTTTGTGCCCCTAAATTATTTTGTTGGACATTTCTAACCACTTCATCAGCATTTTGATTTCGATTTACTAAGACTATCCCTGGATTTGGTTCGATTTGTGGTTGGACTTGTGGTTGAACCTGTGGTTCGATTGGACCCACTTGTAATTGTCCTTGATTAGGCTGTACCACTATGTTATTGGACATAGGCACCATAGCATTATTTGGTATTTGGATGTTTTGTATGGGTGCTAGATTCTGAATCTGGGGGACTGGTTGATTAGGAACATGAGGAGCCCCAAAGAAATCAGCCATCCTACCCATCTAGGTGGCTAACAATTGATAAGTCTGGTTAGTATTTTGTATCAAAGGATTAAACACTGTACCAATTTGCTGTGTCAACATATTAACCATATCATGATTACTTTCATCCATTTGTTGCCTTAAAGACATCAAGGATGTATTAGTTAATGGTGGCACTGCATTTTGATTAACAGAACTAGAGGCCAAACGCTGGTTTGTAGGTGAGTAAACGCCAGGCACAGTTTATGAATATAATGAAGGGCTAGTTTGTAACCCTTGCATCAGTGTTGTAGGCATACCATATGGTACATTTCTACTGTTGCCTTGATTCATATATTGTGAAAAAGGCATACTGAACGTAGAGCCTATTGTGCCTCCTCCTCTTGCTGGGGATGGCTGGCTCCCTATATTTTGGGGTATCGAAACTGCAGGGCCTGCAGTGGTAAAAGGCATCGTTGTTGGCGCATTGATAGGCATAGTAACGCCCATTGTCGAAGAACTGGGAGCGGAGATGGTTGCTCCAGTCACATTCGCAACAACGTCATTCGAAGTGTTCAATGCACTCGAAGGCGCTGACACATTGTTATCATTCATATTTGCATTTTCCATATTATTTGTGTTTGTATTTCTGGGTGGTGGTCTAACCATTTCAGGGAGTACTTTCCCACTCCTCAAGAACATGCACTAACGCAATTTCCAGAAAGAATGCACAAATAGAAATTTACAAATCCAAACCCAAATATTTTTTGATAGAAAAGATTCAATTAAAGCACACGTCCCACCGGGCGTGCCAATTTGTTTACGCTGAAATTTGGTAAACAACCGCTAGTCTGGGTTAATTGCTTGCGAGACCAACTAGTGAATCTCAGGAGCATAGTGCTTTGTTTGAATTCTTTAAATTGTTTGGATGTTCATTATGTATAAACATTTATTGTAGTTTTGGGAGAGTTAAACGTAAAAGTCACTTGGATTGCAAGCAACAAGGAAAACAAGTTCTTGATAAACAAATGCCTTGTTTCGATCGAAACAGATAAATGAATAGAATTTAAATGAGAGGCATTAAACTTTATATGAAACTTAAAGTGCTTGAAAGATAAATTTACATGAAAAGTAAATTGCATAGAATTGTAAAATGTGCTTTACAGAAAAGAATGGTTCACAGATTCATACTTGGATCCCATTTCACTCGTTTCTCTCGATAGCATGGATACTTTGAGTTTACCAGGATTTTTGTATAAAATGAATTGCGACCTTGTTTCTGACTAAAAAACTACTATATATAGACTTTCGAAAATAAACTGCCCTAACGGTCGAACACTATCCTACTGCCAAATGTCCTGCCACGTACACCCTGCATGCACTTAACTGCTCCTTAGAACGGTTGTATTGCTCGAAGTCGAACTGAGTTTTGTGAAGTTTGTCAGAATTGTGCTAAGTCCAGAAATCTGTTGCTTCGATTCGATCATATGCTAGGTCGATTTGCCTTACGGTTCGAAGTCCTCTTTCTTGTCAGCCTTGTATTTGTAAATATTCCCTTGAACCTGTGAACAATTCCAAGAGTCTTTCTGCTCTTCGATTCGATAGAATCTTATTCAGCATTTAATGCGTGTTGAGAGCATATTTTTAGTTTATAAAAAATATGGGCTAACACATCGTCACTAGAATTGACTCATGGATGCATGATAACTTATCACGACTCGACATCATGCACATACATATGACTCAACCACTAACATCATCACATTGTCATACATATATTCATCGTCACTTACATCATATATCATCGTCACTTATCATATATCATCGTCATTTATAATATATTAACACATTTCATCATCCCTTATCAACCATCAACACATATCATCATCACTTATCGATCATATCACATCATCATTTATACCTCAAGAGTTAACTAGCAAGTTTGCATACATACCAAGATTCAACTAAAGACAATATACAAGTTCATCTCTAACCAATTAACTTCTAAACTTCCTTACACCTAAGTCCAAGTTAATCCATCATAGACATCCTCATTATATTTCTAATAATCAAGTTTAAGGGTTTGGGAACCATTCATGTGCATTGGATACCTCAAAAAGTCACAAAATTAGGGTTTCCCCACACTACAGGGGTCGCAAGGTCGTGCTTACGGGGCGCACGGTCGTGCTAACCAAGTGTGAGAGGAACGCACGGTCTGTGCCACAGGGGCGCACGGTCGTGCGTCCTCATAAGGACATGATTTTCCGATTTTTGCGTTTTTCGCAAAAATACCGTTTTCAACATTGTTTCTCGACCCAATTCGTACCAAAATCGTTCCAAAGCCTTAAACCAATTATATCAAATTATTAACTCCTCAAACTTAGCTCAAACAACTCAATCATAATCACTTTCTATCATTAATCAACTTATTTTCCAACTTAATTCAATTAACCACTCAAAAGCTCATTTTAACAAAACAACTTACCATTCAAACATGGCAACAATAGAGCAGCAACTTCCTTCTATTCTAACACAACCTTATTCACTCATAAATCAACTTATTCACTTCAACAACAACTTATCATTTTTCATCAACTTAATCATAATTCTCATAAACACAACAACAACAACTTCAACACAACAAAAATCACATAATCTCATGAATTCTCAACCAAACATAAACCCATAATCAAATTCAACTTAATAGGCCATAATCATCATCAATTATCATGTTCTTCACCAATTTCATCAAAATTCACAAAGTTACCAATTCATCATAACCAAACATGAACTTTGATGCAAAAACAACATGAATTCATCAATTAACACATGTTCAAATTAACCACAACAAAGGAGCACGAAATTAACACATAATAATCATCAATACATGAAATTAAGCATAATCAAAAATACCCAAAACTACCCAATTGCTTATAAAACTCATATGGTGAAAATAATCTTCCCCCTTACCTCAATTTTTCACAAAATTAGCTTATCTAGGTTGAATCTCCCTCTTCTAGAGCTTCCTCCCTTCTATCTCTCCAAGCTTCCTCTTCTTTCTCTATTATCTCTCTTGCCTCTTCTCTAGGTTTATGAAAAATGACTTGACCTAATTTCACTAACACACACACTTCTCTTTAAATATAATGGGTATGGGTCACTCACACTAATGTGCTTAGTCACATCTCATTCTCATAATTAATTCTCTACACTTTTACTTCACTTAAACTTCCCATTTTACTCTTACACCACTAACCTATAAATTTAAAAATTCAAACTTATAACATTTTACAAAAATATCATTCACCCGTAAATGACCAAAATACCCTCACTTACTCAAAATCCACTAACTCACTAATTCCTAATAAAATAAGCAATCAATAAATATAATAAACAAATAATAATAAAAAATAAATCTAATACTAAAAATCGGGATGTTACACATAACATCTTCAAAAGTTGCACCATAACATCTTCAACCTTCAGAGTGCTCTTCTTCATCCTCTTGTAGATTTTCTTTCTCTCAACTAAAACATAACATATAAGAACTCCATTGTTGTACCATTTTTGGTGCCACATTTTGTCTCCTCGTAATCTCATTAGATGAAAACTCCATCTCAAGGTGAGTTTTCTTCATCTCAACTTTCAAACGCATACATGTACTGTCTTTTACCTTGTAACCTCCACCTCTTAGGATGATCATGAGTGTTCTTACCTCCTCCTCTTTAGACTGACCAAGAGTAGTCTCGCATTTACCTCTCCAAACCGATCAATGAGTGTTATTACCTTAGCCTCTCCAAGATGATCAACTTTCAACATTCATGACTCAGTCCCATGAATCATGTTAAGAGCCCTTGAGTGTTTAACGCCTCTCCAGACGAACACCCCTTCTACATGAAGTTCAACTTACATGTGTCGCCATTTACAAGGTGAGCTATTCAAACTTCTTTTGACTCCCAACATAACACCACTAGTTCACCTGCATCCGCATAATCCTCTAAGGCAACTATAAATTGCAAGGATTCATTATTGTCCCCTAACTTAGGACAATCCCTCTTGAAGTGACTTATCATGTGACACTTGAAGCACTTGTACTTCGACTTGTCACCATCCTTAGTTTCGCCGATTTCCTCTACTATAACTTCTTCCTTTTGAGACACTCAAACCTTAACCATTATCATCAACCTTCAAGTCCTTGGACTTGCCTAACTAATAAGTGTCAAAGAAATTCTCTAACACGGGAGTAAACGCCTCGCGCATGAGGCCGTACCAAAATACTCTATTGAAATGTTTTCCTCCTTCACTTGATACATGGTGAGATTTTAAGTCACATTCAACAAGGAGTGTGGGTCCTCTGGCGTTGGGAAGTTTAAGGGAGCAAATTGTCAAACATTTACAATTTCAGGAGCCGAAATGGTTAGTTACTCAAAGAAATTCCTTTCGGTGTTGCCAATGCCATTTCATCTTCTAATAATAATCTTCAAACAACAAGGAGTGTGAGTCCTTTATTTTTGGATAATATTGAGTCTAGATTTTTTTTTTCTCCGTATGTAATCGAATTAAGGGCTAGTCAGATTTTTTTTTTTCTCCGTATGTAGTTGAATCTTTCTCAACAGAAGTCGACGTTACTAAGTGATTTTAGTGCAATAATAAACATCAACTCAAGATAAGTAGATAATTCGGTCAAGACTGTTGTTTTCCATTTTCTTTTAAAGTAATTAAGTTAATCAAAAGGAAAAAAAAAGTGTGACAAATAAATATTTCTTTTATCACCATGCCTTAAATTTTTTTTTTTAAAATCTTTTTCCTCAACTAATAATAAATATTAAGATGAGAACAAAAACTACTTCTTTACGTTAACGAGAAAACTCGTACAAACAATATATGACTTAGAAAATTTAATATTATTAGGAACTTTTATAATTCACGTGATTTAGTCAATGACATCTCGTATTTAGAGACGTGCAGTACCTAAGAGTGAAATGATAGACTCTTTCAACTTCACGAACGGTTTAGATTGACTAATTTTAAAGTTTTATGAATTTGAGTGATGAGAGAAGAGGGAAATAACTAAATCAAATGAAATTATTTGAATAAAAGAAAAAGGTGAATAAAGAGAATGATTGAAAGGTTAGATTTTTTTCCTCTTGTAATCGAACTGTGCATCTCTTTCAACTATAGACAACAAATGAGTCGAGAAATGGAAACCAATACAATCGCATTGAAGCCTAACATGATGATTTATATTTTGTGCACCTGAAACTATATACCTTTATCACCACCAATTATGAGAGGTAGAGAGATAGGCGGTGGTCCTGGGCACCGCTCAGGGAAGTCGCACCAGTCCTTTTCACCGAAAGTGAGGAACAATAGGGTGGGGAGGGTCCAAGCAGGGTGCCACAAATAGGGGGGATATGGGAGATTGGCAGGATGTGAAGCCGAGACGTCAGAAAGCGTCAAGACAAGAGGATCGAGGTCGGGACAGGCAACGGGGGATCAAGCGGCTTGGAGGTGAAAGGGGTCAGTCGAGGTTTCGAGGTTCATGGCAGGACGACAATGGGTCTAGGGTTCAGTTTAGTGATGCTCGCCGGGAGTGCATGTGTGATCGCCCCCACTCTAGGGTTGTGCGATCACGTTTTGGGATGGAAGGGGGACGTGCAGTCGTTGCTGCAACTTCTTCGCAACGATCGGGCGAGGATATGAATGATGGATCAGATGTTGCGTTGAGTTATGGGTTCAAAAGGTTTGTCACTTTCTATTTTACAAACTTTCAAAAACAAATTCCTCAGTTTTATTTAAGAAAAGCTTTCGAAGTTTGTGGAGTTTTGGAGAATGTGTATATTGCAAAGAAGCGGAATGTCATTGGTAACATGTACGGTTTTGTGAGATTTTCCAAGGTTAGGGATGTTACCAAGCTATTGTATGCTCTTAATGATATTTGTTTTGGCCTATTGCGTATTTGGACGAAAGTAGCTAGATTTGATAAGTCTGATGAGCAAGACGAGGAGAGGGGGACAGTGGTGAATGAAGGAAGAAGTGTAGGGAGGGTTTGATGTAGGGTTGAGGGAGAAAAAAATATTAAATATGGGGAGCATGGGGACGTATGCATGGGGGAGGGAGACAAAAAACTGAGAGGTTGGGGAATCGGGGTGAAGATAACGGGAGAAAGAAGGTGGGAGCGGTGAGGGTGAAGGAGGTAGAGGGGGACGGAGTTCGAGTGGGAGCGGTGGTGGTGAGGTTGGGGCGGTGAAGGGGAAGAAGGGGGAGGGTGGGAAGGAAGAAGTGGTGCAAGAGAAACAACATGGGTTGGAGGTGTCGAAGAGTGAGAAGGTTCATGTTGGCAGTGGTAGTATTGTTCCGAGAATTTCGACCAAGAAGTTGGTTCATATGTATAGGTTGAATATGGACGACTTGAAGTGGACAAGGAAGGGTGTGGTAGCGAAGGTGATTAGCGAAGAGGTTGTACCGTTGGTACAAGAAAGAATAGAAGATGTCGGGTTCAAAAATCTAGATATTATACCTTTGGGAGCAGATAAAGTGTTTATTCACAACTTGTCAAAGGAGGATGCAATGTCTATTATTGATGGGGAAAAATAGTTCTTTAATCACTTTTTCTCATCGTTTGTTAGATGAGACAAGGAGATCATGCCTTTTCAGAGGGGTGATTAGCTGCTGTTATATGGTATACCATTGCATGTGTGGAATGAGAATTTTTTTAAACTTTATGTGATGGATTGCAGTCGTTATTTACGAATGGATATTTGTTTGTTGGATAGAGAAAGGTTTGATTTTGCTCGTGTTTTGATAGCAACCTCTTCTTTGGAGGTACTTAACGTTGTTGAAAATTTACTGGTTGATGGTGGAATGGTTGAGGTCGAGATGATCGAGGAATGGGGTTTCAATTTAGGTGAGGATGTGTGTCTGTTCGAGGAGGATTAGGATACGTAGGGTTCGGAATCGGAACACATAGAAGTACATGAGGACCATGAACACAGTAACAATGTAAATGTGTTGGTCGAGAAATTAGTAGACGAATTGGCACATGAGGAGGTTGAGTTGAATGAGCATCCTAAAGCGTTCTCTGATGCAAGCCATGCTGAAGAGGGCGCAGTTCTAGGAAGATCTGATGTATTACGTGCAGATTCTCACGTGGCCCTAGCTATGGCGCGTGGGGATACAATTTTTGAACAAAATTATATTGCTTCTGAGAATGATATTATAACGAAGCCTGTTGATGTTGCGGTTTTTTGCAGCCCGCAGAAGTTACCAGTGGGTATTCCATATTCGTCGAAAGCGTAATTTATCTTGTCCTCTAGGTGGCGAGCGTTCTATTATGTCTGGGCCATGGAGCATGGAGTGGCTTAATGATCATAATCACAGTGATGCTGATGTTATTTTTTCCTCTAAAAAGAAGTTAAAGAAAAAGAGCAAGTCACAAAGTGATCACCGTAAAGATTTTGTTCAAGTGCCACATAAAAAGAAAGCAGGTGGGTTACTTTGTAATACAATGTTAAATTTGAAAAAGGTGGCTCATTTACAGAGTAAGGATCGTAAAGAGGTACTGAAGATTTTGAAAAAAAAAGGTAAGAAGGCGTAATGGTAGGAGTAGAGTTAGCAAATCAGTTGAGGTGTTTAATCAAGCTTTTTTCGATATTGTTTCCTCTTCGGCGTTAGTTAATAAGTATTGGGAACATTGGGTGGTTATGTAGGGGAATGAGAAGGTGGCGGTGGAGGATGTATGGGGAATTGGGAAAGCTATAAGAGTCAAGTTTAATGGGGATAATGCAAATATGTTTAATGTGCTGTCTAGAGAGGGAAGAGGGAAGAAGAAGGTGAAAATTACGGTGGAGGGAGAAGGAAGGGGGACGATGGGTGAGGGGTGTTAGTGTGGTGGTGGGGGCGGTGACAGGTGTAAGGGTACGTTATGAAGATTTCATCTTGGAATGTTAGGGGTTTGGGTGGGTTAGAGAAGAGGAAGTGTCGCGATGATTTTTGGATATCAAGCTATTGGTTAGCGTTGACTCACAAAATTAAGTTCACCACCGAGCTTTTATTTTTCTCAAGGAAAAGGGGAAAAGTTCGTATAAATCCTAATTTTTTAGAGATCAAGGTCTGGGGGTTGGTTACGCAAAGGGAAGGTATTAGCACCCTAAACGTCTATAGTACTCTATAGGAACCTCTTGTTTTATTTTTATCTTTATGCTAAATTAATTACCCGTTTTGTAAATAAATGCTTAAGTGTAAAAGAATTAAAATGATGAGTTTAAAAGAAAGAAAATGTTTTTGTTATTTTTATTGAAGAGGAAAATGTTTTTGTTATTTTTTATTGATTTGGAAAGACAAAGTCTTTTGCCTACGTATCCGAGCCGGATCAAAATCACGTAGTTCGGGGTAAAAAGCCGAGTGATTTGTTTGATTGATTTTAAAGTTTAAAAATGTTGTTAAAGATAAGATGAGCCAAAGTGGCAAAAGAGTGAAGTTGATTGATTTTAATTGTAGAAAATGAAGTCTAATATGATTTAAAATTGATTAAAAGAAAGCTGCTTGGTTTGAAATCCAAGGTTTGTTAATAAAACATATTTTTGATGGGATTTTAAATATTTGAATGTTTTTTGATTTTTTATGGTTTTTTAGTTGGAGTTGAAAAAAGATTAAGTGTGATAAAATAAACTAAACACGAGTGATTTCATAATGACGTTGGATCAAAGTGAAAGTCCCCTTTTTCCTTGTATTATGAACTAAACTATTCGGCATGAAAATGAATGCAATGCATATTCTCATTTATATTTTACATTTATCCTAAAATACATTCTAATGGCATAAATAAATAAATAAAATGACAAATGAAAATAAAATGACAGATAGCATAAAAATGCATGAGGTGATGTAAGATGCAAATAAATAAGATGCTAAAAATAAAAGAACAATAAAAAAAAAAGAAATAATAAAAATGAAAAGAAAAATAAAAGAAATAACAGGGAGGTGTAAAAAATAAAATGGGGGGTGCAGGAAGTAAGAAAAAGACCAGATAGGAAGTAAACAAGCCCAAATACGTTGGGCCAGCAAGGTTAGATCTGGGCCGTCTGATCATTCTGAGTCTGATCCTTCAGAGTCTGATGATCCACAGTCTGATCATTCAGACTCTGATAATCCAAAGTCTGATCATTCAGACTCTTATGATCCAGAGTCTGATCATTCAGAGTGTGATGATCCAGAGTTTCGTCATTCAGAGTCTGATGATCCAGAGTCTGATGATCATACAGAGGCTGATCATTCAGAGTCTCCTCGAATAGTTTTAAAACTCCACCATTTTTCAAAAAAAGTTTTTCTTACTCTTCTCCTCATCCTCTTTTTGAATCTACACCCAAAACTTTCAAGGAATTTTTGAAAACTCCTAGATCTAGATTTTAAAAATCTTTGAAAAACTACCTTCTTTCTCTTCTTTTGGTTCAGATTGGTGGTAGTTGTGGGTGGTGGTGTTTCGGATTTTGTGTTGTGGGGGGAGGAGGTTAGTTTTGTGTTGTTGTGTGTGTTTTAGTTTAGGGTTTTTGTTGGGTCTTAGGGAGATTTTGTTGTGCGGTCGTGTGTTGAGGTTTGGGAGGAGAGGAAATGGTTCTGTTTCGGTTCAGGGGAGAGGAAGTGGTTCTGTTTATTGAGGTTTGGGAGGAGAGGAAGTGGTTCTGTTTGTTAAGGTTTGGGAGGAGAGGAAGTGGTTCTGTTTCGGTTCAGGAGAGAGGAAGTGGTTCTGTTTGTTGAGGTTTGGGAGGAGAGGAAGTTTTGGTGGTTGCTGTGTTTGTATCTGGTAAAGGAAAAAATGAAAGAGTTTTTTTTTTGGTAGAGATCTTGTTATGTGATTTTGCTGTTTCTGTGATTTGATTCTGATGACCCCCCCCCCTTTTTCTCCTCTGATTTTCGTCCCTCTTATATAGACATTGTTGGAGTTCTTTTGTAATCATGAGATTAATTGAATCCTGGATTTTTGGCCAAAATTTTGGTTAAAATAGCTTGAAAAGGGGAGGAAGTGACCTTGCCTATGATTTTGGTGAAGATTTGGGTCTGTTTTTGGACAAAGGATGATGAAAGAAAACAGGGGCGCTGCAGTCTGCAGTGTTTTTTGACCTTTTTTTTAAAAACAAAAAAAAAATACTAATAAAAAAATCAAATAAATAAATAATAATAATAATATTAAAATGAAATAATAAAAAAAAAGTGACTAAAAGTAAAGATAAAAAGTAAAAAGTAAAATAAAATAAATAAGATAAAAAGTGGCCCTAAAATAAACCAAAAAAATGAGGTATTTTATACCTCTGCCGAAATTTTTCTCGAAAAGAAAAAAAAAGTTTCGGGCCAAAAGACATAAAAATGGAATCTTAGGTCAAAAATTGGGGTATGACAGGAAGGAAGTCAGAAAATTGATTGGTGAAAAGAATCTGTTCATTTTGTGTATCCAGAAAACTAAGCTGGGTGTGTGTGATGATTTATTAGGTGCTTCATTGTGGGGTAATTTGCCTCATGATTACTCCTTTCATCCCTCAGTTTGGGTGTCAGGGGGTTTGTTGGCCTATGGGATGTTGTGGAAGTGGAGGTTTGGTCTTCTGTTAGTTTTAATCATGTGTTGATGATTCACGACAGGTTTATCAAATAAAATGAGGAGTTCTATTTATTCAATATTTATGCTCCTTAAGCAGGTGTTGTGGGATTCGTTAACGAGTCGATTACAGCTGTTGGTTGGGAAAAAGGTGTGTGTCTGTGGGGATTTTAATGTTGTCGTTGTGGGGAAGAAAGACGGTCTATGAGACAAGGTTTCAGGTCTTTTGATCATGTTCGCTTTAATCAGTTCATAAATGATAATGATTTTGTGGATTTACCAATGTGTAGTCGAAATTTTACTTGGCATAAGGGCGATGGCCTCTCTATGAGTCGGATTGATAGGTTTCTGCTTTCTGAGGAGTGGTGTTTGGCCTGGCCTAATTGTTTTCAAATGGCCCAGCTGAGGGTTCTGTCAGATCATTGTCCTTTGTTGTTGTCAGTGGATGAGGAAAATTGGGGTCCTCGGCCCTTGAGGATGCTGATGTGTTGGCAAGATATTCTTGGTTATAAGCGGTTTGTGATAAGTAAATGGAAACCCTTGTATATAGATGGTTGGGGAGGTTTTGTTCTCAAAGAAAAACTGAAATTGATCAAGTTGGCTCTAAAAATAGTGGCATGTTTCTCATTCCAAGAATGAGGTGTTGAGCGATGATGAAGTTGTTGAATTACATGGTATTACACTGGATATTCATTCTTTGTCTCGTGTTAATACTAGCATTTGTTTGCAACAGTCTAGACTTCATTGGCTTAGAGATGGTGATGCAAACTCCAAGTATTTTCATTCAGTTTTATCAAGTCAGCGTAGAAGGAATGTGTTTATCTTCGTTAATGGTGGATGGCATGAACCCATTCGCCAAGCCGTGTTCTCGCATTTTTCCTCTCACTTTGGAGCGTGTAGCATGGATCGGCTGAGGGTGGATTATTTGCAGTTTCGATCTTTGTCTATTACGGAAGGTGGTAGTTTGGTCAAGCCTTTTTTCTGTCAAAGAAGTTAAAGTAGCAGTGTGGGACTGTGATAGTTACAAGAGTCTGGGTCCAGATGGAATTAACTTTGGCTTTCTGAAAGAGTTTTGGCTTGATATGAAAAATGACATTATGCGGTTTATTACTGAGTTTCATCGGAATGGTAAATTGTCAAAAGGTATAAATACTACTTTCATAGCTCTTATTCCTAAAGTTGAAAGTCCGCAAAAATTAAATGATTTTCAGCCTATCTCTTTGGTGGGAAGTCTTTATAAAATTCTAGCAAAAGTTCTTGCAAATAGACTTCGGTTGGTTGTATGTAGTGTTATTTCTGAGGCTCAGACAACGTTTGTCAAAGATAGACAAATTCTAGATGGGATTTTAATTGCGAATGAGGTGGTGGATGTGGCTCGTAAATTTAAGAAAGAGCTTTTATTATTTAAGGTTGATTTTGAAAAAGCTTACGACTCGGTGGGGGTATCTAGATGCAGTTATGAGAAAGATGTCCTTTTCGACTTTGTGGCGGAAGTGGATCTAAGAATGTGTGGGCACAGCTACAGCATCCGTTTTAGTTAATGGCAGTCCCACGGATGAGTTTCCATTGGAGAGGGGTCTCAGACAAGGTGATCCCTTTTCTCCATTTCTATTTTTATTGAATGTAATGATGAGTGTTATGATTTAGTCTAATATTTTTACAAGTTATAGCATTGGTTCCGTAAATTTTACTTTTATTTCTCATCTTTAGTTTGCGGATGATACATTACTTTTGGGTGTCAAAAGCTAGGCAAATGTCCGGGCTCTGCGGGCAGTACTTGTTCTTTTTAAGGCGGTGTTTGGGTTGAAGGTGAATTTTAATAAATGTATGCTGGTAGGGTTAATATTGATGATTCTTGATTGGTTGAGGCGGCTTCTGTTTTGGGTTGTTCAATGGGGAAGGTGCCTTTTTTGTATTTAGGCCTTCCAATTGGTGGCGACCCTCGGCGTTTGTCGTTTTGGGATCCAGTTCTGACTCGCATTCGTAATAGACTATCTAGGTGGAAAAGCCGCTTTTTTTTCATTTGGTGGTCGCTTGATCTTGCTTAAGTCTGTCCTGCCTTCTCTCCTTGTCTATGCTCTTTCCTTCTTCAAAGCTCCGTCAGGTTCAATCTCTTCTATTGAATCTTTATTGAATAAATTTTTTTGGGGAGGGTGTGAGGATAATAGGAAAATTTCTTGGATCAGTTGGAAAAATGTTTATTTAGGGAAGGAGTCTGGAGGGTTGGGGGTTAGGCAGTTTAAGATTGCTTTGCTAGGTAAGTGGTGTTGGAGATTGTTATTAGATAGAGGTGGTTTGTGGTATAAGGTGCTGGTTGCTCGGTATAGTGAGAAGGCATGGAGGTTGGTGGTCGGGGGCCGGAGTGGTTCTTTGTGGTGGAGGGAGGTTGCAAAAATTCGTGATGGTGTGGGTGTTGATGGAGGGGGGTGGTTTGAGAAGAGTATTGAGAGGATGGTTGGTAATGGTGTTGATACACTTGTTTTGGACGAATTCGTGGTTAGGTGGTGTTCCTCTGAGTGGGAAGTACAAGCGCCTATTCGACTTGTCTAATATTAAAACGAGTTCGGTTGCGGCTATGTGTTAGTTAGGGTGGAAGGAAGGGGGGGGGGGGGGGGGGGGGGGGGGGGGGGGGCTTGGCAGTGGCGCCGTCAGTTGTGGGCGTGGGAGGTGGGGTTGCTAGGGGAATGCATGAGTTTACTTTATGCTATTTCTTTGCAGTCTAACATTTTAGATTAGTGGTTGTGGCGACACTACCTTTGTGGAGGTTACTCCGTGAGGGGTGCGTACAATTTATTCACTTTCCAGGACTCGCATGGTGTGGAAGCTACTTCAGACTTAATTTGGCACAAACAGGTTCCCTTGAAGTTCTATGTTTTGGCATGGAGGCTTATTCGTAATAGGTTACCGACTAAGGACACTTTGGTGACGCGTAACATCATTTCTCTTAGACTCCCAATTTTGTGTGACTGCCTGCGGTGGATTGGAAACAACGCAACACATGTTCCTTTCTTGCCCCGTTTTTGCCCATTTGTGATTCATGGTTAGGTCTTGGATTGGTATATCTTCAACTGATCCAAATTTGTTACAGGATCATCTTGTTCAGTTTATTCATTCTTCTAGAGGATTGCGAGCTCGTCGTTCATTCTTGCAGCTCATTTGGTTATGTTGTGTTTGGGTCATGTGGAACGAGCGAAACAACATAGTTTCAAGGCTAATTAAGGAAAGCACAATTCACCAGATGTTAGATAAAGTCAAAATTCCTTCATTTTTGTGGTTGAAAGCTTATAATGTCAATCTTGGTTTAAACTCTCATATGCGGTGGTCGAGCCCTTTTGTTTGTATGGACATCAGCTAAGTTTTCTTGTTTCTTTTGTTTTTAGTTGCGTGTTGACTGTATACTTTTGATGTTCTTATTGGCACACCTTATGTTAGTAAGGACTCTTAGTTGGTGTTAATATAATTTATTTTGCCTTGTTAAAAAAAGAGTCGAGAAATGTCAAATTTTGACGTGACATTCAGCGTTTCAGTATAAATAAAAAGTAGTATTTTTGACAAAATTGCATATGTAATCCTTTAATTTATATGTTTCTATCAGATCTTAAGTTTTCCTAAAAAAAAAGTTTTTCTTATCCCACATTTAAGTCAAATTATGAGCATGAAGTTATATTTTTTAGAGTTTCTAATGCATAGTACACAGGTTACCATTACGGGTTTGTTCTCCCTTCAAAAAAAAAAAATTTATGGGTTTGTTCTGAATTACCGATGATGTTGTTTGTCAATATGCTTACATGGACATAGAGTAGTGATCAATATTTTTTTCTGAAAGGGTTTATAGTAGTCATCGATATTATAATATGGATAAAAAATCGTACTCATAGTCGTTTATGTCACGTTTAAGCAAATAGAAATCCTCTAAGAAAAAAAATTATCTAATAATAGAATGTAAAATATATTGTTTTTTTTTTTGTCAAAAAGAAACAGAAAAAATTGTACCAAAAAAATATATCAATTTAGCTGAAATTTATTTAGGTATAGATATTTTAGTTTTTTTTTTGTCTTCTTTTCACATTTCATTTTATTTCATCAATATTTTTTTAGGGGATTTCATCAATTATTATTGTTTTGTAATTGAATATAGTTTAGCAGATAACTTTTTTGAAGAGATTTACCAAATAACTTTGACACACATATACGTTAGAATCTCGTAAAGAACAAGAGCTTGAGATCCAAGGCTCGAAGTTGGGATAGTGTAGAAAGAAGCAATATCCAAGGCTTGGGACTCAAGTCTCGTTGCTTTACTTTAGTAGATAAAGATGGATACAGTGTAGAACGTAACAAAGATGCACGTGCATTTTGCGTAAAGAGAAACAAGTCCTCACGTGATCCAAGGATATCTTAAAGTTCCAATCTTCCATTTTAAGCTTTTGGCGTATATTCAGTTCACATTGGGATGAACCTAAACAAGGACATTCTAACAATATGTACCATCTCTCACTGCTCTCTATGTAATTAATTCCAAGGACTGATAAAATAATAAAAATATTGAGGTATTTTTCTTTTTTAAGAAAAGTGGCGGATAATAGATAAGTCGTCTCCACCACAGTCAACTCGTTGGCAACCACCAGCAGTAGGGCGTTTTAAGTGCAACATCGACGTTTCTTTCTCCACCACGCTGAACTCTACAAGGTTTGACATGTGTTTAAGGGATAATGAAGGAAGATCCGTTCTTGACTTCTTGTCCGGACACTTTGGTCGCAACCTATTTGCTCCATGGAAATTGGTGGCGCCTTAGGATTGCTTCATGCTATCAATTGGGTGCATGATCTACAAGTACACCATGTGGATTTTGAGTTAGATGCAAAGATAGTTGTAGACTACTTCAACAGCAGAAATCATACATTACATATATAATTTGGTGCTATATTAGATAAATGTAGACGTTGTTGTAGCTTATTTTTAACAAACTTTCATGTCGAGTTTAGTCAGAGACAAGCGAATGAGGTAGCTCATATATTAGTTAGAGTGACCACATTCTTTGTCCTCCATACTTTTGTTGATGTACTGCCATGTATTAACGAGTTGATATCTAATAAAATGTTATAAGCATCTTTCTTTTAAAAAAAATAAAAGATTGAAGTGGAAGAAATAGTCACAAGAAAAAGGGGGTTTGAATTGTGACCCTTTTTAAATTAATCTTGAAACTTTAAAGAAGGTTGATATACTCAAAAAAAAATTTGGTAGTGGTTAGTTAATAATAAGATTATATGATATATTGGGACCAAAATGTTTTGGAGAATGTTCAAGAAAACGATAAAGTTTACTTTTTAGAACGAGTAAACTTAATTAATTAAACAATATTATTTCAGGGACCATAATATTCTGGAGAGTGATTATATAGTGATTTATGAAATAAAGTCAATGTTTAATTATGGACCAGGGTACTCTAGATAAATATTGAACATTTGAATTAAAATAGGACCAGAACGTTCTGGACAATGTTCTGAAGGATGATTAAAAAAAACGTTTGTGATAGTGTGTGTGTGTGTGTGTGTGTGTGTGTGTGAATGGTGTATAAAACAAATAGTAAAAGAGTAAGAGAAAAAAGATCACACCAGAGATTTATCCTGGTTCACCCAAATCAGGCTCTTTCCGGTCCCCACACTTCGTGTGAGATTATCCACTATAGTATCCTGCTATCAGAAACACCTGAATAGCACTACATGTTCTTTATCACACCAGATTAGTCTGTTACAATCTGTATTATCAACCTCAGCAGGCTAATACAATTATTTGCTTTCGCACAAGAAAGGTTGGAACAAATTCTTTCTCAAACTATTTAAACCAAATAGATTTGAGAGCTAGATTTCACTTAGTATGATGATGGTTTTGTTGGATCGTGGTTTACTCAACACATGTTTGAGATTTTTACAAAACAAACTTATATAATTATGATCCAGGATATAGTGAGAGATTTGGAGCTTTCTTGTTTTTGTGAAGAGCTTGATTGAGAGAATGATTGTTTTGCTTGAGAAATGGTTTCTTTGTATTTCAAACTCTTGCTCTTAACCTTCAATGACTTCCTTTATTTATAGAACCCGAAGAGCCTTGGAGGACAAACCAAAAAAGAGTTGTTGGAACTCATTTCAAACTGAAAAAAATGCGCTCCACTTGATGTTTGGAGAAGTATGAAAACTCTTCACTAAAAACGTTCTCTCTGTTCAAATCATTCTCAAGAATGATTGCTTTGTTACAGCCATATTTGTGCAAAGAATTGACACGTTTTGCCAGTTATTGTGAGTTGTATCCTTGCTGTAATAACTTGTTGGTTACTTGTTAAGATGAATAGATGTCATGTTGATGTCATATGATGATCACTACAAGAAAACTGTGTTTTAGCGTCGGCCAAAAACCCACGCTAACAGGGTTAAAAAGGACGCTAACATTGATTTAGCGTCGGTTTAGCGTCGGGGTCGGGGCAAAGCTAAAAAAGTTGAAGCTACTGTGTAGTGTCAGCTTCCTGGCATCCGAGGCTAATATAGCGTCGGTTTGGCCAAGTCTAATCCCGACTCTACACTCAGCCGATGCTAATAAATCCAACATCCAAAAGTTCAACCAAATCAAGTAGAGTCATCTCAACCGACGCTAATTAAATAATTTAGAGTCGGCCACACCAATGCTAAAGTCAACTTCATAACAGTCAACCAATATCCTTTAGAGTCGGCCTAACCGACGCTAACTGGCTTTTTTATTTTTAAAATTTTCTTCACTTTTCACCCTGTTTTGCCCATAATGCTAATAAACCACTTACCACATCAAACCAACTACAAAAAGTAATATTGCAATAACATAACAAACACGTTCAGTATAACGGTTGTTGTCATACTACAAAATAGTCTAACACTACCAAATAACAAAGTTGCGACTGCAATAACATGCTCCAAATTATCATCATAATTAGTAATCCTCAACCTTCTCCCTCTTCTCTACTTTCAACAAATACTTGCAACAGAAGGCAATGAATAAATAAACAACGACTTGACTAGTCTGTCTTGTTAAATTTAAAATAGCTTAAAAAGGAATAGTATAATAGGAAAACAGTGCATACATACAACTGGATAAACCACAGATCCAAAGAAAGAAATTCCAGCACATTTCCTGTGATTCAACTGGAAGTAGAAAAGACCAAGTACAGAAACACTAAACGTGAAATTTCTTGAAGATAAAACTACAAGTTTGACATACACCGTCAAAGAGAAGGTTTTTCCAACCTTAATGCTTGTGTGATTTCCTTCTTCAGGTCCTTATCCGAAGGAATCCTCCCTTTTAGCACACTTCTTATTTTATATTTTTGGTCATCAATTCTGTAAAGTGTATAAAAGATATAATTCTGAAAAAAGAAGTTAATAAAAGAAGGAAAAATAAAATTGATCTACATCTTTTTATGTTGCTTCTTCTTCGTCTCCAAATCTCCCTTCATAAGAGATAATTTCTCTCTTTCCTTTGAATCAGAAGCCATTGTAAGCAACTCTCGATTGAGAGCTCTAATCTTTTGCACCACATTACGGGATTTATTTTCAATTTCACTTTTCTTTAGTTCAAATTCTCTTTCATCACGTTGCTTGATCTTCCCCTCCAGCCGAATTTGCTGCAAGCATTACTTGAAGTTATGTTATCAGATTTTCCAGAAGTCTACAATTGAAGTTGTAAACTACCAAACAACACCGAAGAGTAACTTGGACTCACCAATTCACTTTCTCTCTCGTCTAAATGAGAAACATCTATATTAGATATTTCAAGTTCGAATGAATCAAGCTCATTCTTCTTCTCTTCAATGCGCTTTATAATGCCAGCCTGCATGCACAACAGCCTATTAACACGGTAAAAATAACATAGTCATTTGACAAGAAATGGACAGATTCAAACACTAAACCTTGCTCTCTCTCTCTCTCTCTCTCTCTCTCTCTCTCTTAGTTTGTATTTTAGCCTCAGTATTTTGCCAACTTTCATTTGCATTTAAGTAGTAATCCCATGCCATCTTGAGTTCAGTGATATTTGCGTTCTGTAGAAAAGATGCAAAAACAAGAAGTCAGTCCTCCCATGGGTCAGAGGACTCTAGGATATTTTAGATATCTAATAACATTACTGACATATCCAAGATTAAAGAATAATATTGTTTTCTTCCTCAGGAAATGGTGAAAACAATTTGAACATTGCTAATACAGAGAGAATGAGAGAAAACTAATTTGGAATTTCATGAATTCCTTTTGAATATTTTTTCTAATGATGAATCTTAAGAGATTTACAAGATTTATGCAGTGCTTCTCAGCTGGGGCTAAACCTGCACCCAACACTAACAAACTTTCATTGCAGGCTTGGCAGTTATAACTGTCAGAGCTGACGTGGCACACCTTTAAATGCGGAGGTGGCACACTCTAACTAACACATCAAGACACTAAGTAATACAAGCTGCTTATTATTTGTAGCAGCAGCCTATGAGATAACAACTCACAGATACTCACAAACATATGGTCTATTTAGAGAACCAGAATCTTTAAACAAGAAAATAAATTCATCTTGAGAATATAAGTTATATAACAGAAGAAGGACAGGTGCATAGGGTGATATCCTTATAAAGAAAACACCTAATCAAAGATCTACATCAATTGAGCAAAGAATGCCAACCTCTGTATATTCAGCAAAGAGACCCTATACTAGACGAGTACCCATGAAGAATATGAAAAGATCATTTATCCGAAATCCCAAAAATTGAATAATATGAAGAAATCATCCTTGAAAATCTGCCATTTCCCAATTACAGTCCAATAAAAGGCGCATAAAAGTGAATATATATTCATATAACCAAAAAGGGAGAACAGAAGGGTCACCCTTTTATCTTCAAGATCCTTCTCAAGATCCCCAACCTTGATTTTACACGATTAGTGAGGTTCAAAGCATCCTCAGCACTGAAGGGTGGCTTTCGAAGAGATCCCAAGTTATACCTATCAAAAATATTTTTAATGCAAGTATCTCGTTCACTCCTCAGAGACATGTGAGCCTGCAGACAATAACTTTTGTAAATATATTTGTATGCTAGTAAGAAAACAACATTCAGAAAGATTATCAAATATATTTGTATGCATTGACAATAAAACTTTTTGTAAATATATTTGTATGCTAGTAAGAAAACAACATTCAGAAAGATTATCAAATATGATCACCTACCTATTTGTATACTAGTAAAATTTACCTAAAACTTTCAAGAGCATCTACCTTGGCTTCCATCTGGTCAAAATTAAATCAATCCTTAATACGAACCAATACCCATATCCTTTACATTGTTTTAAAAGATAACAAGGGTTCTCTAACCAATCAACAACCAAGTTACCTATATACGCAAAAATAAAAACACCCATATTTAGAGAATCAAAACACTCTAAAGACCCATTTGGGTTCTCATAACAAGAAAAGGAACAAACCTGAAAAACACGCAAGAATGTAGATCGCAGGATCATTGAGACTGTAAGGCAACAAAGTTGCTGCTAGTTCTCCATCATGAAGTCCGTTGTTCTTCACACATAGCCTTAATAGTTGCATCTTGTCCACCAATCCATGTGTACCCTTTCTACAATTAATAAAAATAACAACAGAAAATAATATTGAAAATAAATTGAAGTTATAACATTGTGAAATGATTGCAAATAAACAAGTAAATTAAAGCACAAAGCACACACTTTAGTTTATAAAAGAAAACACATGCATAGTAAAACTGGTTGTATTTTATGCATAAGGGTTTCTGTAATATTCTCACATAATTACACACAATTAAATATATTTTTTTAGCAAAGTATTAGTATTGTTAACAAATTAAAAACCTACATTTTTTTTTGAAAGCTAGAAGGAAGGTAATCTATGAATTGAATAGAACTTGAAAACAAATGTAAACCATTGTCATTTAAAAGTTTCATATAAATAAATGAGGCAAAAGGATCTCAAAATAATACTCAAGTAGTTTGGAACAAACAAGGAATCAAACAAAATTTCAAAATCTTGCAACAAAATAATACCCTAAGAATATCTTGAAGTAAGTCTTATCAGTTAATCAGCCTTAGCAGCATCAGAAGCAGCTTGGCCCCTAAGACGACCAGTTCTCTTAGCAGCAATGAGACCAACCTTCTGTCCAGGAGGAGCATCATGCCTGATCGTACTGACATGTCCAATATGCTGGTGGTTACCTCCTCCGTGAGGATGTTCAACTGGATTCATAGCCACACCACGAACCTTAGGCCAACAATTCCTCTTCACCCTAAATTTGTGGTAAGCATTACCAGCCTTAAGCATTGGCTTCTCAGTTCTTCCTCCACCTACAACTTGCCCAATCATAGCTCTGCACTCACTTGGAACAATCTTCTTTGCCCCTGATGGTAGCTTAATCCTAGAGGTATCGTTATCAGGATTATGACTAATAACAATAGCATATAATACAAAAAGATAGGCAAACTAAAAGAAAAATAGGATTGTTAAATTGTGACAGAAACCATGCTTACCCTTTAAAAGTAGAGATTTCAACCAACTGATTCGAGAAAAGTAGTAAGGAATGTCACAACGCACTTTCTTAATTTAATCTACTACACGTTCAAATAACCCTACCAAATCATAAACACAAATAAAGAAATATGAAGAAAATCAAAAAGTGCTTAATGAATTTAGTTAGTTTCAGCAAATAAACCTCGTTGCAAATTGAATTACTCAAAACATGTGATTGGGAACAAATCTTCATATTCATAACAGAGCAATAGTTTGGATCAATCACTTCAACTAAGCATTTGGTTTTTGCAAATAAACCTCCTATTTTAATACAATAGAAAGTTGTTGAGTATTTTAGTGTTGGCTGCATTGTTTGGCAAAACCAAAGTATTGAATAGAAGCATCTCCGTGTCTAGAACATTTCTTCAGTTGGAAGTTTTTCATTTTGAAGCTGTCCAGAAGCTCAAAATGACTTCAGAAGCTGAATGCTTCTTCAGAAGTTCTGTAGCTCTTCAGAAGCTGGTTCAGGTTCTGATGCCCGCGTTGACTACTGTTGACTTCTTCAGAAGCTGGTTCAGGTTCTGATGCCCGCGTTGACTTCTGTTGACTTCATCAGAAGCTGGTTATTTTCAAGTTATTTCTACGCGAGTCTTTGCAAGATTTATAGAAGATTTATCCACGCATATGGCTTCTAGAATGTTGATTTATTTGGAGAAGATTTTATTAAAGATTTGGTTCAAAGATATGAAATTCATATTTTCCTGTTATAATCTTTAAAAGATTCAGTACAATTTTATTTGTTACATTATTGGACCAATCTTATTTCAGTAACAAATCAAATCAGAAAGATTAGTTTGTTATTTATGCTGCAAGACTGAAGGCTATAAATAGAGGAGGGCTGCTGCTATTCAAGACACACGAATTCATAGAGTTTAAGATCAGAGAATTGAGTCTTAGTATTTTAAGCTGTTAGCTTTGTTTTGTGCACCACTCATATGTTTTGAGTTGGTTTAGTGTTTTCATTAAGTTGTAATTCATTCTAAGCCTTTAGGTACGAATGAAGTATTTGTGTTATTGAAGTGTTGTTCAAAACAGGGGATTGTTAAGGGTTGTTCAAGTGGCTGGGTTTAGTTACTTGAATAGGAAGTTAGAGGATTCTAATACTCAAGAGTTGGGTAGAAGTCTGACTAGGTGGAGATTGGTTGCTTAGGATAAGAACTGGGAGTCAGTGTCTGAGTCTTAAGGATTAATTCCAATAGTGGATTTCCTTCCTGGATTGGTATCCCCCAGAGTAGGAGGTGTTTACTCCGAACTGGGTTAACAAACCTTGTGTGCTTTAAGCTTTCCTGCACTTTATATTCCTGCTGATTAATTGCCTTTATTTTGTGCAAAATTCTGTTCAGAACCTGTTAGGTTCAGAACCAGTTTCAATCAGGACCTGTTAGTATCTCTTTAGTTTTGCATGGCCAGAATTTCAATTGGCATCAGAGCAGGCACCCTGCCTGTAAATTGGGTGAGATCCAGAGGAGTTAATATCTGGCAAGCATGGATAGAGAAGGAGGCTATGTCAATAGACCACCCCTACTAGATGGCACAAACTATGAGTATTGGAAGTCAAGGATGTGTGCTTTTCTAAAGTCTATTGACAGCAGGACTTGGAAAGCTGTGATAAAAGGTTGGGAACATCCTGAGGTTTTGGAGAAAGATGGTAACAAAACTGGAGTGTTGAAGCCTGAAGAGGAGTGGACCAGAGCTGAAGATGACTTGTCTCTGGGAAATTCAAAAGCTTTGAATGCAATCTTTAATGGTGTGGACCACAACATGTTCAGACTTATCAAACAATGTACTGTGGCTAAGGATGCGTGGGAAATTATGAAAACCATTCATGAAGGAACTTCTAAGGTGAAGATGTCCAGATTGCAGCTGCTGACCACCAAATTTGAGAACCTGAAGATGAAGGAAGATGAATCTATTCAGGATTTTTACATGAATGTGCTGGACATGGCAAATTCTTTTGATTCACTTGGAGAAAAGATGACTGATGAGAAGTTAGTCAGAAAAATTCTCAGGTCCCTGCCCATAAGATTTGACATGAAGGTCACTGCAATTGAGGAGGCTCATGATATTTCTGCTATGAAGGTTGAGGAGCTGATTGGGTCGTTGTTAAATTTTGAGACTGCATTTTGCAAACAGCCTGATAAGAAAGGGAAAGGTATAGCTTTTACTGTGAATGCTGAAGCTGATGATCAACAAGAGTCTGATGAGGATGACTTATCAGAAGCTCTAGTGTTGCTGGGAAAACAATTCAACAAGATTCTGAAGAATGTTAACAGAAAAGCCAAAGCCAAAGGTCAGAACTTCAGATTCAATAACAAGAAGCAACAAACTGATGAGAAAAAGACCAAGTCTGAGGAGAAAAGTAATCAAGCTAAAGGTGTGCAGTGCTATGAGTGTGAGGGTTATGGACATATCAAGTCTGAATGTCCTACTTTTCTTAAGAAGCAGAAGAAAAGCCTAGCTGTTTCATGGTCTGATGATGGTTCTGAAGAAGATGATGATAGTGAATCTGGTATGTGTGATACTGGTCTTGTAGTAAGGTCAGGAGCTATCTTAAAGAAGGAACATGTTTTAGAGTCTAAGACCTTTTCAGAGTCTGACTTAGAGTCTGAAGCCTCATATGTGTCTGAAGCTGCTATAACCTCATATGATGAACTAGCTGATAACTACAAGAAGCTGTATACCAGAAGTGCTGAGGTTTGCAAACAAGTTTTGGATCAGAAGGAGACTATTCTTCAACTGGAGGCTAAAAAAGGTGAACTGTTAGTGCAGAATTCAGATCTAAAAGAAGAAGTGAACCAACTGAATTCCCAACTTGAACATATGAAAAAGAAGGTTAGAATGATGAATACTGCTACTAATGTGTTGGATGAAATTTTGGGTGCTCAGCAACAAGGAAAAACTGGTTTAGGCTTTGTTGATCAGACTCAGAACCCCAAACAGGAGATTCTTGTTAAAAAGTTTGTTCCTGCCACTAAGACTGATGATCCTATGATTGGAACATCTCAGATGAGACCTCATAAGCATACACAGAAGAAACCTCAGATGCAAGGTCAGAAGCATGTTCAGATGCTACCTCAGAAGCATCCCCAGAAATTTCTCAGAAACAGAAGGAGGAGAAATCATCCATGGGTCTGTCATCATTGTGGAAAGAGAGGGCATATCAAACCATTCTGCTTCAAACTTTATAGCTATCCTGAACATTTTCAGTATAGAAGAGTTGAACCAGCTGCACCCAGACACAATGTTCAGAAGGTGTGGAAGCCTAAAGTTCAGGATGTAGGCCTTATAGCTCATACTTCTTTGAGAGCCACTTCAAAAGAAGATTGGTATTTTGATAGTGGGTGTTCAAGGCACATGACTGGTGTGAAGAAGCTGCTGAGCAATATCAGATCATACTCCAGAAGTTATGTGACATTTGGAGATGGTGTAAAAGGTCAGATTCTGGGTATTGGTGATTTGATCAGAGAAGGGTTGCCCAGACTTAATGATGTGCTACTAGTGGAAGGACTAACCTCTAATCTAATCAGTATCAGCCAACTTTGTGATCAAGAATTGAAGGTTAATTTCAACAAACTAGAGTGTATTGTTACTGATCAGGAAGAAAAGATTCAGATGAGAGGCTGCAGATTCAAAGACAACTGTTACTTATGGGTTTCTGAAGAAGAAAGAAGTCTGACCTCTTGTCTTATGAGCTCAGAAGAGGAAGTCAAACTCTGGCACCAGAAACTAGGACATCTGGATCTGAAAGGCATGAAAAAAATCCTAAGTACTGAAGCTATCAGAAGTGTACCTAATCTGAAGATTAATGAGGAAAATGTTTGTGGTGATTGTCAAATTGGAAAACAAACAAGAAAGTCTCATCCCAGATTAGTTCACCAGGTAACTACTAAAGTACTAGAACTTGTTCATATGGACTTAATGGGGCCTATGCAAGTTGAAAGTATTGGAGGAAAGAAATATGCTTTTGTAATGGTAGATGACTACTCAAGATACACATGGGTCAACTTTGTTAGAGAAAAGTCTGACACTTTTGAAGTTTTCAAAGAGATGTGCATCCAACTACAAAGAGAGAAGGATAGTGGGATTATCAGAATCAGAAGTGATCATGGCAAAGAATTTGAAAACAAGAGCTTTTCAGAATTCTGTGCTTCTGAAGGTATAAAGCATGAGTTTTCTGCACCTATCACACCTCAGCAAAATGGTGTAGTTGAGAGGAAGAATAGAACATTAGCAGAATGTGCAAGGGTTATGCTGCATGCTAAGAAGCTGCCATATATGTTTTGGGCTGAAGCTATGAACACAGCATGTTACATACACAATAGAGTCACTTTGAGAAAGGGAACAACATCTACTCTGTATGAATTGTGGAAAGGGAGGAAGCCAACTGTGAAATATTTCCATGTTTTTGGGAGTAGATGCTATATCTTGGCTGACAGAGAGAATAGAAGAAAACTGGATCATAAGTCTGATGAGGGCATATTCCTGGGTTATTCAGTGAACAACAGAGCTTACAGGGTGTTTAATTCTATAACCAAGGTTGTGATGGAGTCCATAAATGTGGTTATTGATGATTTGTCTGCTGAGAATGAAAAGAATGATCCTGAAGTTGTTCCAGAGTCTAAAGTATCAGAAGAACAAACCTCAGAAGCAGAAAAACATTAAGAGTCTGAAGAAGCAGAAGATCAAACAGATCAAATTCCAAATGGTAAAGGGCCATCCATTAGAGTTCAGAAGGATCATCCTAAAGACTTAATCATTGGAAGCTTAGATCAAGGCGTCAGAACCAGGAGATCAGATGCTGCTACTGATTCATGCTTTGTGTCAAAGTTTGAACCTAAAAATGTGAAAGAAGCCCTAATTGATGAATTTTGGATTGAAGCAATGCAAGATGAGTTGAATCAATTCAAAAGGAGTGAAGTGTGGGATCTAGTTCCAAGACCTGAAGGGTTGAATGTGATTGGTACTAAATGGATTTACAAGAATAAAACAGATGAGAATGGTACTGTAGTCAGAAACAAGGCTAGGTTGGTTGCTCAGGGTTATACTCAAGTGGAGGGATTGGATTTTGATGAGACCTTTGCACCTGTGGCCAGACTAGAGTCCATAAGATTACTGTTGGGTGTATCTTGCATTCTCAAATTCAAATTATTCCAGATGGATGTGAAGAGTGCATTTCTGAATGGTTATCTGCAAGAAGAAGTGTATGTTGAACAGCCTAAGGGTTTTGTGGATCCTAAATTTCCAGAACATGTATACAAGTTAAAGAAGGCTTTATATGGATTGAATCAAGCACCAAGAGCATGGTATGACAGACTGACTCAGTTTCTTGTGGCCTAAGGTTACAGAAAAGGAGGTTCTGATAAGACTTTGTTTGTGAAAGAGGAAAATGGGAATCTGATGATTGCTCAGATTTATGTGGACGATATAGTGTTTGGAGGGATGTCTCAGAAGATGATCAAATTGTTTGTTCAGCAGATGCAGTCAGAATTTGAAATGAGCTTAGTTGGTGAACTGACATACTTTCTTGGACTACAAGTCAAGCAAATGGAAGATACAATCTTCATTTCACAGAGTAAATATGCCAAGAACATAGTGAAGAAGTTTGGAATGGAATCTGCTGCTCATAAGAAGACACCAGCTGCTACTCACCTAAAGTTGACTAAGGATGAACATGGAATATCAGTAGATCAAAGTCAATATAGGAGCATGATAGGGAGCTTATTGTATTTAACTGCAAGCAGACCTGATATCACTTATGCTGTTGGAGTTTGTGCAAGATATCAAGCTGATCCTAAGATGAGTCATCTGACACAAGTTAAAAGGATCCTGAAGTATGTGAATAGCACAAGTGACTATGGAATCATGTATTCTCATAGTTCAAGTTCTGAACTGATGGGATATTGTGATGCTGACTGGGCTGGAAGTGCTGATGACAGGAAGAGCACTTCAGGAGGATGTTTCTTTCTAGGAAATAATTTAATTTCCTGGTTCAGCAAGAAACAAAATTGTGTTTCATTGTCAACTGCTGAAGCTGAGTACATTGCTGCTCGGAGTAGTTGTTCACAACTGGTTTGGATGAAACAGATGCTTGAGGAGTACAACATTAATCAAGAAACTATGACCTTATTTTGTGACAACTTGAGTGCCATCAACATCTCTAAGAATCCAATTCAGCACAGCAGAACCAAACACATAGACATCAGACATCATTTTATCAGAAACCTTGTGGAGGATAAAGTCATTCAGCTGGAACATGTAGCTACTGAAGAACAAGTTGCTGACATTTTCACAAAGGCCTTGGATGCTAAACAGTTTGAAAACTTAAGGAGCAAGTTAGGTGTGTGTTTACATGAAGACTTATAGCAATCACTGCAAACTGGATGTGAGGAAGATAGAGTACCTGCCAGTTATGCTTATGCTGAGTGTGATCCTGAACCAGAGTTTGAGTCTGATATGTTTTCCAAGATCTGTGTTACCTGTTCTGATTGTAATCCCTATATGAAGACAATGATTTGTCAGAATTTTGTGGCTAAAAAGGGGGAGAAAATCTTATGCAATGTGTTGACTCTGTTGGCTCTGATACCAAGAATTAGAAGATGCATTGCTGCATTTCAGATGTTCAGCGGTTAGTGTCATTCAGAAATTGTGTCATTAATTCAGAAGGTGACTAGTTTTGATCTGATACCAAGCATTATATGTTCAGATGTGATCAAGGGGGTAAATGTGTCTCAGGGGGAGTACAAGCTTGTTATATACCTGAGTGATGATGTGGTCCTGAAGTGTAGAAGTGTAGTGGTCCTGAAGAACATTAGTGTTCAGCTCCTGAAGTGTGGTTCTGAAGAACAATTGTGCTTTGGTTTGTGCTCTGATACCATTTTTCACTGTAGTTCAATAGTAAGGGGGAGTTTGTATGAGAAGCTGAGTTGCAGGGGGAGTGTTGTGATGATCAGGAGTTGATCAGTAGCTAGTTGCAGGGGGAGTGTTGTGATGATCAGGAGTTGATAAGTAGCTCTGATACCTTGGTTGTGATGATCAGGAGTTGTTCAGTACTTGTCTCGTGTGTGCTTCAGTAGCTGTTATGTTTTGTAGAACTGAAGCTGGTTTGTTTAACATAGCTGGATCCGCAGCCTAAAATAATTGCTATGATGTATAATTGTGAAGTTCTTCATTGCTGAGTTGATTATATGGGAGATTGAACAACTTGGATGGTTTTAGCCAAAAATTTGCCATAGGGGCAGATTGTTGAGTATTTTAGTGTTGGCTTCATTGTTTGGCAAAACCAAAGTATTGAATAGAAGCATCTCCGTATCTAGAACATTTCTTCAGTTGGAAGTTTTTCATTTTGAAGCTGTTCAGAAGCTCAAAATGACTTCAGAAGCTGAATGCTTCTTTAGAAGTTCTGTAGCTCTTCAGAAGCTGGTTCAGGTTCTGATGCCCGCGTTGACTTCTGTTGACTTCTTCAGAAGCTGGTTCAGGTTCTGATGCCTGCGTTGACTTCTGTTGACTTCATCAGAAGCTGGTTATTTTCAAGTTATTTCTACGCGAGTCTTTGCAAGATTTATTGAAGATTTATCCACGCATATGGCTTCTAGAATGTTGATTTATTTGGAGAAGATTTTATTGAAGATTTGGTTCAAAGATATGAAATTCATATTTTCCTGTTATAATCTTTAAAAGATTCAGTACAGTTTGATTTGTTACATTATTGGACCAATCTTATTTCAGTAACAAATCAAATCAGAAAGATTAGTTTGTTATTTATGCTGCAAGACTGAAGGCTATAAATAGAGGAGGGCTGCTGCTATTCAAGACACACGAATTCATAGAGTTTAAGATCAGAGAATTGAGTCTTAGTATTTTAAGCTGTTAGCTTTGTTTTGTGCACCACTCATATGTTTTGAGTTGGTTTAGTGTTTTCATTAAGTTGTAATTCATTCTAAGCCTTTAGGTACGAATGAAGTCTTTGTGTTATTGAAGTGTTGTTCAAAACAGGGGATTGTTAAGGGTTGTTCAAGTGGCTGGGTTTAGTTACTTGAATAGGAAGTTAGAGGATTCTAATACTCAAGAGTTGGGTAGAAGTCTGACTAGGTGGAGATTGTTTGCTTAGGATAAGAACTGGGAGTCAGTGTCTGAGTCTTAAGGATTAATTCCAATAGTGGATTTCCTTCCTGGATTGGTATCCCCCAGAGTAGGAGGTGTTTACTCCGAACTGGGTTAACAAACCTTGTGTGCTTTTAGCTTTCTTGCACTTTATATTCCTGCTGATTAATTGCTTTTATTTTGTGCAAAATTATGTTCAGAACCTGTTAGGTTCAGAACCAGTTTTAATCAGGACCTGTTAGTATCTCTTTAGTTTTTCCTGGCCAGAATTTCAATTGGCATCAGAGCAGGCACCCTGCCTGTAAATTGGGTGAGATCCAGAGGAGTTAATATCTGGCAAGCATGGATAGAGAAGGAGGCTATGTCAATAGACCACCCCTACTAGATGGCACAAACTATGAGTATTGGAAGTCAAGGATGTGTGCTTTTCTAAAGTCTATTGACAGCAGGACTTGGAAAGCTGTGATAAAAGGCTGGGAACATCCTGAGGTTTTGGACAAAGATGGTAACAAAACTGGAGTGTTGAAGCCTGAAGAGGAGTGGACCAGAGCTGAAGATGACTTGTCTCTGGGAAATTCAAAAGCTTTGAATGCTATCTTTAATGGTGTTGATCAGAACATGTTCAGACTTATCAAACAATGTACTGTGGCTAAGGATGCTTGGGAAATTATGAAAACCACTCATGAAGGAACTTCTAAGGTGAAGATGTCCAGATTGCAGCTGCTGACCACCAAATTTGAGAACCTGAAGATGAAGGAAGATGAATCTATTCAGGATTTTTACATGAATGTACTGGACATGGCAAATTCTTTTGATTCACTTGGAGAAAAGATGACTGATGAGAAGTTAGTCAGAAAAATTCTCAGGTCCCTGCCCATAAGATTTGACATGAAGGTCACTGCAATTGAGGAGGCTCATGATATTTCTGCTATGAAGGTTGAGGAGCTGATTGGGTCGTTGTTAAATTTTGAGACTGCATTTTGCAAACAGCCTGATAAGAAAGGGAAAGGTATAGCTTTTACTATGAATGCTGAAGCTGATGATCAACAAGAGTCTGATGAGGATGACTTATCAGAAGCTCTAGTGTTGCTGGGAAAACAATTCAACAAGATTCTGAAGAATGTTAACAGAAAAGCCAAAGCCAAAGGTCAGAACTTCAGATTCAATAACAAGAAGCAACAAACTGATGAGAAAAAGACTAAGTCTGAGGAGAAAAGTAATCAAGCTAAAGGTGTGCAGTGCTATGAGTGTGAGGGTTATGGACATATCAAGTCTGAATGTCCTACTTTTCTTAAGAAGCAGAAGAAAAGCCTAGCTGTTGCATGGTCTGATGATGGTTCTGAAGAAGATGATGATAGTGAATCTGGTATGTGTGATACTGGTCTTGTAGTAATGTCAGGAGCTATCTTAAAGAAGGAACCTGTTTTAGAGTCTGAGACCTTTTCAGAGTCTAACTCAGAGTCTGAAGCCTCATATGTGTCTGAAGCTGCTAAAACCTCATATGATGAACTAGCTGATAACTACAAGAAGCTGTATACCAGAAGTGCTGAGGTTTGCAAACAAGTTTTGGATCAGAAGGAGACTATTCTTCAACTGGAGGCTAAAAAAGGTGAACTGTTAGTGCAGAATTCAGATCTAAAAGAAGAAGTGAACCAACTAAATTCCCAACTTGAACATATGAAAAAGCAGGTTAGAATGATGAATACTGCTACTAATGTGTTGGATGAAATTTTGGGTGCTCAGCAACAAGGAAAAACTGGTTTAGGCTTTGTTGATCAGACTCAGAACCCCAAACAGGAGATTCTTGTTAAAAAGTTTGTTCCTGCCACTAAGACTGATGATCCTATGATTGGAACATCTCAGATGAGACCTCATAAGCATACACAGAAGAAACCTCAGATGCAAGGTCAGAAGCATGTTCAGATGCTACCTCAGAAGCAACCCCAGAAATTTCTCAGAAACAGAAGGAGGAGAAATCATCCATGGGTCTGTCATCATTGTGGAAAGAGAGGGCATATCAAACCATTCTGCTTCAAACTTTATGGCTATCCTGAACATTTTCAGTATAGAAGAGTTGAACCAGCTGCACCCAGACACAATGTTCAGAAGGTGTGGAAGCCTAAAGTTCAGGATGTAGGCCTTATAGCTCATACTTCTTTGAGAGCCACTTCAAAAGAAGATTGGTATTTTGATAGTGGGTGTTCAAGGCACATGACTGGTGTGAAGAAGCTGCTGAGCAAAATCAGATCATACTCCAGAAGTTATGTGACATTTGGAGATGGTGTAAAAGGTCAGATTCTGGGTATTGGTGATTTGATCAGAGAAGGGTTGCCCAAACTTAATGATGTGCTACTAGTGGAAGGACTAACCTCTAATCTAATCAGTATCAGCCAACTTTGTGATCAAGAATTGAAGGTTAATTTCAACAAACTAGAGTGTATGGTTACTGATCAGGAAGAAAAGATTCAGATGAGAGGCTGCAGATTCAAAGACAACTGTTACTTATGGGTTTCTGAAGAAGAAAGAAGTCTGACCTCTTGTCTTATGAGCTCAGAAGAGGAAGTCAAAATCTGGCACCAGAAACTAGGACATCTGCATCTGAAAGGCATGAAAAAAATCCTAAGTACTGAAGCTATCAGAAGTGTACCTAATCTGAAGATTAATGAGGACAATGTTTGTGGTGATTGTCAAATTGGAAAACAAACAAGAAAGTCTCATCCCAGATTAGTTCACCAGGTAACTACTAAAGTACTAGAACTTGTTCATATGGACTTAATGGGGTCTATGCAAGTTGAAAGTATTGGAGGAAAGAGATATGCTTTTGTAATGGTAGATGACTACTCAAGATACACATGGGTCAACTTTGTTAGAGAAAAGTCTGACACTTTTGAAGTTTTCAAAGAGATGTGCATCCAACTACAAAGAGAGAAGGATAGTGGGATTATCAGAATCAGAAGTGATCATGGCAAAGAATTTGAAAACAAGAGTTTTTCAGAATTCTGTGCTTCTGAAGGTATAAAGCATGAGTTTTCTGCACCTATCACACCTCAGCAAAATGGTGTAGTTGAGAGGAAGAATAGAACATTAGCAGAATGTGCAAGGGTTATGGTGCATGCTAAAAAGCTGCCATATATGTTTTGGGCTGAAGCTATGAACACAACATGTTACATACACAATAGAGTCACTTTGAAAAAGGGAACAACATCTACTCTGTATGAATTGTGGAAAGGGAGGAAGCCAACTGTGAAATATTTCCATGTTTTTGAGAGCAGATGCTATATCTTGGCTGACAGAGAGAATAGAAGAAAATTGGATCCTAAGTCTGATGAGGGCATATTCCTGGGTTATTCAGTGAACAGCAGAGCTTACAGGGTGTTTAATTCCAGAACCAAGGTTGTGATGGAGTCCATAAATGTGGTTATTGATGATTTGTCTGCTGAGAATGAAATGAATGATCATGAAGTTTTTTCATAGTCTGAAGTATCAGAAGAACAAACCTCAGAAGCAGAAAAGCATTTAGAGTCTGAAGAAGCAGAAGATCAAACAGATCAAATTCCAAATGGTAAAGGGCCATCCATTAGAGTTCAGAAGGATCATCCTAAAGACTTAATCATTGGAAGCTTAGATCAAGGCGTCAGAACCAGGAGATCAGATGCTGCTACTGATTCATGCTTTGTGTCAAAGTTTGAACCTAAAAATGTGAAAGAAGCCCTAATTGATGAATTTTGGATTGAAGCAATGCAAGATGAGTTGAATCAATTCAAAAGGAGTGAAGTGTGGGATCTAGTTCCAAGACCTGAAGGGTTGAATGTGATTGGTACTAAATGGATTTACAAGAATAAAACAGATGAGAATGGTACTGTAGTCAGAAACAAGGCTAGGTTGGTTGCTCAGGGTTATACTCAAGTGGAGGGATTGGATTTTGATGAGACCTTTGCACCTGTGGCCAGACTAGAGTCCATAAGATTACTGTTGGGTGTATCTTGCATTCTCAAATTCAAATTATTCCAGATGGATGTGAAGAGTGCATTTCTGAATGGTTATCTGCAAGAAGAAGTGTATGTTGAACAACCTAAGAGTTTTGTGGATCCTAAGTTTCCAGAACATGTATACAAGTTAAAGAAGGCTTTATATGGATTGAAGCAAGCACCAAGAGCATGGTATGACAGACTGACTCAGTTTCTTGTGGCTCAAGGTTACAGAAAAAAAGGTTCTTATAACACTTTGTTTGTGAAAGAGGAAAATGGGAATCTGATGATTGCTCAGATTTATGTGGACGATATAGTGTTTGGAGGGATGTCTCAGAAGATGGTCAAATTGTTTGTTCAGCAGATGCAGTCAGAATTTGAAATGAGCTTAGTTGGTGAACTGACATACTTTCTTGGACTACAAGTCAAGCAAATGGAAGATTCAATCTTCATTTCACAGAGTAAATATGCCAAGAACATAGTGAAGAAGTTTGGAATGGAATCTGCTGCTCATAAGAAGACACCAGCTGCTACTCACCTGAAGTTGACTAAGGATGAACATGGAATATTAGTAGATCAAAGTCAATATAGGAGCATGATAGGGAGCTTATTGTATTTAACTGCAAGCAGACCTGATATCACTTATGCTGTTGGAGTTTGTGCAAGATATCAAGCTGATCCTAAGATGAGTCATCTGACACAAGTTAAAAGGATCCTGAAGTATGTGAATAGCACAAGTGACTATGGAATCATGTATTCTCATAGTTCAAGTTCTGAACTGATGGGATATTGTGATGCTGACTGGGCTGGAAGTGCTGATGACAGGAAGAGCACTTCAGGAGGATGTTTCTTTCTAGGAAATAATTTAATTTCCTGGTTCAGCAAGAAACAAAATTGTGTTTCATTGTCAACTGCTGAAGCTGAGTACATTGCTGCTCGGAGTAGTTGTTCACAACTGGTTTGGATGAAACAGATGCTTGAGGAGTACAACATTAATCAAGAAACTATGACCTTATTTTGTGACAACTTGAGTGCCATCAACATCTCTAAGAATACAATTCAGCACAGCAGAACCAAACACATAGACATCAGACATCATTTTATCAGAAACCTTGTGGAGGATAAAGTCATTCAGCTGGAACATGTAGCTACTGAAGAACAAGTTGCTGACATTTTCACAAAGGCCTTGGATGCTAAACAGTTTGAAAACTTAAGGAGCAAGTTAGGTGTGTGTTTACATGAAGACTTATAGCAATCACTGCAAACTGGATGTGAGGAAGATAGAGTACCTGCCAGTTATGCTTATGCTGAGTGTGATCCTGAACCAGAGTTTGAGTCTGATATGTTTTCCAAGATCTGTGTTACCTGTTCTGATTGTAATCCCTATATGAAGACAATGATTTGTCAGAATTTTGTGGCTAAAAAGGGGGAGAAAATCTTATGCAATGTGTTGACTCTGTTGGCTCTGATACCAAGAATTAGAAGATGTATTGCTGCATTTCAGATGTTCAGTTGTCAGTGTCATTCAGAAATTGTGTCATTAATTCAGAAGGTGACTAGTTTTGATCTGATACCAAGCATTATATGTTCAGATGTGATCAAGGGGGTAAATGTGTCTCAGGGGGAGTACAAGCTTGTTATATACCTGAGTGATGATGTGGTCCTGAAGTGTAGAAGTGTAGTGGTCCTGAAGAACATTAGTGTTCAGCTCCTGAAGTATCGTTCTGAAGAACAATTGTGCTTTGGTTTGTGCTCTGATACCATTTTTAACTGTAGTTCAGTAGTAAGGGGGAGTTTGTATGAGAAGCTGAGTTGCAGGGGGAGTGTTGTGATGATCAGGAGTTGATCAGTAGCTAGTTGCAGGGGGAGTGTTGTGATGATCAGGAGTTGATCAGTAGCTCTGATACCTTGGTTGTGATGATCAGGAGTTGTTCAGTACTTGTCTCGTGTGTGCTTCAGTAGCTGTTATGTTTTGTAGAACCGAAGCTGGTTTGTTTAACATAGCTGGATCCGCTGCCTAAAATAATTGCTATGATGTATAATTGTGGAGTTCTTCATTGCTGAGTTGATTATATGGGAGATTGAAGAACTTGGATGGTTTTAGCCAAAAATTTGCCAAAGGGGGAGATTGTTGAGTATTTTAGTGTTCGCTGCATTGTTTGGCAAAACCAAAGTATTGAATAGAAGCATCTCCGTATCTAGAACATTTCTTCAGTTGGAAGTTTTTCATTTTGAAGCTGTTCAGAAGCTCAAAATGACTTCAGAAGCTGAATGCTTCTTCAGAAGTTCTGTAGCTCTTCAGAAGCTGGTTCAGGTTCTGATGCCCGTGTTGACTTCTGTTGACTTCATCAGAAGCTGGTTATTTTCAAGTTATTTCTACGCGAGTCTTTGCAAGATTTATTGAAGATTTATCCACGCATATGGCTTCTAGAATGTTGATTTATTTGGAGAAGATTTTATTGAAGATTTGGTTCAAAGATATGAAATTCATATTTTCCTGTTATAATCTTTAAAAGATTCAGTACAGTTTTATTTGTTACATTATTGGACCAATCTTATTTCAGTAACAAATCAAATCAGAAAGATTAGTTTGTTATTTATGCTGCAAGACTGAAGGCTATAAATAGAGGAGGGCTGCTGCTATTCAAGACACACGAATTCATAGAGTTTAAGATCAAAGAATTGAGTCTTAGTATTTTAAGCTGTTAGCTTTGTTTTGTGCACCACTCATATGTTTTGAGTTGGTTTAGTGTTTTCATTAAGTTGTAATTCATTCTAAGCCTTTAGGTACGAATGAAGTCTTTGTGTTATTGAAGTGTTGTTCAAAACAGGGGATTGTTAAGGGTTGTTCAAGTGGCTGGGTTTAGTTACTTGAATAGGAAGTTAGAGGATTCTAATACTCAAGAGTTGGGTAGAAGTCTGACTAGGTGGAGATTGGTTGCTTAGGATAAGAACTGGGAGTCAGTGTCTGTGTCTTAAGGATTAATTCCAATAGTGGATTTCCTTCCTGGATTGGTATCCCCCAGAGTAGGAGGTGTTTACTCCGAACTGGGTTAACAAACTTTGTGTGCTTTTAGCTTTCCTGCACTTTATATTCCTGCTGATTAATTGCTTTTATTTTGTGCAAAATTCTGTTCAGAACCTGTTAGGTTCAGAACCAGTTTTAATCAGGACCTGTTAGTATCTCTTTAGTTTTGCCTGGCCAGAATTTCAAAAGTTAAAGCATAAGACATTGTTTACATTACTTACGACAAGCTTTTGGATCAATCACTTCAACTAAAACAAACACACCCAAAAGGTTTTCCCTGATAGAGAGCAGCTAGAACCCCCAAAATACCAGCCTAAGGGTAACAACACATAACACTATACCGCAACAAATAGAAAACCACAAATCTGCAAGAACCAAACCCATATGACCCTGAAGAACACAAAAAGCAGTGACATACCCAAGATAATAGAGAAAAAAATCTTTATTAAAATTATTAAAGCTGAAAGCTTGAGAAAAGGGTCGTGACCTAAGAAAATTAGCAATTTTTTAACATAGGATTTAGAAGGAAAAAGATCAGAGACCCAAAACAAATGTATTAGACGTGACATACCAAAGATAGCCAGCGGCGACGACAAGATGACGAGACGGCGACGGTTCCAGATGTTAGCAGCGACGATGAGATTACGGGAGGGAGATGGCAAGAGGCAAGCTTCTTTCTACCATGGTGATGGACTGGTGGTGAGATTGGAGAGAGAGAAAGGGATTGTAATATCCCGCTTAAGCGAGACTTTTAACAGTATCACAGGAATTAAACGAACGGAATGACATTATAGTAATTATGAGAGGAAGGGGTATTTAAAGGGGATAAACATGAAAATCTTCATATCTATCTTTCCCTTCTCTCTCTAGGAGCTGATTTTCTCTCCCTCTCTCTCTAGAAAATCGTCCCTCATCATCTCCACCCCATAATCCATCAAAAAAATTCTTCCTAAGCTCTTGTATTTCAAGCAAGAATAGTTTGGGGAAAGTTGGAACAAGAGAAAAGTTAAAGAAAAGCAAGAGAAGAGCAAGAGATGAGCTAGGGTTTTGAAGCTTGAGCATAACCAGCACCAAATCAAGTTTAAGGTGAGCTCCCTAGGGGTTTTAGAACCCCTCTTTGTGAGATTTATAGTGTATTTGCATCATAGGTAAAGTTATAGTGTTTTTAACCCTAATTTCCTTTGCTTGCTAATTCCTTGCTCATATATGTTTTAAACTGTCATTTTGTAATAGAAAATCATTCCTAACATGTTTGGGATGCTTGGGTAACTTGGATTGAGCAAAAATGGTGGAAAAACATGATTTTTAACAAGTTTTGTACTGTCATGGTCGCTACAGCGACCAGCCGTCGCTACAGCGACCAGACAGCTTTGAACTTCTGCCTACGGTCGCTTCAAGCGACCAGCCGTCGCTACAAGCGAGCAGCTTGTTTTTCAGACTTTTACCTACAGTCGCTGTAGCGACAGGCCGTGGCTATAGCGACAGCATCAGGACAACACTTGACAGCTTTGCTATTTTGGGTGTTCTGATGCGCGTGGGCATGGTTTTTCACTCCCGTTTTCTCCTGAAACATTTTAGAAACATTATCCATCATTTTAACTCATCCAAAAAGGCTTTTAATGGTTGAAAGATTATAGGAGCAAGGAATACGCAAGGCGTGGGAAATGTAGGAACAATGGTAAAATGAATAGTTAAGTTCTAAGAACGGCATATGATAACGATATGTCGAATCCTTTGATAGGAAAACAAGGATTATAGTTTGAGTGTAAGGATTTAATGGATTGATTCCATTACTTGTGAGTTGTTAACTCTTAAGGAAAAGCATATGACTTGGATAAGTCAAGAACCTATATTAGGTGCACAAGGTTATAGATGTATTCGGATTAGAATACAAGAGTAATAGGAATGCTTCGGCATTTGAAGTTACAGATAAGATTATAGTGTTGGTTCTCCAACAATTATAGGTGGCTTATGAGAACGATAAGCCATGAATTCATAAGTTATAGGTTAAGAGTTATAGGATTGCTATTATATGTTTAAAGTAACAGTTATGTATATTTATATATCAAAGTTAAAGAATAATATATCACAGTCATAGGCATGTTCAGCAGACTCCGGGATACGCCGAATGGGACTTCACCGAGAGGGTTGTCCACATGCAATTCAAAGTGGAGTCCGGTGTTAGCCTGATATGATAGGAATTTCACCGGGTCATAGGGAGATGTACCTCGGGGTTACTCCACCCGGGCCGCACTCCATAAAATGAACTCAGATAATATTGTTTGTTCAACGCTAACAACTAACATAAAACTGCTATAGAACTGTTTATATGTTTTATGTTTCACCGTTATAGTCAAAGTTATAGTTACAGGAAAGTTACAGTTATAGTTATAGACAGTGAACAGAAAGTGGCCCTAGGTTTCCCCTCGATCACTGAGTTATAGTTACAGGTAGTTTACAGTGATAGTTACAGATAGGTTACAGTTACAGTTATAGGCGGTTTACAGTTATAGTCATAGTCAGAGATATAATCACAGACAGATTCATAGTCATAGGCAGATAAATACGCTTTGAGGATAAAATAAAGACTTGGCGATCGTAGGAAATCCCCAAGATTGCCAAGGTAGGCATGGCGACCCTAGGTTCCCTGTGGTTGCCAACAGTTGGTTGGGCTGGAGCTCACTGAGACATTATGTCTCATCCTATTCCTTCTGGTGCAGGTTTACAGGTAAGTCAGAGGTTCGTGATGGAGTTCTTCATAGAGTTACTGGATGGAGTACAGTTGCTCGTTGTGTACCAGCTCAGGAGCTTATTGGATATTGTATAAGTATTGTAATAGTATTGGATTATTTGTACAAACGAGTAAATTTGTATTCAATCATTTGTGATGTATTAATATTATTGAAATTTTTAAATGTATCCAGTATCAGTTTAACGCACATGCTAATATACTAGTTAAAGTTAGTATGGGTGTTACAGGGATTTAGGTTTTTCTGATGGTTATATATAACTTAAATTTTTATTAGCAAATAGACCAGCGTCGGCTAGGCCGACTCTAATTTTAACCTAAAAGTCATATGTGGGTCCCTAACGTGTTGCCTCGGTTAGGCCGACTCTAATATTATTTAGAAAAAAAGAAAAACCATAAATGCATGTAGAGTGAGTTCGGCCGACTCTAAGTGGATGCTATTTGCGTCGGTGTCGGTGGCCGACGCTAAAATCTGAGGCTAAAATCAAGTTTTCTTGTAGTGGATATCATATGCTTTTATCACAAGGAACAACTTTGAGATCTTTTCTTGATGGTTTTGCATGCCCAGAACGTTCTCTCTGTTTGCTTAGAACATTCTCAATGAAACATTTCTCACAAAACACGTTAGTAGATAACTAGATAATAATTGTAATATGTTTATCCTTGAAACATCAAGTGAGAATGTTCTCTTCAATTTGTATGACCAGAATGTTCTTTGTAGGAACATGAGAAACCTTTCTCAAGTCAAAATTTCTTTGATTGATTTCTATTCTCCCAAATCATATCTTGAATAATGATGGAAGAGTCTTGAATCATCCTATGTCTTTTATTATAGAATCTTTATGCATATGATCATGAATTTTCTTCTATATGATCATGAATTTACTTCCTTTATAACTCTCTAATTAATGAATAACTTAATGAATAATTCATCCATGGATTGGTTTCTTTTCAAAGTTGATTCTAATCATTTTGATGAAGTAATGAGAATAATTTCGAGTGTAATAATCATCTTCATCATGAGAACATTCTTTTCATTAAAGTTGATAATGTTATCTTCTATATGAGAAGAAAATATCTTCTTGGTCAATTAACCTTGAATTATTTTGTTGATAATGCAATTCTTCTCATAATTCCTCTCAGTGATTCCACACAATGTTTCTTGTCCATTGAGTATCTTTGAGATGTTTTAGTTTATACATGAATGTAATCATGAATGTACAATCAATCATTCTCTTGAATGAAACTTTTGTGCCTTTTCCTTAAACTCTTTTAGAAACTATTTGAAGATCATTCTTGAATTTTCATATCTTGTAGATACTTAAGGAATGTTACAAAACTCAATATGTATTCTATCACCTGACTTTTAAGATTGATCTTACGCACCTTTCAAATACTAACTCTTTATTCCTCAAATCTTTTAGGCTTTGTTGAAAACTATGTGGTGACGAGGATGAGTCAATTAATCATAAAATTCATCTTCTTGTTGAATATTCAATCAACATTCTTTTGATTCAAACAATATTCTTTCTATATCTTATTTTAGATTGTGATACTACTGTTTTGGTATTCTTCCATTGAGTATATATATGCATTTGTAAGACTTCTTTCTTGTCTACTTCTGTGAAAAGACTTAAGTGCAAACATCAGTAGATCACCATTCATAAAACTTAGCGTTTATTCAATTAGGTTTGTTATCATTAAAACATTCATCAAAAAGATTTTTATTTCAACAATCTCCCCCTTTTTGATGATGACAAACCTTATGAATAAATCTTAAATTTTATAGATGTGTATAATAAAAAATGTAAGAATGTTCATAAATATGAAATTAAGCTCCCCCTAAACACGTGCAAGAGTTTAATTCTTATCATTCTAATTAAAGTCCCCCTAAACATATGCAAGAGGTTAATTCTTTACATTCTTCATTGATTAAATTCATCTTAAATTTTTCTCCCCATCCTATGTTTCTCTCTCATCACATATATCTCTCTCCCTCTTTTGACATCTTTCAAAAAGTATTGGGTATGATATATATATATATATATATATATATATATATATATATATATATATATATATATATATATATAAATGAAGTACAAATGTGGGAAGAAATAACAAAAAGATATTGCACATAAGAATCATGTTTTTGAGAAGTCATATTCTCACATCAAACTTAAGCAAGCAAGTATGATGATTAATATTCATCTCAGTTTATTATTTTAATCAATACATGAATAATGATAATTATGACTACTTGGTCTTGTTCAACAATTTTTGAAATAGAGAGAAAATGATTCATTTAGTGGAAGCGATAAAATCAGAGTCATTTGACATAATGTCAAAAAATATTCCTCTCTTTAAAAGATTTTCATGTTGAGGATATTTTTGAATTTTTTCAAAGATAAACATCTTTAAATGATAATTCTATGCAAGATGATTTGCTCATTACAATATAAATCAATTACATGTTTTTGACAAGAATTTGGAAGACACACAAGTTCTCAATCAAGTATATGATTAAATTTATTTCTAAGTGTGCATGTTTGAGTTCTCTTAGGTACTTATCTTTCAAATTATCATGCTTAAAATAGATTCTAAACACATAAGATGAGTTTGAAGAGACGTATCTATGCAACATATTTATGCACAAACATATACTGATATGTCATTGATGTGTATATCTCTATTTTTGGCTCCAAATTTTGCAAGTGCAACATGGTAGACATTCAACAATGATTAAACAAAATTTCCACGCCAAGAACATGTTCAATATTAGTTTAGGAACAAAATGTGTAAATCCCTTTTTTTGATCAATTTTGAATTTACTCACAACTTACACAAATTAATGTTAAACAATAATATGACTTTTTTGTTGAAATCCTTTCAACGATAAACCTTAATTAAAATATTCATATTGAAAGAAATTGAATATGATTTTTAGATAAGTCATCAAACATCAATTCATAATAATACATATCTAAGAATAACATATGACATATATTGTATTATCAAACCCATGATATTTTGACGTTTTTCTTGTTCTAAATCGCAGGTCTATCATGCATTATGAACTTACACAAGTGTTAATTCATTTGGCTTTTACATGCAAATTTTTAATTTATCATTGTGACGAGAACATTATCTACACTTTTAAAAAGTTCAAGAACAATTTGTGTGTTTCTTTTGAAAATCTTTCAAAGATAAATCCTAAATTAGGATCCATTTAAAACATGTTTGGAGAATGAAAGTTTCATAATCCATATTAAAATATTTGTAAAAACCATATTCAAAATACATCACTTACGAATAAAGAAATGAATATGTTAATAAGTAAACTAGAATGAATTTCATGAACATCATCAAATTTCATATCATTATGAAATTTTACAATTAAGATATTTTTATGATTCAATTTTAAGACCTATCATGATATGTCATTTTAGGAACAAATTTTAGGTGAACCATTAAAAATGAGAATGATTCGAATTGCATTTTATAACAAGAATTTATTTAGGAATGCATTTTAAGAACATCATAATGATTTCATTAAGAATGTCGAGAGATGTATGTTGTCAAAATGATGTTGGATCATTTACCATTCATAGAGATATCTCAGAAGAAATGAGTGTAAAATTAGGGAATATTATGCAAAAATTTCTCTTGATACAACATTAGCTCCTTATTGAATTTAGAACACACTAATTTAAATTAAATGCACTCTTAACATGTCTTCTCAAAACATAAAGCATAATGCAACAACTTTAATCATCAAATCTAATTTATAAAAATGTTTATGAATATAAAAATGATTTCATTAAGAATGTCGAGAGATGTATGTTGTCAAAATGATGTTGGATCATTTACCATTCATAGAGATATCTCAGAAGAAATGAGTGTAAAATTAGGGAATATTATGCAAAAATTTCTCTTGATACAACATTAGCTCCTTATTGAATTTAGAACACACTAATTTAAATTAAATGCACTCTTAACATGTCTTCTCAAAACATAAAGCATAATGCAACAACTTTAATCATCAAATCTAATTTATAAAAATGTTTATGAATATAATATCTCCATGATAGTAGTAGGAACCAATAATGAAAGATTTATTACATTTTAGGCTAAGAATTAGACTTATGCATGTATTAGACATTACAGAAATTGATGCAAACAACTAATGTTTAAAGTCACACATTTTTGGAATTGATTTTATTATGCATTTCTAAGAGCATCCAATAATTTATAACAAAACATTTCATATCAATTTTCAAATATTATAAAGTTTATAAATGAGTGTGCCTTTTTAGATGACTTTCCTTTGAGATTTAATGAGAAGTGCATGTTTCTCTTTCTCAAATTTTTTCCCTTTTGGATGGAGATTTCCAAGCATCAACAAGCATAAACTTTTGAAGCAGATTGATCATTAGTAGCTTTATATTCTTCTCCTTATTATGATGTCTTTATAAGAGATTCCAATGATGTCAACATGGAAATTATAATACTCTAAAAGGGAAGCATCAACAATTTGCTTTTCTATTACTTTAACAACAGTAGGTTGAGTGAAACCTTCTCCATTACAAGCTTCCAACTTTTTAACATAGGAGTCAGAAGTAATATGAACTTTAGATATATCATGATCTTACTCCTTTATTATAATGATCATCATTTGCATGTCATAAGAATGATTTTTGTTCTTCTCTTTCTCATGTAAGCTCTTTCAAATAGATTTTTGAGAACTTGGTCATTCAATCACGACATAGGACCAACTTTGACATGTTTTTGATAAAGTAAAGTGAAAAATATAAAGATACATTGTTTATGACTTTTCTCCAAAAGTAATTTCAAAACTCTATTTTTGATGAAAGGTTTTTGAACAAGATAAATCATGTCAAAATTGATTTTCTTCAAACACTGATTTTAAGCATGATTTTTCAAATTTTCTCATGATCATTCGTTGTAGAAATGATATTAAAGATCAAGCAAATTTTAAATAATAACCACACCCTACAAATCAATAAGATATGTGGTTTTGATGGGATTATTCATTTTTAGATGAGATCTGCAACAATATTGCTTCCCATTTATAGGTTCTATAGATGCACAAATAACAGATTAGCATTGACAGATTCATAACAAATCCAAAAAATTACAAGCTTAAGCAATCTGTAAATAATTGGAAGAGTGGTCATCCACATTCAATAAATTGGACGGCGAATGTCCTTCATAAGTACATTTGCTACTTTTAGAGAAATAACAACACAACAAAGGACAAGCAAATCGCTTATGTTACCACATGTCACTTTAAAGGGTGCTTCATGAGAAATAAATACTTTAAAAATAGCTTGATGATGATGCATGTAATTCATGAGGGATAATTACTTGCATTATTTGCACCAGTTTTGAAGATAGTGGTGAAGCTAGCTTTTAGTCATTTGTGTCAATTTATCCCTCATCAAATGTTGAGAAACATCAAGTTATATTTGAACCTTCTATAACATATTTCTCCTATTTTTTTACTAACAAGTGTACCATCACAATATTTATCTATTAAGGATTAAAAGAAGTCAAGTTTGGTTGGACATTTGTTCAAAACAAATACTTAACAATAAAACCTTAAAACTTTACTTCCAATATATATCACAAGTTAGTTAGACTTAAACATTCACAAATAAATATGCAGGAGCCATGTACTGTTTGATTAAGCATGTTAAAAATGATGTAGTAGTTTATTAGCATCAAATATGAATATGGCTGTGAAGATTGGTTCAAGTACATAAGCATATTTAATTATTATTTTTCTATTAAACCCACAAAAGATTTAATGAAGAACCAAGTGTATTCAAAAAGGTCAAAGTTATGTAAACAATGAGTTGCTATACTAAAGACAAAATCTTTAACTTTAGGCTTAAATATGTGTTTAGTCCTTGCAAATAGGGATCACTTGAATTTTCGTCCTTGTACTTACTAATCTTTCCAAACTTGCCCTGCAATTATTAATCATTTGAGTTTTGGTCCTAATTACATTTGAATGCTTATGTGGCACGTAACTACTAACATGGCAGTGATGTGGCACAACATGACTGTGACAGGACATTGATGACTCAGCATTTTGTACCCGAAATGACCATTTTACCCTTAATACATCCATACACGTGAGAAAAGACCAAAACACCCTTGTCTTCTTTCTTCCCTATTCCATCTTCTTCTTCCTTCTCTTTGATCTCTGTTTCACAGTTTGTGGTGATGTGTGAGATCCGAGTGGATCTCAGAAGGAGAGAGATGGTGGTGGTGCTATGGTCGGAGAAGAAAGTTGAGGTGGTGGTGGTGTGGGAAATCCGAGTGGATCGAACGAGAGGGATGGTGGTGGCGCTATGAATGGAGAAGAAGGCTGATGGCAAAACGACGGCGGTTGCGGTGACCGGAGAGAATTGCAGAGAGAGAGAGCGGTGGTTGCCGGTGGTGAGAGATGAGAGAGAAAGGAAGCAGTAGATGGAGGGAGAGAAGAGAGAGAGAAAGAGGGAGAGGATGTGCAAATCCTGGTCGAATCTGTTGTGATGTGCAGATCCTGGTCGTTTGCGATTGTGTGTTGGTGGCGGCGTTGTGTAGATCATTGCGATCCTGTTCGTTTGCCGGTGTGCAGATCATTGTGTTTTGTGGTTGTTTGCGATTGTGTGCCGAATATGTGGTGATGTGCAGATCCTGGTCGGCGCTTGTGTGTTGGTGGCGGCGGTGGTGGTGGAGAAAGAGAAGAGGCCGAGATATTGAAGAAGAAGGTTAAAGAGAAGAGGTCATTTTGGTAATTTCAGCATGGCTGATTCCATTAAGGGCACAAAGGTCAATTCATGTGGTATTTGTTGACTCATCATGGTCCTTTACCAGTTAGTTGATGCCACGTCATTGCCACATCAGTAATCAATTGACACATCACTAATCAAATGAGTTTAGGACCAAAACCCAAATGATTAGTAATTGCAAGGAAATTTTGGAAGGATTAACAAGTACAAGGACGAAAACTCAAATGAGCCCTATTTGCAAGGACTAAACACATATTTAAGCCTTAACTTTATTACATATGAAAAGAATTTCCAAAGGAAGTATACATGGCTTTATACAGAAAAGGTGAATGCACTTCTCAAAGAAAATTAAGATGCTTATGGTGTTTTCCAAAACTCAAAACATAATATTATTGTTAAAATGCAATTTTCAATTTTATTCAAAAGAATGATTATATTACTGAAATATATTGACTTCTAATTTGCAATTTACCTGAACTTACCATGAGTATATGTTTACGATAACTTTAGAGAATGATACGAAGGAGAAATCATTCATCAAAGTTGGTTGTGGCTTTCATTGGGATGCTTCAGAATTGTTTTTTTTTTTGGACTTTTTATTTCACCCAAAAATCTTCTTTTATGCATATATCTCACTATCAACACAATTTAGTTATGATTTTCTGCTCATCTTTTAAAGAGTTTTGTGACTTGTTGATAATGGTGCTTGTATGAATTATATCAAGCCACAAGTCTTGAGATGTTAGAGAATTGAAATCATTCTCTTCTCCAAACATATTTCTTGAGCATCCATTTTCCAATTTGTTAGAAGACATTCCTGCATCACAAATTGGTAGTGATTTTGGTACCCATAGTGATTTGGGTCCTTGGAGGTTAGTGTTTCTCTTCTGAAGAGATTTTTTTCTTATGATCACACTTTGATCCAAGATGATCAGACTTATTGTAAGAAGAACATTCTCTTCTATCAATCTCAACCTATTGACACCATTGTAATTTAGTGTGAAAAGATGATTCAAATTTTTTAAGAAAAGACTTTTCAAATCTAATCTTTTCAAGTCTTTTCTTATGATAACAAAATGATTCAAAATGACCATGTTTGTTACAATAGGAACATTTTATTCTAACCTTCTCAACCTTTTGAGAGCGTTCTAATCTAGTATAAAATATATTTTTAAAATAACATTTTTTCTCATATTTCTTTTTGTAAAAGCATATAGATTTAGAATGTCCAATCCTTTGGGAAAATGCACATCTTTCATTGGTCTCCTCAGTTTTCTTTGGTATAACAAAGTTTTGATAAATCTTTTGATTTTGAGAAGTTATGAATCTTAAACCAGCTTTGTCAAATATTCTTACTTGAGATCCCATGATATTTTGAAATGTCTCAGTAGACTTCACAAAGTTGGTTATGTCATTTTTCAACTCTTTTACTACCTCTTTCAAAACAACATTTCGTTCATGTACATCTGAATTTTCTAAAAGTTTATTTTTTTGCTCATTGAAAACCTTATGTTTCTCAGACATTTTAAAAAGAGATCAGTGCTGCAACTCTTGAATGGTTTTAAGATAATTCTCATTCAAGATTTGTAGTTTCTCTTTTTCTTTCTTTATCTCAGGAAATTGATTTATTATAACTTTATACTTTGTTGATAAAGTGTATGAGTTATTTAGAGGATTATCATAATCATTGCATGTAACAACATCACTTCTTTCCTAATCTTTTCTTCTAGCACTGTTATGTGCTAACCTCTAGAGGCAGAGCTCTGATGCCAATTGAAGTGGAATAAATAGTCACAAGAAAGGGGGAATTGAATTGTGACCCTTTTTAAATTAATCCTGAAACTTAAATGAAGGTTTATATACTCAAGATAATTCTTGGTAGTGGTTAGTTAATAATAAGATTATATGATATATTGAGACCAAAATGTTCTGGAGAATGTTCAAGAGAACGATTAGGTTTTAATTTTAGAATGAGTAAACTTAATTGATTAAACAATATTATTTCAAGGACCAGAATATTATGGAGAGAGATTATATAGTGATTTATGAAATAAAGTCAATGTTTAATTATGGACTAGAGTACTCTGGATAAATATTGAACAATTGAAATAAAATAGGACCATAATGTTCTCGAGAATGTTCTAGGGAATGATTAAAAAAAATGTTTGTGATAGTGTGGGTGAATGGTGTATAAAACAAATAGTAAAAGAGTAAGGGAAATAAGTTCACACAAACGATTTATCATAGTTCACCCAAATCAGGCTACTTCTAGTCCCCACACTTCGTGTGAGATTATCCACTATAGTATCCTGCTATCAGAAACTTCTGAATAGCACTATACATTGTTGATCACACCAGATCAGTCTGTTGCATTCTGTATTATCAACCTCAACATACTTATACAATTCTTTACTTTCGCACAAGAAAGGTTGGAACAAATTCTTTCTCAAACTATTTAAACCAAATAGACTTGATAGATAGATTAGACTTTGTATGATGATGGTTTTGTTGGATCATGGGTTACTCAACACATGTATGAGATTTTTTCAATACAAACCCAAATGATTATAATCCAAGATATAGTGAGAGATTTGGAGCTTGCTTGTTTTTGTGAAGAGCTTGATCGAGAGAATGATTGTTTTACTTGAGAGATGGTCGCTTTGTATTTCAAACTCTTGCTCTTAACCAAAAAAGAACTGCTGGAACTCATTTCAAAATGAAAAAATGCGATCCACTTGATGCTTGGAGAGGAAGTATGAAAATTGTTCACTCAGAAAGTTCTCCAGAACGTTCTCTCTGTTCAGATCATTCTCAAGAATGTTTGCTTTGTTTCAGCCATATTTGTGCAAAGAATTGACATGTTTTGCCAGTTGTTGTGAGTTGTATCCTTGCTGTAATAACTTGTTGGTTACTTGTTAAGATGAATAGATGTCATCTTGATGTCATATTATGATATCATATGCTTTTATCACAAGGAACAACTTTGAGATCTTTTCTTGATGGTTTTGCTTGCCCAGAACGTTCTCTCTGTTTGCTTGGAACATTCTCAATGAAACATTTCTCACAAAACACATTAGTAGATAACTAGATAATAATTGTAATATGTTTATCCTTGAAACATCAAGTGAGGATGTTCTCTTCACTTTGTATGACCAGAATGTTCTTTGTAGGAACATGAGAAACCTTTCTTTAGTCAAAATTTCTTCGATTGATTTCTATTTTCCCAAATCATATCTTGAATAATGATGGAAGATTCTTGAATCATCCTAAGTCTTTTATGATAGAATCTTTATGCATATGATCATGAATTTTCTTCTATATGATCATGAATTTACTTCCTTTATAACTCTCCAATTAATGTATAACTTAATGAATAATTCATCCATGGATTGGTTTCTTTTCAAAGTTGATTCTAATCATTTCGATGAATTAATGAGAATAATTTCGAGTGTAATAGTCATCTTCATCAAGAGAACATTCTTTTCATAAAAGTTGATAGTGTTCTTTTCTATATGAGAAGACAATATCTTCTTGGTCAATTAACCTTGAATTATTTTGTTGATGATGCAATTCTTCTCATAATTCTTCTCAGTGATTCCACACAATGTTTCTTGTGCATTGAGTATCTTTGAGATGTTTTAGTTTAGGCATGCATGTAATCATGGATGTCCAATCAATCATTCTCTTGAATGGAACTTTTGAGTCTTTTCCTTAAACTCATTTAGAAACTACTTGAAGATCATTCTTGAATTTTTATATCTTGTAGATACTCAAGGTATGTAACAAAACTCAATATGTATTATGTCACTTGACTTTTAAGAGTGATCTTGTGTACCTTTCAAATATTAACCATTTAATCCTCGAATCTTTAAGGCTTTGTTGAAAACCATGTGGTGACGAGGATGAGTCAATTAATCATAAAATTTGTCTTCTTGTTGAATCTTCAATCAACACTCTTTCGATTTAAACAATATTCTTTTTATATCTTCTTTGAGCTTGTGATACTACTGTTTTGGTATTCTCCCATTGAGTATATATATATATATATATATATATATATATATATATATATATATATATATATATATGCACTTGTAAGAGACTTCTTTCTTGTCTACTTCTGTGAAAAACTTAAGTGCAAACATCAGTAAATCACCATTCATAAAACTTAGCGTTTATTCCATTAAGTTTGTTATCATTAAAACATTCATCAACTGATTTTTGTTTCAACAAAGATAAGTCAATGTTATATATACTTACAGTAGACAACTCATAAGCAGAGCTGTTAAATGGGTTATAGCCCGGCCAAGACTGGTTCAGTTCAGGAGGCTTGGCAACATAAATGGGCTAGACCGGCCCTGACCCATTTATAGTTTGGCCACATATTTTAGATCATGGCACAATCCATGTGGACCATGGGTCAGTCCTACCCGTCCCGCTTTATTTATATTTTTTTTATTCACTATTTTTATGTCTTTTTTTATGTATTAGTTTCTCATATTTATCTATTTGCTAAAATATAATTGGTTGGACATAGAAGTGTAAATAATTTTTACATTAACATTGAATATTAATTGAACTCTAGATTTATTCCTTCAATTGAATCAAATTAATAATATATAATTTATAAACTTTAAAAATTTTAATTTTTTATCTAAACTTATCCAGTTTTACAATTTTTATAAATTTAAATAACTTTTTATTAATTATTTTTAAATTAAATGATTTATTTTTAAAAGATGATGTATTTTTTTAACAAAAATCAAATGGAATTGTTTATTGTGGTCCGACCTATAGCCCGATGGGATAGCTTGGCCCAACCCAAATTTTATATAGGTCAAATTCGATAAGACAAAAAAAAATTGAAGTGCATTGTGGATAGCTTTTATGATGACCGACTCGTCCTAAAATGTGGGTTAATATGTCGATCCATTTTCCTGGCTCATGTTTGACAACTTTACCCTTAAGCTAGTTAACTTATACCCTAAAGTAGTTAGCATATTAAAAAAACTTGAGGTTAATATAATTTATAAATATAATATATTATAAAAATTTGTTTTGATTAATATTTAAAATGAGAAGAAAAATATGATATAAAATGAGAAACAAATATGATATAATATGATACAAGTTATATGATCAAATGCTACTTGAAATATCTTATCTTATATATAGAAGTTCTTAAGTCTCTTAAACAACTTTTGGATATATCTTAGCTCATATATAAAGTTTTTTTGGAAAGGTAGCTTATATATAAAGTTGTTAAGCCTCTTAAGCAACATTTTAGAGCCAAAAAAAATTGTTATCAATTTCCTTATTTTATGTCTTTTTTATGATTTTATCATGCACATAATGTTGCAAATTATTCTTTAAAAGATGATAGTATATCTTATATATATATATATATATATATATATATATATATATATATATATATATATATATATATATATAAATTTATTATGTCACTTAAGCAGGTTTTTGAAGCAAAAAAAGTTGTTACAAATTTTATAATTTTATGTCTTTCTTATGATTTTATCATGCATAATGTCGCAAACTATTCTATAGAGGATCATAATATCCTATATATAAAAGTTGTTAAGTCACTTAAGCAAATCTTTGAAGCCAAAAAATTGTTACAAATTTACTAATTTTCTGTCTTTTTTTTTTTATGTTTTTATCATGAATAATGTTATGCAAATTATTCTTTAAAGAGTGCTAGTATTAGTAATTGTATTTGGATTTTTTTTATTAATATGTATTTTCGATTCTATTACAATGATAAGAAATCAACAAGCTGAGAAAGTAAATAGTTCCTTTCATTAATTTATCTAATATGAAAATGGGAATTCAAGAGTACTTAAGGTTTTTATTATTTGTTTTTTAGAAGTAATAACTCATGCTCAATGGCCATAATTATTTTAGATTAATAGCTCTTCAAAAGCTTAACAAATTGTTATAAAATTTGTTCATGGGCATATTCACAATGCTTCATCACTTGCTACTTCATTTATAAGAAAACATGTGTATGATTATTTTGTGATAGTATTATGCAGTTCAAGCTTATTTATATTATTATGAGTTTTATTTTATTTTTGGTTCATGGGTATTTTATGTTAAAATTGATTCAAAGATGTGATGAATTCATCTATTATTTTTATATACGATACTGCAGTTTTACAAATATTAATCATTACGATAATTAACTTCTCATGCTTCACACTGGCCAAGTACTAGTCATTCGAAAAACACTATATCCTTCACACAGCTTCTGATGCTCAATCTTAGACTGCTTATGGCCAAGTACTAGTCGGCGCTTATGCTTCACACTTCTTCTGATGCTCAATCTTGGACTTCTGACAAACCAAACAAGCATACACAAACTCTGCAATATCCTTCTTCGTTCCTGGCCACCAAAACAACTTTTTAAGGTCTTGATACATCTTCGTCGCTCCGGGATGAATACTCAGACTACTCCTATGACCTTCCTCCAAGATCCTCCTCTTAATTTCAGGTACATCTGGTACACAAACTCGATCACGAAACCTCATAACTTTTCTCATCTAATCTAAAGTCTCCTCTTTTACCTTGATTGATCAACACCAACCGGTCTACATGTTCTAAGTCCACTTTATGACCTTCTTTGATTTCCTCTAGAATATTACTTGTCAACTTCAACATCCCTAACTTCACACCATTCGGCGTAAACTCACACACCAAACTCAAATCTTTGAACTGCTCAACCAACTCCAATTCTTTCACCATAAGCGTCGACATGTTCAAAGACTTCCGACTCAATGCATCTGCCACCACATTAGCTTTGCCTGAATGATAACTCAACTTGAAATCATAATCCTTCAGAAATTCCATCAACCGCCTTTGCCTCATATTCAACTCCTTCTAATCAAACAAATACTTCAAACTCTTGTGATCACTGAAAACTTCAAACTTTGAACCAAACAAATAGAGCCTCCAAATCTTAAGCACAAACACTAATGTTGCCAATTCCAAATCATGGGTTGGGTAATTCCTCTCATGTACCTTCAATTACCTTGAAGCATACAGTACAACTTGTCCATTCTGCATAAGCACTCCACCCAATCGCATCTTAGATGTGTCATAATACACCACAAAAGACACATTCGCATTCGGCAAAATCAAAATTAGCGCTGATGTCAACCTCTTCTTCAGCTCTTGGAAACTCTCTTCGTACTTAGCATCCCAAACAAACGCTTGACCCTTCCGAGTTAACTGCGTCAAAGGTAGAGCCAACCTAGAGAAACCTTCTATGAACCTCCTGTAGTAACCAGTCAAACCCAAAAAGCTTCTAATCTCACTAACTAACTTAGGAGCCTCCCAATGCAAGACCGCTTCAAGCTTAGACGGATCAATTGTAATTCCACCTCTAGATATCACATGACCAAGGAAACTCACTTCTTGCAACCAAAACTCGCACTTCGACATCTTAGCATACAACTTCTTTTCCTTCAAGGTCTGCAACACAATTCTCAGATGCTCCGCATGCTCCTCCTCCGACTTCGAATACACCAAGATATCATCAATGAACACCACCACAAACTGATCCAAATAAGGATGAAAGATCTTATTCATGTACTCCACAAATACACCTGGCACATTGGTTACACCAAACGGCATTATAGGATACTCATAGTGACCATACCTATTTCGGAAAGCAGTCTTTGGTATATCTTTCGACTTCACCTGAATCTGATGATATCCAGATCTTAAATCAATCTTGCTAAACACCTAAGCATCAACCAACTGATCCATAAGATCATCTATCCTTGGAAGAGGATATTTGTTCTTAATGGTAACCTTGTTCAGTTGTCTATAATCCACAAACAACCTCATACTACCATCCTTCAACTTAACCAACATTATCGGCGCTCCCCACGGCGAAACACTTGGCCTGATAAACCTCTTCTCTAACAACTCTTCCAGTTGCTTCTTCAACTTACTCAATTCTGATGTAGACATTCTATACGGTGCCATAAAAATAGGACTGGTTCCAGGTACCAAATCAATCGCAAACTCCATTTCTCTCTCTTGCGGTACATCAGCAATGTCGTACGGAAACACATCTGGGAACTCATTCACTACTAGTATATCACCACCTCCCTTCTCACTTTCTACCTTTAAGGAAGCAAACATCACAAACAACTGAGCTTCCCCATCCAACGACACCTCCACTTGCCCCGTGGTCAAATACTTCCCTTCGACACGCTCCTCCAGATTTGAGAATGTAACCGACTTTGTCAAAAAGTTACTAATAACACCAAAGGACAAAAACCAATTCATACCAGAGATAACATCCATATGAGCCATGGAATTAGAGGTATACTTGATATTTTAAGGTGTGATAAGTGTTAAATCGAAGCATAACAAACCTAGGTAATGTTTTCTATAATTCTAGGGTCATAAGGGTTTGAAAACGGGGATTTTTTTGACAATTTAGAAGCTATCCTGAGGCTTTAAACTCTATTTTATGAGTGTAGAAATATAAGATTAAAAAATCATCGTAGCGCTGCGCTGCTGCTGGGGTGCCTAGTGCCCCTACCAGACCAGCAAAATGTTGGCGCTTCTGAATGTTGTTTCTAGCGCCTAGTTCCCCTGCCAGACCAGCAAAATGTTGTTTTGCGCGTTGGGTGCAGGGGGTCATGTTCGGGCATTCCATAGCACTCTTTTGGCATCCAATCACATCTGTTTTGAGATTTAATTGTGCGGGAATGAGTAATCAAGAGACTTAGCTTTTATTTTGTTAGATTGGGATAAAAGTATAATGAATAAAGGGATTTTAATGAACTTAAATTAGTAAATCGAATCGGTTCAGATGATGATTATTTGAGGAGTGTACTAGGATATTAGTAGGGTTAAAGGAAATAAGATGATGGTCTTTAGGAAATAACTTCCAATGTTAGTTAAGTAAGGATGAGTGTCGGAACTTGACATGTTTGAAATAATAAGTTTTAGATCATGAATTCAATGATGAAATATTAAATGATGAGCAAAGATGGGTTATTTGTCGATGTGTAATGATGAGTTATTCAACGACATGTAATGATGAGTTGTTAATGATGTGTATTGATGAGTAATTTTGTGGCATTCTTGCATTCATTGTCGAGTCTATTTGAAGAAGTGTATTTAAAGATGGGTTGGATAAAATCAGTAACATACCTCTGATCTCCAAAATATAGGTTTGGTGGTCGAGTTTAGGTGCATTGCATACATAATTGTATTCTATTGATGAGTTGTGAATTCATAAATGATAATTGTCTCTTATTTAAGTATGATATCTCTTTGAGTCTACTCATGATGTTTATGCACCCGTATTATTTCGAATGTATGCTCAACCCCTTCTTTTGTTGGATGTATGTACCTTTGTGTGGTACAGATACTCGGGACGAAGAACCATAGAAGCTGGGAGCCTTGGAGGAAGGCGTGAAGCCTTTCTAGTCAATTTTTATTGTTGTTAAGAGTTTATTTTGTGTCAATGCTCTGGTTCTGTAACACTGGAGATTGGGGTTTCTTTTACTTTTCAGATATTGGTTTGAGATTCATGTTTTAAATCCAGTTAATTGTGAAGATGATGTGACCATGTTTTGAACGTATTTCCGCTGCACTATTTTTAATTAAATTGAAGTACTTTTTGAAAGATGAGAATGTGTGACACCTTTGTATATTTAAATATTAATTATATTTTTAATTTAGAAAATACCAGCTGGGGTTAGGGTGTTACAAATACTCAAAAGGATCTTTGGTATAAAATTTATTGATACATATCATCAATGACCTTATATCTTATAAACCATTAGCTAAAGATAGATTCAATTTTATTAACCAAAATATAAACATGCATTTTATCTTAGAATAAATGTTAAATTACAAAATGTCATGCTTTGGCGTAATGTTAGTACTTTTGAGAAATTGACCCCCTGGATAACTAATCCTCCAAATTATTTGACCCTCTGGTCAAGTGAACCTCTAGAGAATGTGACCCTCTTGTGAAGTTGATCATCTGTTTTAACTCAAATAAGGTCTTTAGAACTTCTATTTAGTGTATGACATTTTGTGATGCATGTCCCATTCTTCATTACACTTTTTAAAATGTTTCTTTCCTCATTGGATATTAACCTCCTTGAATTAAGACTATGAAAAGTGCACCCCCTAAGTCAATAATAGTGCCATTTTTTAGTGCTCTCTCATGAGAAGTGAGTATGGTGAAAAAAGAAATTCTCAAAATCATATACGGTGAAATTTCTGGCAGGACCTGAATCTGTTTGTAAAACAGAGTAGAACAGAGTACAACACGCAAAACAGAGTACAGTAGTTCAGAAGCAAAATAACAGACAGAAATAACAGACTGAAAGTAAAAAGGCACATGTGATTTGTTAACCCAGTTCGGTGACAAACACACCTACGTCTAGAGGCTACCAAGCCAGAAAGGAAATACACTATGATAGTCCTAGTTCTAAGTTCTCAGCAAACTCCAGTTTACAACTTATCACCTAGCTACTACCCGTATTGATTTCAACCTAGGAACTCCTAAACCTGAGATCCCATCTCACTTCCCTGAGTCAATCACTGCCCCAGTGATTATCAGACTTTAATAACAAACAACTAAGTAGGAGACACACTCCAAAGACATAAACAATCACTTTTGCTTAAAAGCTTCAAGTGATTACAACTCAATAAAACAAACCAACTCTAAACGATTGAGTGGTGTACAAAAACAGAGCATACATCTTACATACTCAAAACCTAAGAATACTCTATCAATACTTGCTTTGGTTTTGGTTGAGTTTCTTCAATAGCAGCGTCTTTTATATATAACCTTCAGCAGCAACATAATACTTGAACCAAATAATCTTCAAAGATATATTTCCAAAATTCTTTAGAAACATATAGAAGCAAATATTCTTCAAAAATATATTTTCCAAAGATTACTATGAAAATATATTCACAAATAAAAATTTCCAATCTTTAGTATATATCTTACGAAAATATTCTTCCTTCTAGAAATGCAGCTTGGAGAATTCTTAAATTAAATCTACAAAAGATCATGTGAGAAAATTAACAGCTCCAAGGCACAAAAACAGAACGCAGAAAACCAGCTTCTGAAGGTACTTCTGAAGAACTGCTTCTGAAGGTCTGCATCTGAACATTCAGCTTCTGAAGGTTGCTTCTGCGTCTGAAGTACTGTTCAGCGTCTGAAGTTCAGCTTCTGAAGGTTCAGCGTCTGAAGTACTGTTTAGCTTCTGAAGACCCAGCTTCTGAAGAACTGTTCAGCTTCTGAAGACCAGCTTCTGAAGATGCACATCTTGCTTGTATATTTGATTTTAGCAAACATGAAGCCAACAACCAAATATCCAACAATCTCCCCCTTTGGCAAATTTTTGGCTAAAATCAATCTGAGATAAAAAGCAAGTCTTCTTCTCACAACATAGGAACACAATCATGAAGAATTTAAACACAGCAACCAAAAATCAACAGAGTGAGTAGCGACACAAAATAAACAAACTCCCCCTGAAACATATCAATCAACAACAGCTTTTGAAACATACACTACTCCCCCTGAAACATATCAGCTTCTGACAGGAAACACATATACTCCCCCTGAAACAGAGACTCCCTCTGAAACAGATCAACAGCAGCTTCTGACACACTTATTTCTCCCCCTTTTTAGCCAAACAATTTTGACAAAAATAACCATGCAATCACCAGGAGAAGAAACACAGAGACAACAGAGTTTACAAAGGGAACACACCCAGAAATCTAATCAGAGGATATAAACATCCATCACAACACCACAGACAGAGCCCATATCAGAACTATCATCAGTACCATCATCAAAACCATCATAGGTTCAGAATCACAAGAACATGGTACCCACACACAAAGTCTTCACAGAAGATCAAAACAAAAAAAACAAGAGAATACAACTACAGAGTATAGGACTAAATTGCAGACCAGAAGCACAAAATGAAATCCAGAACATAATCCAAAAAATTGACAGTCTTCAGACTCAACATCAAAAGTTGTTTCATCATCAGACACAGCATCAGATGCTGCTTAGTCAATGTGTGCTTCAGGCACATTCAGAGGAATCTTCTTCCCAGCAATCTGCTTCTGAAGTTCAACAATCCTCTTCTAAACATAGGGCATGATGTCTTGCTCAACATCGTCCTCAGACTCACTAGGATCCACTTCCTTTCCTTTTAGTGCCTTCTTCTTAGGGACAGGGACCACCACCTTGCTCCAGCCTTCAGATGATCCAACAACAGCACTCTTCTTAGCAACAGGAGTAGGCCTGCTGGCAGCAGCAACAACCTTTCCTTTCCTATTCTTCAGCCTCTTGCCAACACTATCACATTTTGGTCTCCATTCCTTCTTGACATTGATTACAACAAGTTCAGATTTACTTTGTTGAAGGTGCTTGGGGTATCCATGCAACTTGAAACAGAAAGGCTTTATGTGCCCCTTTTCACCACAGTGATGACATATCCAAGGATGAGAAGCCCTCCTGCTCTTAGATCCCTGAGGTTGGTTCTGATGTTCCAACTTAGGTTTGCTCATCATTGAATCATATGTTCCAACAGCTGCAATGAACCTTTTAGTTGGACTTTGTTGTTTGTTGTTCAAGGTCTTATCTTCAAATCATATACCATTTGGTTTCCCTTGGGTCTGACTCTCCAATATCTCTTCTAGCATATCAGTACCAGTGTTCATCATTCTGACTTGCTTCTTCATGTGTTTAAGTTGAGAGTTAAGCTGAGTTACCTCATCTTTGAGATCAGAAATTTGTGCTAGATAGTCACTTCTTTCAGCATGCTATTGACTGATAGTCTTCTTCTGATTTACTAATAACTTGCCAACTTCTTCAAATTTAACATGAAACTTTTTGCAAGAATCAACAAGTTCGTCATTAGACAGTTCTTCATCACTGGATTCAGTATCAGATGATGTTTCAGAACCTGATGGTATTTCAGAAACTGATGGTGCTTTTGAATCCTTAACTTTATCATCAGACATGTATCTACTAGTTAAAGCAACAACTTACTTAGCAAACTCATTCTCCAATTCTCCTTCTGAGTCATCTTCATCAAACCAAGACACGGTCAAACTTTTCTTCTGTTTCTTGAGGTATGTTGCACATTCTGTCCTAATGTGGCCATAACCTTCACACTCATGACACTGAACACCTTGGGATTGATTGCTTTTCTCATCAGTTCTTGTCTTCTTCAAGTCATTTGGTTTGGATCTCCTGTTAGCCTGCTTCAGAATCTTGTTAAATTGTTTACTCAGCATCACAAGAGCTTCTGATGTGCTTTCATCATCCACAGTATCAGCATCTGCTACAAAAGCAACACATTTCCCTTTCTTATCAGTTCTGCTGTTGAAGGCTATTTCAAAATTCTGAAGAGATCCTATCAATTCCTTAACCTTCATACTGGAGATGTCTTGTGCTTCCTTAATGACAGTCACCTTCATATCAAATCTCTTAGGTAGAGATCTGAGAATTTTTCTCACAAGTTTCTCATCAGACACTTTTTCTCCAAGTGAATCAAATGAGTTAGCCATGTCCAGAACATTCATATAAAAGTCTTGTATGTTCTCATCCTCCAACATTTTGAGATTTTCAAACTTGGTGGTGAGAAGTTGATGTCTGGACATTTTTACCTTGGATGTGCCTTCATGAGTAGTCTTGAGAATTTCCCATGCATCCTTAGCAACAGTGCACTGCTTGATCAGTCTGAACATATTCTTGTCCACTCCATTGAATATAGCATTCAAGGCCTTGGAGTTTCCAAGAGATAATTCATCTTCTACCTTGCACCATTCTTCTTCTGGTTTCAGATCAGCTGTCTTCTTTCCATCTTTGTCAAGCACAACAGAATGTTCCCAACCCTTCAGAACTGCTTTCCAGGTCTTACTATCTATGGATTTAAGGAAAGCACTAATGCGTGATTTCCAATATTCATAGTTGGAACCATCCAACAGAGGTGGTCTGTTCACAAATCCTCCTTCTTTGTCCATTCTGCCAGAAAATAACTTCCTTGGAGCTCACCCTAAAACAGGCAGGGTGCCTGCTCTAATGCCAATTGAAATTTCTGGCAGGACCTGAATCTGTTCGTAAAACAAAGTAGAACAGAGTACAACACGCAAAACAGAGTACAGTAGTTCAGAAGCAAAATAACAGACAGAAATAACAGACTGAAAGTAAAAAGGCACATGTGATTTGTTAACCCAGTTTGGTGACAAACACACCTACGTATGGAGACTACCAAGCCAAGAAGGAAAGCCACTATGATAGTCCTAGTTCTAAGTTCTCTGCAAACTCCCAGTTTACAACTTATCACCTAGCTACTACCCGTATTGATTTCAACCTAAGAACTCCTAGACCTGAGATCCCATCTCACTTCCCTCAGTCAATCACTGCCCCAGTGATTATCAGACTTTAATAACAAACAACTAAGTAAGAGACACACTCCAAAGACATAAACAGTCACTTTTGCTTAAAAGCTTCAAGTGATTATAACTCAATAAAACAAACCAACTCTAAACAATTGAGTGGTGTACAGAAATAGAGCACACAACTCACAGACTCAAAACCTAAGAATACTCTATCAATACTTGCTTTGGTTTTGGTTGAGTTTCTTCAATAGCAGTGTCTTCTATATATAGCCTTCAGCAGCAACATAATACTTGAACCAAATAATCTTCAAAGATATATTTCCAAAATTCTTTAGAAACATATAGAAGCAAATATTCTTCGAAAATAAATTTTCCAAAGATTACTTTGAAAATATATTCACAAATAAAAATGTCCAATCTTCAGAATATATCTTACGAAAATATTCTTCCTTCTAGAAACACAGCTTGGAGAATTCTTCAATTAAATCTACAAAAGATCATGTGAGAAAATTAACAGCTCCAAGGCACAAAAATAGAACGCAGAAAACCAGCTTCTGATGGTACTTCTGAAGAAGTGCTTCTGAAGGTTGCTTCTGCTTCTGAAGTACTGTTCAGCGTCTGAAGTTCAGCGTCTGAAGTACTGTTCAGCTTCTGAAGACCCAACTTCTGAAGTACTGTTCAGCATCTGAAGACCCAGCTTCTGAAGAACTGTTCAGCTTCTGAAGACCAGCTTCTGAAGACGCACATCTTGCTTATATATTTGATTTTAGCAAACATGAAGCCAACAACCAAATATCCAACAATCTCCCCCTTTGGTAAATTTTTGGCTAAAATCAATCTGAGATCAAAAGCAAGTGTTCTTCACACAACATAGGAACAGCAACCAAAAATCAACAGAGTCAGCAGCGGCACAAAATAAACAAACTCCCCCTGAAACATATCAATCAGCAGCAGCTTCTGAAACATACACTACTCCCCCTGAAACATATCAGCTTCTGACATGAAACACATATACTCCCCCTGAGACAGAGACTCCCTCTGAAATAGATCAGGAGCAGCTTCTGACACACTTATTTCTCCCCCTTTTTAGCCAAACAATTTTGGAAAAAATAACCACGCAATCACCAGTAGTAGAAACACAGAGAAACAACAGAGGTTACAGAGGGAACATACCCAGAAATCTAATCAGAGGATATAAACATCCATCACAACACCACACACAGAGCCCATATCAGAACTATCATCAGTACCATCATCAAAACCATTATAGGTTCAGAATCACAAGAACATGGTACCCACACACAAAGTCTTCACAGAAGATCAAAACAAAAAAAACAAGAGAATACTACTACAGAGTATAAGACAAATTTGCAGACCAGAAGCACAAAATGAAATCCAGAACATAATCCAAAAAATTGACAGTCTTCAAACTCAGAATCAAAAGTTGTTTCATCATCAGACACAGCATCAGATGCTGCTTAGTCAATGTGTGCTTCAGGCACATTCAGAGGAATCTTCTTCCCAGCAATCTGCTTCTGAAGTTCAACAATCCTCTTCTGAACATAGGGCATGATGTCTTGCTCAACATTATCCTCAGACTCACTAGGATCCACTTCCTTTCCTTTTAGTGCCTTCTTCTTAGGGACAAGGACCACCACCTTGCTCCAGCCTTCAGATGATCCAACAACAGCACTCTTCTTAGCAACAGGAGTAGGCCTACTGGCAGCAGCAACAACCTTTCCTTTCCTATTCTTCAGCCTCTTGCCAACACTATCACATTTTGGTCTCCATTCCTTCTTGACATTGATTACAACAGGTTCAGATTTTCTTTGCAGAAGGTGCTTGGGGTATCCATGCAACTTGAAACAGAAAGGCTTTATGTGCCCCATTTTACCACAGTGATGACATATCCAAGGATGAGAAGCCCTCCTACTCTTAGATCCCTGAGGTTGGTTCTAATGTTCCAACTTATGTTTGCTCATCATTGAATCATATGTTCCAATAGGTGCAATGAACCTTTTAGCTGGATTTTGCTGTTTGTTGTTCAAGGTCCTATCATCAAATCCTATACCATTTGGTTTCCCTTGGGTCTGACTCTCCAATATCTCATCTAGCATATCAGTACCAGTGTTCATCATTCTGACTTGCTTCTTCATGTGGTCAAGTAGAGAGTTAAGCTGAGTTACCTCATCTTTGAGATCATAAATTTGTGCTAGATGGTCACTTCTTTCAGCATGCAATTGACTGATAGTCTCCTTCTGATTTTAATAACATGCAAACTTCTTCAAATTTAACATGCAACTTTTTGCAAGAATCAGCAAGTTCTTCATTAGACAGTTCTTCATCACTGGATTCAGTATGAGATGATGTTTCAGAATCTGATGGTATTTCAGAAACTGATGGTGCCTCTGAATCCTTAACTTTATAATCAGACATGTATCTACCAGTTAAAGCAACAACATACTTAGCAGACCCATTCTCCAATTCTCCTTCTGAGTCATCTTCATCAAACCAAGACACAGTCAAACTTTTCTTCTGTTTCTTGAGGTATGTTGCACATTCTGTCCTAATGTGGCCATAACCTTCACACTCATGACACTGAACACCTTGGGATTGATTGCTTTTCTCATCAGTTCTTGTCTTCTTCAAGTCATTTGGTTTGGATCTCCTGTTAGCCTGCTTCAAAATCATTTTAAATTGTTTACTCAGCATCACAAGAGCTTCTGATGTGCTTTCACCATCCACAGTATCAACATCTGCTACAAAAGCAACACCTTTCTCCTTCTTATCAGTTCTGTTGTTGGAGGCTATTTCAAAATTTTGAAGAGATCCTATCAATTCCTCAACCTTCATACTGGAGATGTCTTGTGCTTCCTCAATGGCAGTCAACTTCATATCAAATCTCTTAGGTAGAGTTCTGAGAATTTTTCTCACAAGTTTCTCATCAGACACTTTTTCTCCAAGTGAATCAAATGAGTTAGCCATGTCCGGAACATTCATATAAAAGTCTCGGATGTTCTCATCCTCCAACATTTTGAGATTTTCAAACTTGGTGGTGAGAAGTTGAAGTCTGGACATTTTTACCTTGGATGTGCCTTCATGAGTAGTCTTGAGAATTTCCCATGCATCCTTAGCAACAATGCACTGCTTGATCAGTCTGAACATATTCTTGTCCACTCCATTGAATATAGCATTCAAGGCCTTGGAGTTTCCAAGAGCTAATTCATCTTCTACCTTCCACCATTCTTCTTCTGGTTTTAGATCAGCTGTCTTCTTTCCATCTTTGTCAAGCACAACAGGATGTTCCCAACCCTTCAGAACTGCTTTCCAGGCCTTACTATCTATGGATTTAAGGAAAGCACTCATGCGTGATTTCCAATATTCATAGTTGGAACCATCCAACAGAGGTGGTTTGTTCACAAATCCTCCTTCTTTGTCTATTCTGCCAAAAAATAACTTCCCTGGAGCTCACCCTAAAACAAGCAGGGTGCCTGCTCTGATGCCAATTGAAATTTCTGGCAGGACCTGAATCTGTTCGTAAAACAGAGTACAACACGCAAAATAGTGTACAGTAGTTCAGAAGCAAAATAACAGACAAAAATAACAGACTGAAAGTAAAAAGACACAGGTGATTTGTTAACCCAGTTCGGTGACAAACACACCTACGTCTGGAGGCTACCAAGCCAGGAAGGAAATCCACTATGATAGTCCTAGTTCTAAGTTCTCAGCAAACTCCCAGTTTACAACTTATCACCTAGCTACTACTTGTATTGATTTCAACCAGGAACTCCTAGACGTGAGATCCTATCTCACTTCCCTCAGTCAATCACTGCCCCAGTGATTATCAGACTTTAATAACAAACAACTAAGTAGGAGACACACTCCAAAAACATAAACAGTCATTTTTGCTTAAAAGCTTCATGTGATTACAACTCAATAAAACAAACCAACTCTAAACAATTGAGTGGTGTACAGAAACAGAGCACACAGCTCACAGACTCAAAACCTAAGAATACTCTATCAATACTTGCTTTGGTTTTGGTTGAGTTTCTTCAATAGCAGCATCTTCTATATATAGCCTTCAGTAGCAACATAATACTTGAACCAAATAATCTTCAAAGATATATTTCCAAAATTCTTTAGAAACATATAGATGCAAATATTCTTCAAAAATATATTTTCCAAAGATTACTTTGAAAATATATTCACAAATAAAAATGTACAATCTTCAGAATATATCTTACGAAAATATTCTTCCTTCTAGAAACGCAGCTTGGGGAATTGTTCAATTAAATCTACAAAAGATCATGTGAGAAAATTAACAGCTCCAAGGCACAAAAACAGAACGCAGAAAACCAGCTTCTGAAGGTACTTCTGAAGAACTGCTTCTGAAGGTCTGCGTCTATCAGTTATCAATGTTAGAAACTTGAGACGCTAGCAAGGCGAATAAGAAATTAAGAGGAAGTGGCAATTTTGTAATTTATGCTAAGGGGGAGTTTGTTTTTAAAAGAAACATGATATTTTCATGTTACCATTTTTTCTTCTTCTTATCCTTGCCAACAAATCAACTCTCCTCCCATTTCTCTCAAACCTCACACGCCCTCCCCCACTTCCCAACCTCCATCCAAACTTCAATCAAGAAACTCTAGTGAGAAATCTAGCAAAGTAAGCTTGAGTTTGAAGCTAGAACAAGAGAAAGGAAAGTAGAACAAAGAGAACCAAGAGTAGAGTGGAGTGGAAGCTAAGGCTTTTGGAATCAGAGTTTAGCAAGCACCAAATTGTGGATTAAGGTGAGCTCCACAGGGTTTTAGAACCCGCTTGAGTAAGTTTGAGAGCATTTTATAATTTTGAGCTAGTATAGAAATTTTACCCTAATCTCCCATGCTTGCCAATTCCTTGATTAAACATGTTTTAAACTATCATTTTGTATTAGAAATTCATTCCTTATACTGTTGGAATGCCTGGGTATCCTTAAATGTGTCAAAATGGTGGAAAATCACACTTTTAACAGGTTTTTGAACTGTCATTTTCGCCGGGCAAACTCGGGGCGATCGTGCAGTTACTGTTCGGCGAGCCTTCACTGCCTATTTTCGCCGCCACTTTGCCTTCACATCGCCCAGCGAGATCTGACAGATTTCTCAGGTTTGTTCTGGTTCGTTTTGGGTGCTGCAAACGCGTTCGGCAAGACTTTTAATAATCGTTTTCAATGAAAACCTTATTTTTCCAAGATAAACACCATTCTTGACATGTTCAAAGGATTACTCAACATTTAAGGAATGAATGATTGAATAAGGAATTTGGTAAAGCATTAGGAATGCAAAGTAAAGTTAATTAAGCTATGGAAATATTTCCAATAACCAAGCAACGGCTTATGAGAACGATAAGCCTAGGACCTAGTGATTAAGCTTAGATCCTTTATAGATTAAGCACTCATGAATGAATTACATTATGAATAAGAACAAGATACGAATACGTTATACGACTATGATTATGATCACGTGTTCATCAGACTCCGGGATACGCCGGATGGGATTTCTCCGAAAGGGCTATCCACACGTAAGTTAAAAGATTTAAGCATGTCCATCAGGCTCCGGGATTTGCCGGATGGGACTTCTCCGAGAGGGTTGTCCACATGTAAAGTTAAGATGTGTCCAGCAGGCTCCGGATTATGCCGGATGGGGCCTCACCGAGAGGGTTGCCTACACTAAGATAAGAGGAGTCCGGTGTTAGCCTGATATGATAGGAGTTTCACCGGTATGATGGGAGATGTACTTCGGGGTTACTCCACCCGGATGCACTCCGTAAAATGAACCAAGATAATGTATTGTTTGTTCAACGCTAACTTCTAACTCTATGATATGAAAAGATGAATATGTATATATATTATATACTAAGAGATAAGACAAAGTAGTCACCTGAGAAAAGAAAGTGATCGTAGGATGTCCCCAGATCACTAAGTATGAGACAAACATAAGATAAAGACATATAGCGATTCTAGTTTTCCCTTGATCGCGAAATATGTAGAGAATGACGGCGATCGTAGGTATCCCCAAGATTGCCAAAGTAGGCACGGCGACCCTAGGTTTCCCCCGTGGTTGACAACAGTTGGTAGGGTAGGAGCTCACTGAGACGTTATGTCTCATCCCTTTCCTTCTGGTGCAGGTTCTTCGCAGGTAGCACGACGTAAAGGTAAAGAGAAGGCTATGGACTGATCGTGCTGCTTATGCTTTATTATTATGGACATTTGCATATGGATGATGTATTATGATGTATATTTTGGGAAATGTTTGTATCGGATAACAAGTTGTATGACAAACTTATGTTTTTATATAAATATTACCAATCTTTCTGTATTGTATTTAATGTATCCGGTACGAAATTTTAATACTCGTAAGAGATCCTAGGCAATCTCTATATGGGTGTTACAATTTGGTATCAGAGCAGGTCGATTCAGACCGTGCCTTGGGTCATTAAAGTACAATCCAAGTTGTGGACCTCTTGGATCCAGGACATTATTCTAGATGTTATGTTCAGTTAAAACTGATCACTTTGACTTGTATATGACAGCTAGGATAAGATGTCTGGGAGAAGAAGAGGTAGAGCTCGTGCCAATCAAGCTAGCGATGAAAGTGGAGGACCCAGTTTGAATTCATGGGAACAGATGATGCAACAACAACAGGCCTGGCAGCAGCAGTACCAAGAGCAACAAGCTCAGAATGCGTTACAGTATCAGCAAATGATGCTGATGATGCAACAGCAATCTCAGCAACAGGCCCAATCTCAACAGCAATGGATGGAAATGATGCAGCAAGGGCAGGGTTTCCATCCACAGCCACCACCTCCTCCAGTAATTGGTAACCCCGTGTTCCGGGAGTATAATAGGCATCACCCTCCGGAGTTCAATGGAGAAGGTGAACCTCAAGAAGCAAGGAAGTGGATTAAACAGATGGAGAAGATCTTTAGAATGGCTGATTGTTCAGAAGAAGACAAAGTGGTCTATGCCACGAATCAACTCAGAGGCGCAGCAGAAGACTGGTGGGAATCTGCTAAGCGCAGGATGGAAGCCAATGGTGTAGAAGTGAATTGGGAGAACCTTAAAGGAGTGATGCTGGAGAAGTATTTACCTGTGTCTTACAAAGTAAAGAAGGAGCAAGAGTTCTTGGAGTTGAAGCAAGGTAGTATGTCGGTTGCTGAGTTTACAAAGAAGTTTGAAGAGTTGTCCTATTACTCCACACACAATGAATATGATGAGAATGAAGTGTGGAAAATGAATCAGTATAAGAGAGGTTTAAGAGGTGAGATCGACACTGCAGTGAGTCTCCAAAGAACTGCAAGTTACGATGAATTGGTACATGATAGCTTGGTGGTCGAAGCAGGACTTGCAAAGACCTCAAAAGAAAGATATGTGGCTTTTGAAAGAAGGAAGAGCAGGATGCAGGATAAGTATCATGACAAGTTGAAACCGAAGGGGTCACCTCAAAGGAGTAAGCAGACGTATTCACCGAAGGCTGGTGCTATTTGCAACAATTGTGGGAAGTCACATTATGGCGAATGCATGAAGGGTACAGGTATTTGTTATGGATGTAAGAAGCCGGGGCATATTATTGCAAATTGTCCAGAACGGAGGAATAGAAGTGGAACTGAAGGAACTACCACAAGCAAAGGAAGGGTGTATTCCCTTGATGGTGCAAAGGCATTGGCAAATGAAGACCTGATTGCTGGTATGTGTTATCTCGGCTCATACCCAGTAAAAGTTCTTTTTGATTGTGGCGCTTCATGCTCTTTTATTTCATATAAATGTGTGGAGACGCTTCAATTATCATTGTCTCCGTTGAATCCTCCCATGTTAGTATCCACCGCTACTGAAGGCGGAATTGAGGCAAGTTATGTTTGTGAAAACTGCCCTATCACTGTGTCTAGTAAGACTTATTATGTTGATCTAGTATGTCTCCCGATGGAGCAACTTGACGTGATTTTAGGCATGGATTGGCTTTCTGCTAGCCATGTTTATATTGGATGTTCTGAAAAGAGTATTTATATGCCGACCAGTGATACGACGGAAGGTGTGGCTTTATCTGAATTGATTAACCGCACACATCATTTAATTCAATTTATTTGTGCACAAGATAAAAGATTTTATGTCATGCTCACTGTGGCTTCAGACTCAGAGTTAAGTCCCAGTGATATTCCTATTGTAAATGAGTATTTGGATGTTTTTCCTTCAGAAGTAAACAGTTTGCCTCCGGAGCGTGAGGTGGAGTTCTCAATTGATTTAATTCCAGGAGCGGAGCCGGTATCTGTGGCACCGTATAGAATGTCGCCTACGGAACTTAAAGAACTAAAATATCAGTTAGAAGAATTGATCCAGAAGCATTTTATCAGACCCAGTGTGTCACCTTGGGGTGCTCCAGTTTTATTGGTCAAGAAAAAGGATGGAAGCATGAGGCTGTGTATAGATTACCGCCAACTTAATAAAGTGACTATCAAGAACAAGTATCCTCTTCCAAGGATTGATGATCTCTTAGATCTGCTCAAGGGAGCAACGATGTTTTCTAAAATTGATCTTCGGTCAGGTTACCATCAAATCCGTATTAAGTCTTCAGATGTGTCTAAGACGGCGTTTCGAACGCGTTACGGGCACTATGAATTTCTGGTTATGCCTTTCGGTGTAACTAATGCTCCAGCAGTCTTTATGGATTATATGAACAGAATATTTCAGCCTTACCTTGATCAGTTTGTGGTGATTTTCAAAGATGACATCTTGATTTATTCTAAGGATCCTCAGGAACATGCTCAGCACTTGAGAATTGTTTTGGATGTCCTCAGAGACAAACAGTTATACGCTAAATTCAGTAAATGTGAGTTTTGGCTATCTGAGATTAAGTTTTTGGGTCACGTTATTTCTCAAGGAGGAGTAGCCGTCGATCCATCCAAAGTTGAAGCTGTACTCAGTTGGGAAAGACCCAAGAATGTAGCTGAAGTCAGGAGCTTTCTCGGCTTGGCAGGTTATTATCGAAGGTTTATCATGAAGTTTTCTCAGATTGCCTTACCTTTGTCACGCCTTACCAGAAAAGATGTACCCTTTATTTGGGACGAAGAATGTGAAGAGAGCTTCAGAGTTCTGAAAAAGAAAATTGACTAAGGCGCCAGTGTTGGCAATACCAGATCCTGAAAAGAGATACACCGTTTTCTGCGATGCATCCTCCAAGGGACTGGGAAGTGTTCTTATGCAAGGAGAGAATGTAATAGCTTATGCGTCCAGACAGCTCAAGACTCATGAAGAGAATTACCCCACTCATGATCTTGAGCTAGCAGCTATAATTTTGCCTTGAAGATATGGAGACATCATTTGTATGGCGCGCAGTTTGACTTGTTCAGCGATCACAAGAGTTTGAAGTACTTGTTCGATCAACGAGACCTTAATATGAGGCAAAGACGATGGATGGAATACTTGAAGGACTTTGATTTTGATTTGAAATACCATCCAGGGAAAGCGAATGTGGTAGCTGATGCCTTGAGTAGAAAAGCTTTAGGTAAAGCTGAAGTAATGATGCATACATGTGGGTTATTTGAGAAATTCAGAGATCTTAACCTTCATGTTACAGAGTTAGAAGGTGGCATCTTGCTGAACAAGATGGATATTTCATGCGACCTACGGTTTAGGATTGCACAAGCTCAATCTGTGGATATGGACCTTCAGAGGAAAGTTGGCCAATCAGGGTTTTCATGGGCATCAGATGGTGTAGTTTTGTTTGAAGGAAGGGTTTACGTTCCGAATGATATGGAATTGAAAAGGTTGATTCTGGAAGAAGCGCACAAGAGCAGTTTTAGTATTCATCCAGGTACCACCAAGATGTATCAAGATTTGAGAAGAGATTATTGGTGGCCTAGTATGAAAAGAGATGTTGCGGAATTTGTGTCGCGATGCATTGTATGTCAGCAGGTGAAGATTGAACATCAAAGGCCTGCAGGAATGTTAGTACCATTGGAGATTCCACTATGGAAATGGGAAGATATAACCATGGATTTTGTGGCTGGATTACCTCGAACACAGCGAGGACATGATTCCATTTGGGTAATAGTGGACCGGTTAACCAAGTCGGCTCATTTCTTGCCGGTTAAGACTACTTACCGAGCTTCTCAGTATGCCGAGTTGTTTATCTCGGAGATTGTGAAACTCCATGGCGTGCCAGCTAGTATTGTGTCTGATAGAGATCCCATTTTCACATCCCACTTTTGGAAAGCTTTTCAGAAGGCTTTGGGGACAAGATTAAAGATGAGCACGTCCCATCATCCTCAGACAGACGGACAATCCGAAAGAACTATTTAGACGTTAGAGGACATGTTACGGGCATGTATCCTAGAAGATGGAGGAAGTTGGAATGACCACCTACCACTAATTGAATTTTCTTACAATAACAGTTACCATTCTAGCATTGGAATGGCACCATATGAAGCTTTGTATGGTAGGAAATGTAGAACCCCACTTTGCTGGGCTGAGGTTGGAGATAAGAGTATATTAGGACCTGAGATAATACAGGAGACGACCTTAAAGATTAAGTCCATTCAGGACAAGATGAGAACAGCTCAAAGTCGTCAAAAAAGTTATGCGGATAAGCGGCGAAGACCCTTAGAGTTTGAAGAAGGTGACCATGTATTCCTTAAAGTTACACCCAAGTTGGGGTTAAGAGGAGCATTCAGGACTAAGAAACTTTGTCCAAGGTATGTTGAACCATTTCAGATACTTCGACGTGTTGGTCCGGCAGCTTATCAGTTAGCGCTGCCACCGGCCATGTCAGGTTTACATGATGTATTCCACGTCTCTCAGCTAAGGAAATTCATTCCCGACCCTTTCCAACCAGTGGAACTGGACAGTATTGATTTAAGATCAGACTTGACTTTTCAACCTGAACCGGATCAAATAATTGATCGTGATGTTAAGACCTTGCGGAACAAAGAAATCCCTATTGTTAAAGTTGTTTGGAAAGGTTCTCCCGACGGTGAAGCGACGTGGGAGCTGGAGTCAGAAATGCAAGAGCATTATCCACACTTATTTTCAGGTAAATTCTAAATTTCGAGGACGAAATTTCTTTAAGGGGGGTAGATTGTAACATCCCGCTCATAAGTATCAGTTATCAATGTTAGAAACTTGAGACGCAAGCAAGGCGAATAAGAAATTAAGAGGAAGTGGCAATTTTGTAATTTATGCTAAGGGGGAGTTTGTTTTTAAAAGAAACATGATATTTTGATGTTACCATTTTTTCTTCTTCTTATCCTTGCCAACAAATCAACTCTCCTCCCATTTCTCTCAAACCTCACACGCCCTCCCCCACTTCCCAACCTCCATCCAAACTTCAATCAAGAAACTCTAGTGAGAAATCTAGCAAAGTAAGCTTGAGTTTGAAGCTAGAACAAGAGAAAGGAAAGTAGAACAAAGAGAACCAAGAGTAGAGTAGAGTGGAAGCTAAGGCTTTTGGAATCAGAGTTTAGCAAGCACCAAATTGTGGATTAAGGTGAGCTCCACAGGGTTTTAGAACCCGCTTGAGTAAGTTTGAGAGCATTTTATAATTTTGAGCTAGTATAGAAATTTTACCCTAATCTCCCATGCTTGCCAATTCCTTGATTAAACATGTTTTAAACTATCATTTTGTATTAGAAATTCATTCCTTATACTGTTGGAATGCCTGGGTATCCTTAAATGTGTCAAAATGGTGGAAAATCACACTTTTAACAGGTTTTTGAACTGTCATTTTCGCCGGGCGAACTCGGGGCGATCGTGCAGTTACTGTTCGGCGAGCCTTCACTGCCTATTTTCGCCTCCACTTCGCCTTCACATCGCCCAGCGAGATCAGACAGATTTCTCAGGTTTGTTCTGGTTCGTTTTGGGTGCTGCAAACGCGTTCGGCAAGACTTTTAATAATCGTTTTCAATGAAAACCTTATTTTTCCAAGATAAACACCATTCTTGACATGTTCAAAGGATTACTCAACATTTAAGGAATGAATGATTGAATAAGGAATTTGGTAAAGCATTAGGAATGCAAAGTAAAGTTAATTAAGCTATGGAAATATTTCCAATAACCAAGCAACGGCTTATGAGAACGATAAGCCTAGGACCTAGTGATTAAGCTTAGATCCTTTATAGATTAAGCACTCATGAATGAATTACATTATGAATAAGAACAAGATACGAATACGTTATACGACTATGATTATGATCACGTGTTCATCAGACTCCGGGATACGCCGGATGGGATTTCTCCGAAAGGGCTATCCACACGTAAGTTAAAAGATTTAAGCATGTCCATCAGGCTCCGGGATTCGCCGGATGGGACTTCTCCGAGAGGGTTGTCCACATGTAAAGTTAAGATGTGTCCAGCAGGCTCCGGATTATGCCGGATGGGGCTTCACCGAGAGGGTTGCCTACACTAAGATAAGAGGAGTCCGGTGTTAGCCTGATATGATAGGAGTTTCACCGGTATGATGGGAGATGTACTTCGGGGTTACTCCACCCGGATGCACTCCGTAAAATGAACCAAGATAATGTATTGTTTGTTCAACGCTAACTTCTAACTCTATGATATTAAAAGATGAATATGTATATATATTATATACTAAGAGATAAGACAAAGTAGTCACCAGAGAAAAGAAAGTGATCGTAGGATGTCCCCAGATCACTAAGTATGAGACAAACATAAGATAAAGACATATAGCGATTCTAGTTTTCCCTTGATCGCGAAATATGTAGAGAATGACGGCGATCGTAGGTATCCCCAAGATTGCCAAAGTAGGCACGGCGACCCTAGGTTTCCCCCGTGGTTGCCAACAGTTGGTAGGGTAGGAGCTCACTGAGACGTTATGTCTCATCCCTTTCCTTCTGGTGCAGGTTCTTCGCAGGTAGCACGACGTAAAGGTAAAGAGAAGGCTATGGACTGATCGTGCTGCTTATGCTTTATTATTATGGACATTTGCATATGGATGATGTATTATGGTGTATATTATGGGAAATGTTTGTATCGGATAACAAGTTGTATGACAAACTTATGTTTTTATATAAATATTACCAATCTTTCTGTATTGTATTTAATGTATCCGGTACGAAATTTTAATATTCGTAAGAGATCCTAGGCAATCTCTATATGGGTGTTACAGGTTCAGCTTCTGAAGACCCAGCTTCTGAAGAACTGTTCAGCTTCTAAAGACCAGCTTCTGAAGACGCACATCTTGCTTGTATATTTGATTTTAGCAAACATGAAGCCAACAACCAAATATCCAACATACGGTAAACGACAAATGTTGTAAAATAGTGATCCATATATTTTTCAAGCCTTGAATTCTAAAAGCCGAAACTTCTCTCCCTTTAATTGAACATGGCTTGCTTGCTTGTTTGGACTGCTTCATTTTGTACAAAAACTCCTAGGAGGTTGCTCTTTAAGCACCCTTTAATTACTCAAAATTAAAACTACCGTTGGTTTGAGCGATAGTTAAGTGTCGTTCATCACAAAACGGTAGTTAAGTGTCGTTCGACACTTTATAGATCTATTCAATCACTTTTTAAAACAGTTTAACTGATTTAAAAAGTCTCTTTACCGATAGTTAATTACCGTTGGGGGTAAAATGATCATTTTGGAGTGTCTGATAGCAAACCATGGATGCCTAATGAGCAATTTTCAAACTCTTAATAAGACACTTGGGCTTCTTTACAAAATTCTTACTAAGACACTTGGTCAAGTTCATAAGAATTTGACTCCCAAATTGTTCTTTTACTGATACAAGATAGATTAAATATAAATATCATAGGCACTCTTACAAAATAATTATTTTACCTTTCGTATTTTTAATTATTTTAAAAATAAATTAAAAGTTAATTCTACATTTTACTTGTTTAGATTTTAGTTTTGTGATCATTGAAAACTTGCTTTGACTCACACAATAATGAGTTGATTCAAATTCTGATACAATGTCAAAATCTGGTTGATAATTTTTTTCTTTTTGAAGAAGTAAAATGAATGAATTATCTAAGCACATCCAAGCACAAGGTGGGCCGTGATGGAAGAGTAAAAAAATGTTCATAAAGAGCATTACAAAATATCAATTTTGTCAACAAAAAAAAAAACTGAGAAAAATATCAAAGGCAAAGATCTCGTTAGTAACTGATTTTTGTAAGTACATCTAGTAGGTTCATCTCGAATTTCTATTCTTGATTATTTTGTTTTGAACTTACATCCAAAAATCCAACGAGAAATAACCATTTTACAACCGACATCTGTATTCCAAGCCAATAGATTAGGCAAATTATGAATAACAATGAGAGTTTACATGTATTTATACAAGTTTGTTGAACACTTATGGCAGGAAAAAGAGAAAGCAATATTAAAGAACTTTCAACTATATTCGAACTTTTCCGACCCCAAAAAAAAAAAAAACTATATGCTGACTCCTAACTATTATCTTCATCTAACTAAATTATTTGCCTCAAAAAAAAAATCTAACTAAATTATTTGATCCCAATATTAGACTTTATCTCAACATCTCTCTTACACCACCACACACTCCTTGTCCACCATTGCTATACCAGCAGCCCCATTGCTATACCAGCAGCCCCTCCTTTTGGATTAACTTATTTTTGAGCTTATGCAAAACAACTTATGTAAATACATAAACTTTTATGTATTATTCAAAAGCTTGTCAAGGTAGTTTATGAAAAAACAACTTATGAAGATACAATTTTGTTAAGTGAGAAATTATGAATAATGTAAAAGCTTATTTATTTGCATAAGTTATTTTTCATAAACTCAAAAATAAGTCAATCCAAACGGGCTCATAGTGTACATATATTGATATATTTACTACTGATTGAAAGATGGTATTAACTCCAACAATCAATATGTAAGAAACACAACAAGGGCTTTTCTCTTTAGGCCCCTAACATTTAAATATATATATATATGGTAGTTATTTATCGGATGTATGTTTTTCGTCAAACATATGTTCAATAGATAATTACCAGATGTGTATTTACGCGGCTTTAAAGATATTGCGAGACCAAAAGAGAAAAGTTCTCGCAATAAATCACGAAAAATGTTTACATGATCCACCCTACAAAAACACAAGAAAATTGTTGTTTGCACTTCAACAAAAGCTAAGAAACACCAGTATTTTACGTTTTTAACCCCATCGGCAGTTAACTGCCGATGGGAAGCAATCCGGTGGCAGTTAACTGCCGATGGGAAGGAAACCAGCGGCAGTAAGCTGCCGCTGCCATGTTTTGCCTATATTTTCCAAAACTTCACTTTTTTTAACTTAATGTGAACAAAAACGATAAAATGACATGCGATTAAAGTGAAAAAGTTAAAAAAAAAGACAGCTAATTTTTTTAAAAACAGATTTAATTTTAACAAAAACTAATTTCTAACAGTTTTAATTTTAAAAAATTAGTTTTTATAAATTTTTTTTAATTTAAAAATAGTTTTCAATTTATTAAAAAAAACAGCTTTATTTTTTTTTATAAAAAAAAATTAATTTCCAACAATAAAGCTTTTTAGTATATTATTTTTTATGAGGGATTTTTATTAAAAAACAATAGTTTTTTAAATTAAAAAATAATAATTTTTTAAAAACTGATTTAATTTAACAAACAGTTTTACTTTTAAAAAATATCAGATTTACGACTATACAATGTGGTTGTGAATGTGTTGTTAGTTATGGATTAATAGTTATCAATGGTTGCCTTTGTGTTAGTCGTAAACATTAAAACCGTTTTTAAATTAAAACAAATTATAAAAACTGATTTTTTAAAATCAGTTTTTTTTAAAATTAAAACTATGTTAGAATTAGTTTTTGTTAAAATTAAATATGTTTTTTAAAAAATTAGTTGTCTTTTTTTTAGCTTTTTCACTTTAATCGCATGTCATTTTATCGTTTTTGTTCACATTAAGATGAAAAAATGTAAAGTTTTGGAAAATATAGGCAAAACATGGCAGCGGCAGCTTACTGCCGCTGGTTTCCTTCCCATCGGCAGTTAACTGCCGATGAGGTTAAAAACATAAAATACTGGTGTTTCTTAGCTTTTGTTGAAGTGGTTAAAGCGATTCTCAAAACACAAGCGACATGCCCAGCTGCCGAACATATTTTATTTTTTGATAAAAAAAGGCCCAATATCTTCATTAGTATTAGAAAATTGCTCTTCTAACAAGCAAAAATGCTCATTTCCATACAAACTGATCAAAATACCCATACGTGACTTAAGTCACGTTCGGTATATATCAACGTGAGTTAAGTCACATTGAAGGCAACGTGAGTTAAGTCACGTACAAAGCCAACGTGAGTTAACTCACGTTGCGATGCAGTACTGTTTTGGGACAAAACCCAGCAGTTCTAGACTTGAACACAAATTTTCTTTCCCTCTTCACTTCCAAAAACCCAAAAAGTGCGAAAATTTGGAGTAAAATCTTGAGCTGAAATCATTGCAAATCGTCAGGAAGCAAGTTTCTAGGCTCATCAAATGTCAAAAATCAAGTAATGTATCATCTAACCTCTTTTGATTTTGCTGGTTTTTGATCTTAGTTCGTCAATTTGGGAAGCATGTTTGGGCGTGACGTAACTCATGATGGAGCTCAACGTGAGTTAACACACGTAGGTGTTAGGGCAACGTGAGTTAAGTCACGTTGGTGCCCATGATTTGAATTTTTGCGCCATTTTTTTTCTTTCTTAGCTTGTTGCACAAATTATTTATATTTTATTCCTTGTTATTTTTTTATTCAATAGACATAGTGATGGTTGAAAATGTGGTGAATGATGGCGATGAGCCAAAACCGCCCGTAATTGAAGCTTCCTTCGAAGCTTCCGTTGATGTCAAACCTACCGTTGCGGTGAAGGTTAATGTCAAAATTCTCTTTCAAGCTCACATTGAAGAAAAACCTAAACCTACCGGTGTTGCCAAGCTTTGCGATTATGAAGTAAAAACCGCCTCATTTTTTTCAACAAATGATAAATGGCGAGAGCGAGATGATTTGCTTGGTTGGGTTTGCCGGCAAGCGGCAAGGGCGGGATTTACTATATCTATAGATAAATCTAGTATAAAAAAATCTAATGATGACGTTGCAATGTGAAAGGAGTGGTGTATACAAACCAACGTAGAGGAGGAAGAAATTGAATCTTGAAGGCACGAGCTCAAGGAAATGTGATTGTTCGTTTAGGTTGCGTGGTTACTTTGAGAAGAATACAAATGATTGGTGGTTGGCCATGCTTAGTGGAATTCACAACCATGAGTTGGAGCCAAAGTTAGGTGGTCAACTTCTTGCGGATAGAATAAGAGAGGAGGAGAAGAAAAGAGTTGTTGACATGACAAAGAGCTTGGCGTTGCCTAGGAGTATTCTCACAGATTTGAAGGAAAAAAAAAGAAAGTGTGACGAATATCAAACAAGTGTACAATGCACGAACTAGATGGCGAAAAGGGATAAGAGGTGACAAGACGGAGATGCAATACTTGATTGAGAAGTTGGAGGAACACAAATACGTCTATTTCACAAGAGCAAATAGTAAAGAAACCACTCTTGAAGATATATTTTTTGCTCATCCGGAGTCAATTAATATGATTAACACTTTTCCGATGGACTGCACTTACAAAACCAATTTGTACAGAATGCCATTATTTAAGATTGTTGGTCTCACCTCAACCAACATGACATATTCTGTTGATTTTGCCTTTCTTGCCTCTGAAAAAGAGGATAACTTTACTTGGGCACTTGAGATGTTGGTTGGTCTTTTGTCCTCAAAACTCAACATGCCTAAGGTGGTTGTCATCGACAGGGACGATGCCCTGATGAATGTCGTTTCCAAAGTTCTCCCCAATACTTCCGCTTTACTTTGTTATTTTCATATTGGGAAGAATGTAAGAGCTAACTACATCACGGATTGTAGAGTCAAAGCGAAGCCGAAGGATGTAAAAGTTGATGGGAAAAAAGTGAGTGAAGTGAAGGAGGAGAAGGCAAGTGATGTTGTTGACAAAATCGTGAGTGCTTGGAAAGATTTGGTTGAATCTCCTATGAAGGATTCATATGCAAGTGCGGTAAAGCGATTCAAAGATGTGTGCAAAACATTTCCAAAGTTCCTTGAATATGTTGAAACCGCAATATTGAACATCGTTAAGGAAAAATTTGTGAGGGCATGGACAGATAATGTCTTGCATCTAGGGTGCAGAACCACCAAAATTGTTGAATCGGCTCATGAAAAGTTGAAAAAATATTTGAGGAGTAGTGTGGGAGATTTGACATCATGTTGGGATGAAATAGACAAAATATTGGCTACCAGCTGTCTGAGATACAAGCAAGTTTTGGGAGGAGCCGTACCGTCTTAGAACACAGATACAAAGGCAACTTTTTATACACTGAGTTGGAGGGTTGTGTATCTAGAACCGCATTGTGTTTATCTTTGAGGAAGCAAAATGCTCCAAGACATTCGACTTTGCTAAGAAAGATTGCGGTTGTGTGCATAAGACATCGTATTGGGTGCCTTGTGCATGTATTCTTGCCATGAAGATAAAAAAAAACTTTGCCTATTCGATTGGATGACATATATCCTCATTGGCAATGGTTACGTGTATGTGAAGAAGAGGTTAATGATGATTTTTCTATGATGGAGGAGTGGAATAACATTCAAGAACGTCTCAAAAAATTCCCTTACAAAATGAAACTCCACATCAAAGAGGTGATGCGTCAACTAGCATTTCCACAAGACACAATGTTGTCTCCACCTCCAAGAAAAGTGGTAACAAAGGGAGAACCTAAAAGGGTGAGGTCTATACCGAAAGAGTCATCCACGGGTCGAATTCGCTTTATGTGGGAGCGTGTTGATTCTCAATTTCCTGATAGCCAATCGTCACAAACCAAGACATCACTTCCAAAGAGGAAAAGTGCACATATTGGCATTTACTCACGCTCACAAGCTTCAACGCCTACTACACAACCGTTTTGGGATTTACCATACATTACATAAATGCCAAAGATCATGAGACCTTACATTGAAAATATTGTGAAAGTTAAAGGGGATGGTAATTGTGGATTCCGGGTCACAGCTAGACACATGGGCATGGATGAGGAAAATCACATATTGGTTCGTAGTGCACTTATTCATTAGTTGAAAACTAATAAGCGAGACTATTTGCCGATATTTGGTTCGAATGAGTGTTTTCAATATATCATGAATGGTTTACATCCTCCAACAAATAGTGGTGGAATTGCATACATAGATAAGTGGTTGACATTACCGGATATGGGTCACATTGTTGGAACTTGTTACAATATAGTTGTTTTCAATTGGTTTTGCCCGAAAGAGGTATATGTGAGACTTTTTACCCAATCCGATGTGCTCCACCACTTAACCTACATGCCCACATCATGTGTCTTGGCTTAATTCACGGCCACTTTCTTCATGTTTATTTGAAAGAGGGTTGTGTTACCACCGCCTTGTACGGAGTGGAAGAATCACAAGATTGGTGAGGCTGAGCAATGGGAGTTTGCATTTATGGATAGACAAACTTTGTTCAAAGACCTCATGTCTAAGGAGCCGAATTTGCCGAAAAAACCAACAAATCATCTCAATCCAATTTATTACAACATTCCCACTCCTGAAAAACCAAAAGGAGAATTTGAAGTAATTGAAGAAGATGAAGATGATTCCCTATCACTAGCTAGTTAGATAGGCTATGACATTTTTTTGTCGGTGTTCGTCATTTTTTTGTCGATATTACACCGATATATTTTTTGGATGCTAGTTATGTAATGCCGATATTTGTGGCCAATATATAACTAACATTATATAGATTATATAAATATACGAAGTGAAATATTTTTTGGTGGCCGGTTATGTAACGCCAATTATTGCTTGCATTTTTTGGTCTCTAATTATTCAACTATTTATTTTATCTTTCATTTGGTTTTATTCTCATACTTGTTATTCCATAAACTTTTGTGAAGTGAAACATGTCTGAATATGCACAGGTTGAAGTTGAAGCTCATGTCTGATACTCCGCCACGAAGAAGATGATTAAGGTCTTTTTAACCCCGACCGACAAGTTGGACGAGTTGAATGCACAACTTAACAGATACTTTGTCCATATTGGTGAAAATCAAAGAGCATCTCATGTATTTGTATAGGTGCCATGCATGAACCTAAGGGCGTATAAAGATGAAGACAGTTGGAAGACTGTGTATTTTCCACAAGTTATCCATGATGATGGCAACGTAGATTACATGTTTAGGTTAATGGTTGAAAATAACATTTTATATATTTGTGTCTGATCCATTAAAGTGTAATATTTATTAACATGTAATAGTGTAATATGTTCGAATTTGTGTCTGTAATGTTGCATTTTAATGAATTTGTGTCAAATTTGTGGATTGTGTATTTAACGATGAATTTATGTAATTTGGATCGATTATGTGTGATTATGTGATTATTTGTGATTAACGACGAATTCGTGTAATTTGTATCGATTATGTGTGATTATGTGATTGTGTGTGATTTACGACGCATTTGTGTAATTTGGATCGATTATATGTGATTATGTGTGATTAACGACAAATTGGTGTAATTTAGATCGATTATGTGTGATTACGTGCGTATGTGTGATTATGTTGTTGAAATGGTGTAATTTGGATCAATTATGAGTGTGTATTGGTTACGGGTCATTAATGACTTGATTGCTTGCATTCAATGATGTTTTGCAGCAATACCAGAAGTCAGCGAGACATAACTCATGTATACCAGTACAGAACGTGAGTTAACTCACGTTGGGGCAGCGTTACTTAACTCACGTTCGTATAAGGCGAACGTGACTTAAGTCACGTTGGGGGTATTTTCATCAGTTTGTAAGGGAGTGATCATTTTTGTATGGGAGAAGAGCAGTTTTCTTAGTATTAGTTATATGCTTTTTTTACCTTTTTTCCTCCTAATTGTTTCTCGCGCGCTATTATTTTCCCAAATATTATTTGTTCGGATTATATAATCTGAACACCTTTTTCAGATTATACAATCTGAACCATCCTAAAATTGAAGGAAGTAATATAATTTTGAATAGTTTTTTTTCCAAAACTTGTAAATATACGGTTCATCAAATATAATCCAAACACTTTTGTAATATTTCGGAAAATATAATATGAAATGTGTCAAACCCCCTATTTAGAGGCGAATACTAGGGTATATATTGACACATTTTAGATTATATTTTCCGAACCATTGATAAATAGAACCAGTGGAGTTAAAATGAACACCTTTTTTAGGCACTGGGATTGTCCAGAACATGCATCAAAACAGATCATATAGGAAAAATTTTATGGAAACAAATGAAATAATACAAATTAAAAATAGATTAAAAACTAAAATTATCCAAATATTACATCAACAAATTCAAACATACATAAAAAAATGAAATTATCTAAATGTTACATTAACATCAGAAAATCAGATAACTAACTATTGTGTATAACCGCCACCCCTACCAGCCATACGCCTACGATGATAGGTCATTCCTCCCCGGGTCACTTGCATAATGGCATCCAAACTAATCCATGCCTTACTTCCCTACTCCACCTGACCATTGGTCGTGATAGTTCTAACATGGTCTCTGATGTGCCTTAACCGTCCGCTAAAGTCTAGCTAATGGTGATCTCCATGTTGCTTAGCATCAACCTCATCAAGGACATCCTACTCAGATGGCCTCGGTATATGAACATTCCCGATTGAGGTATGATGTATGAACGTGAAATGGTAAAATATCATCCCATGTATCCAGTTGTCGTCTCAACATCTGTCATGGAAGGCAGGCTCTAATCATGTCATTTCATAATATGATCAAGATAATGCAAGTAGCAATGAGTGGCCTCTTGTTGGGTCATTGTGGATGTTGGTTTTTCCAATTGTGACATCTTAAAATGTTGGTATTTGGATTTCAAAACTATTGTATTTGGATTTCTAAAGTCTATTTTGAAAAAGAATTTTCATCTACCAATGTTGTCACTAGGTTGAGTCACGACTAGGTCGTGTCGCTCTCTTTAAGACGTTTTGTGGCACTGCCCAAAAATTGTGCAAGGTAGACTATCAACTACCCCACCTCAAGGATAAAACAAACCCAACAATTGTGCGATTAACTTCTGCATTGTAGAAAAACGTTCGAGAATTACACATCCAATATGGTACTAAGACCACTCATATTTTAATACTCAAACCAATCAATTATGGTACTATGACCATTCTACTATGATATTGTGACCATTCAAATACGGTGTTACCACCATTCTAATTTTTAACATCTCCAAATGTCAATATGGTATTTCAACCACTCAAATATGGTGCTATCATCATTCTAACATATATCTTCTTCAAAAATTGAAGAAGAATATATTTTTAAGATCATTCTTATTATACTGAAAAAAAGACTATGATCTTAAAATATTATTTATTCCGAAGAGACATAAACTATCGAAGGGACATTATACCGAAAAGGAACCATGGTCTTAAGAACACTCTTAATTCCAAAGGGACGGAAAAAGGAGATGAAGGGAAGAAAGACCCGTCAACACAAGTCAAAGAGGGAGAGAGAAGAAAAGGATTCGAAGTTTCAGAATACTTTTCGGTGTGTAAAATGCACTATGTGAGCTCTTTGTTTATAGAGAAAATTCACAACTAATATGTGAGAAACTTTGGGAACAAGTAATTTACAAATTAGATCTAGTACAAAAATATCTCAAATTAAGTACCAAAATATATCACATTGAGCACAAAAAATATATTATTGAATACAAAAATATATTTCCGATCACGTACCAAAATATATTAGATTGCATACCAAAATATTTCATATTGTGCAACAAAATATTTCAGATTGCGTTCCAAAATATTTTAGCAAAACTTGGGGATTAAGAAAACACTTTCTAATAATGATTAAATTAATTATTTAATTTAACATTTCCAAATAATAAAATATATATCAATAGATACATTTTCTCTAGTGCTTACTTTGTTCACATAATTATGTACTCCCCATTAGAGGTACACCCCCCACTAGATAAACACTACCAGTGTGTGTGATCCATCTGAGGTAGGACTTCAATTTTTTTTTTAATTCACACAACGCTAGTTCTACCCAATGTGGAAATTTGTGTTTAGTCTTTTAACTCAATTTCCACACATGTTCCAACAATGGAGATATAGACTCATGTCGATGTCTGGGGATGGTCTAGACATAACCAAACTGACGCAATACCCCTTTCGGCAGATATCAAACCATGCGAGGTCCATATTTGAGCCATCTAGAGTAAAGATTGATTTGCTTGAACGGATGTGTCTAGAGGTGCTGCTCATACAGGTCCATGAATACAAAACTAAGATCCATGTGATCCAGATGAGATTTTGTAGGATCCGTGACTACCTGACCCTTCAGGGAAACAAAATTGCGATAAGGGGGTGGCAATCCTCCTTTTATCCACCCCTAAAATCCCTTGCTCTGACGGGTTGAAAGTGCTGAAATATCCAAACGCAACATAAATATCCACATATAGCTATCAGTAGAAAACACATGAACAAAAAACATGTTTAACAATTATCTAAATAACAATTTCAGTATTATAGCTTAAACAATGTCAAATATACAACTAGCTATGAAGTTTTATAATGCCATCCATCGTTAAACTCCCTGTACTGGTCAGCAAAGTGTCTACTCATGCCATCTCTCAACAAACGTAAACAGAAGGTCGTGATCAAGAATACGATAGTTGTCATGCGCAATACAATAAAGACCACTGGTTTATATGGCATCTCTGAACCATTGTTCTTTTATCTTTTCCTTACACTACAAGAATTCCTTGATTTAGCAGCAAAAGTTTGTTGCGGATTTGGTTCCCACGCAAATTTGGTGCTGCTAAATAAGCATTTGCGGAGGATAAAATCCCACGAAAATGTATATCCATTTAAAATAAATTCAAAAACATCTGCGGTGGTTTTTCTTATTTGCGGCATACATTAATTTGATGCAAATCCTGTGAAAATATACACTCGTCTCCTGTGAAACTTATATATATATATATATATATATATAGAAAAATTATACTCCCCCTATGAGATGCAACACAATGACTTCTCACGAGGTCACCCATTAGTACCACTACCGTCAAAACATGCTTAATTGCAAAGTTATGATGGAATATGATGCATTAGTGCTGATATGATCACACTTAATAATTAAATATACAATACACTTCAATCTACTTTAATATAAATAAATATTTTTATAATAAGACTTAACAAAGTCACCATTTTCCGTGGAAAAAACTTCAAACCACCGTTTAAGAAATCATTTAGTACTTATTATAAACTTGGAAAGATCGGGTGAGAGTCTCTTTCTCCATCACATATAACACATTCTTCTCTTTATTCATTTCTCTCTCAAGGTTTATGATAGGATTTTTTTTTTTACTACAAAGAGGGTCTAAGCCCAAAGAAAAAAAACTACACAATAATGGAAATTGTTGTATACACTTAAAAAAAAATAAAACACACCAGTAAATTACTCAAATGCCCTCATCGGCAGTTAACTGCCGATGGCTATTTCGCGGCGGCAGTTAACTGTCGTTCCAAAAAAACACTCCATCGGCACTTAACTGTCGTGGAGCATGAAACTTGACTGAAGAAAACAAAACATAAAAAATCGATCACCCTGAAATTTTATTTTTCATCACACGAAGGCAACCATTGATAACTATCAATCCATAACTAACAACACATTTACAACCACATTTTGTAGTCATAAATCTGATATTTATTAAAAGTAAAACGGTATGTTAAATTAAATATGTTTTAAAAAAATTATTTTTTTTAATTTAAAAGAAGTTATATTAAAATGATGTGATAAGTGGCAATAATTACTTCATAAGAAAAAAATGTGAACCAGTTCCCAAAACTACTTTTCACTGTATAATAATAACTGGCCTAAAAGTCTAAAAGGACATTAATCATTAAAAATGTCAGAAGAATAATAAATACTTCGTTTCAAAATAATTGTCATTTTATATATTTTTTTAAAATAATTATCACTTTAAAATTTGTTGCAGTATTTATTATTTTTTTTATTATTATACCATTATTTATTGAATTGCATCTAACTTAATTATTCCACCAACTACAATTAATAAGAGTATTTTAATAAATTATTATTAATTTTACCATTAAGATCAACATAATTAATCATTTTTTAAAAATCGTGTATAAATCTTAAACAACTGTTATTTTAAAACGAAGAAAGTAACAAAAATAAAAGAATATAATCTGAAGCTAGCACGAGATTTTGTTCACTTTGAACATAAATAGAGAGAGAGAGAGACAAAGAGGACAAAATTAAAAGAGAAAGAAGGTATATGCCAACTTATGTCTTGTGCTTAATTTTCTGACTAAAGAAGAAGCATATAGATATGGAAATGGCTGGAAAAGGAGATGGAAAATGCAATCAAAAGTCATTTAGCATGTATTGATTGCAATGTCACTCACTCACTCATACTCAACATGACACTGAAAACTGAGAGAAACAGAGTACACACTACGGAGAAGGAAATTGGATGAGGGGTATATCATGATTGCAAGACACCGGATTATTCTCTAGCATGGGCATGGGCCACTATAATTCCATTTTGGCAAACACTCACATGTCACCAAATCCTCTCACCTTGTCTTCTTCTTTGATATTCCCCCACTTCGTAATAATCCATTCTTTCTTTGTTTTTGTTTTTTTAAAAAAAAATGAACAATTTTCGTTCATTTAAATTGATAGAATAAATCGATACAATATAAATTTAAAGTTGCTAAAAACTAAAAGGATGAATTTACGAATAAAATCACAAATGTTTTCGGATCTGCAATGTTGACGACGCAAAAGTTATTGATTTAATCTGCATTTGATCAAAATTAATCCTTCAATCTGAATCAAATAAACATTGAACTAAGAGGATAAATAAAAGGGTTAAATATGTTTTTGGTCCCTATAAAATTGGGACCTTTTAAGTTTAGTCCTTACTTAATTTTAATAGTTCTTTAAATCCCTAAAAAAAATTTCGGCACTCAGTATTAGTCCCTACTCAATTCAAATTTGTTTAATTTATGTTTAAACTCTTAAGTTTTTGAACAATTTTTTTACAGACGTGTTAAGAACATTACTAAAAGTTCCTCCGCAAAAAATTATCGCAAAATTTGATTTCTACGTCCAGATTTTGTTACTTTTATCTTTAACTTTTGTCGGTTTAAAAAATTCATATTTAATTCGTTTCATGTTAAAAAATTCTAAATTTTTGTAAATGAACCTTTCATAGTGTTCTAAACTTGTCTCAAAAAAATCGTTCAAAAATTTAAGAGTTTAAGGATAATTAAACAAACTTTGTTTTAGCAAAGACTAAAATTATAAGTAAATTTTTTTTATAGGGACTAAAAAGCCTATTAAAATTACGTAAGGACTAAACTTCGAAGTTCCCAATTTTATAGGGACCAAAAACATATTTAACCCTAAATAAAATAGCACACCCTGCAAAAACGGAAAATCAAAATAAACAAAGTCGTGCTGGCCGACAAAATCAAAGTAAAGAGAGAAAGGGAGAGTTTTATTTTATTTTTTAAAAGAAAACGGGAGAGATTTTAATAATCCATTCTTATGTTTCATCAATTTCTAATTTTTCTTCTTATATTTCATTTCTCACTATATCTATACTATATATAAAGAAAATAACTTTTTCTTGGCCTTTTTGTGTTGGCTTTTTCTCTCTCAAATTGCCCTTAACTTTAAATACGAATAGCACATATAACAAATAGATAAGAATAAATTCATATATTAAAAAAAATGTCACAAACTCAATCTTTATTGTCCACAATATATTAATTTTTATCTTTATCATTTATTCTTTAAAAAAGATAATTGATGGGAGTGAATTGAAAATTAAAAAAATAAAATAAAATAAAATGTAACAAACACATATGGATATATGTCCGGTTTTTTTTTCCTTTACATTTTTTTGTCATATTATTGGTGTCATTGAAATAGATAAACAAGACTAGTTTGGTTTGTTATAATTTGAAAGCCACGATCGTTTACATTTATACTTTTAATCAAAAACAAAATTTTATAAAAAAAAAAACACCTTTCATAATTTTCAAACTTTAGCGCAATAAAAAGAACGGAAAGCAGGCACGTGAGTGCCCGTCTTTTCGCTAGTAATAATAATAATAATAATAATAATAATAATAATAATGATTAAATATGTTTTTGGTACTTATAAATATATTAACTTTTTGTCTTAGTTTATCTAAAAAAATTCATCAACTTTTAGTCCTGAAATTTGTTTCATACAATACTTTTAAGTTAACTCAAGTGTTGACTTCATATTTTTGAATGAAAATTTTCTGGAATGTTTAGAATATTATCAAAATATCTTCCAAAAATTATTATATTTTTTTAACAAATCATGAATTAAATATGAATTTTTTATGTTTTTGATGTTTAAAAATTTATATTTAATTCATGTTTTTGTAAAAAATTCTATTTTTTTCGGAGAGGTTCTTATAATATTCTAAACTTTTCATAAATTTTTCATAAAAAATATAAAGGTTACACAGGAATTGACTTAAAAGTAAGGACCAAAAGTGGTGATTGAAAATTTTTGGGTACTAAAAGTCAAAGAAAATTTTTATGAGGACTAAAACAAAAAGTTGATATACTTATAAGGACCAAAAACATATTTAACCCTGATAATAATATGGGTCATGTGAACATGTGTTCTTTCCATTAAAAGCAAATTATTTATCTTGCAAAGTTAAATTACAATCTTTTTTGGGAATTAAATTTACACAATTTCCAATGTATAATTTCGATCTTTGGTATCTTAACATGTGTCTTAAGAACACATGTTAGCATTTCGCTAATAATAATATGATTGATATTTTACCTTGTATACAACGTTAACTTAGAATCCGTAAAAAAAAACAATAACTTAGAATAAAACTATGCAAGTTATATGAAAATGTGGTCATATTAACTACATTCATTAACTCCGATACAAATTACTCTCTCCGTCTTTAATTATAAGACTGCTTACAAAATATTAATAAAGAATTTGGCTCAGGGACAAAAGGAAAGATAGAGAAAATAGAGAAACTCTCTAATATTGTCAAGAAAGTTGTTATTATTTGAATGTTTTAATGCTTGAATTCTTGAATGCTTAAACACTTGATGATGAGCCTTATTTATACTACTCTTTGTAAGGTTCCACATAGAAAGATCTAGAAACATTTAATACTACTACTTAATTACAAGAACTATCTAGAGATACTAATATCTAGTTCATGTAGCTAGAAAGTTCTAGAGATATTAAGATGCTCCTAGTTATTATGACTTTATTTAGTAGTATTCTTGAAAGTTCTAAAATATTCTCCACATCTTAAAAGTTTCATCATGTTCTATATCATTCTTTATCATTATTCCCGGGTTAGAAGTGACTCGTCCTCGAGTCAAGATTTTCTTCTTCGTTCTTAAAAAAAAAAACACCATTAATCTTCTGATACGAATCGTTTATAAAATCCTTCTATTGCTCGGTCCAAAGTAATCCAAGGGAAAAATCAATTGTAACATCTTCACAAGGTGGTTTAAGAATTGTACAAGGCATGTATAACTTTGGTTTATCTTTAAATAGTTCCTTTGTGACTAAAAGTTCAAGTGGCTTAAATACCTCTTTTCCTTCATTGAATTCATTGAGTAGTAGAGGTGCCAACTTGATTTTAATCACACCCTCATTATCCTTGTTAAGCCATTGTAAATTGCACGGATGTGGGTGCTCCATTGTTGGCAACTTTAATTTTTCTACCATATATTTTTATAGAACATTTTCACAACTTCTACTACCAATGATGATATCAAAAACCATACCTTGTGAGGTGTTGGAAGTGTGGATGATATTGTGTTTTAGACATGATTCTTCTTTAGTTGTTGTTGTGTGTGACTCAAAAGGAACATATTCTTCGTCGTATAGTGGTTCGTCCTTCTCCTCTTTTTCAAAAACTTCATGAATGTCATCGGGGACATTTTTATCATCATATACTGGATCTCTTCTTCCCTCTTCTTCAAACACTTCACAAAAGTCAACACTAACATATTCTTCATCGTAGATTGGTTCTCTCATAGCCTCTTCTTCAAATGATTCATGGATGTCTTCTATTTCTTCAAAAATTTCATGTATCTCACCATTAAAGATGGAGATGGATTTACGATTTGGACAATCTAAGGCTACGTGGCCATACCCATGACACATGAAACATTTAGGTATCTTAGTATTTTTCTATTTGATTGTGTTATGTTGGGGTTTAAATGAGAAAATAGGTTGATGAGTTAGTGGTTTATGAGAATCAATTTTAATCTTGGTGGAGGAAAAAGGTTGGTATGAAATTTTTTTGGATAATTGTTTTTGAGTAAAATTGTCTTGATAATGATGAGGAGGTAAATACTTACGAGTTAGTTTCTGACGCATTTTGTCCCACGTCTTGATCTTGCTTTTCCCTTCACTCTTACGTTTCCTTTTAAGATTTTCCCACCAAATTAAAGCGTGTTTCTTAAGCTTTACATCAATAATCTTTACCTTTTTCTCCTCTGGATCCTCCTTATACTCAAATTCACGTTCAATAGTTTGCAGCCAATCCACCAACGCGTCGGGTTGCAGCTTTCCTTCAATACCTGGAATGTATACTCTGATATCACTCATCCGAAGTTGACGTCAGTGTGAGCGACTGCTTTTAGATGATGAAGAGTCACCACCGGAGCCATTATCATCAACTCTTCTTCGTTGTGCTTCCAATAATGCTTGTTGGGCGTTGACAGTCTCCTGGAGTAGTTGAGTTTGTTGCCTCATTTCTTCCATCTCAATTTCTTGCAAAGATCTTTCGTATTGTTTTCTAGGTGGCATTTTGACAATGGTGGTCGGTGATCTTTTTTTATGAAGATTGTGGTTGTGCGTAGTAGTTTTGTTGGCGGTGTTAGTTTCACGAACAAATGGCCGCAAAGTAAAGTTTTGAGAAAGCAACTCCTTGCTCACTTGAAAACTCACTTTCCGTTGATTTCTTCGCTTAAACTCAACTCTGAGGTATCGTAACCTGCTTTGATGTCAAATCTGGCTCAGTGACAAAAGGTAGAGAAAATAGAGAAACTCTCTAATATTCTCAAGAAAGTTGTTATTATTTGAATGTTTCACTGCTTGAATTCTTGAATGTCTAAACACTTGGTGATAAGCCTTATTTATACTACTCTAATAAGGCTCCACATAGAAAGATTTAGAAACATTTAATACTACTACTTAATTACAAGAACTATCTACATATACTAATATCTAGTTCATGTAGCTAGAAAGTTCTAGAGATATTAAGATGCTCCTAGTTATTATGACTTTATTTAGTAGTATTCTTAAAAGTTCTAAAATATTCTCCACATCTTGAATATGGGTCACAAAATTACAGACAAAAACCGTCGGCAATGGTAACATTTTTCTTTTTCCTTTTTATTGCAGAATATTACTAACGGATTTTTCCTTCGGTAATGGTAACATGTTTTATTTTATTTTATTGTGTAACATTACTGACTGATTTTTAAGCCAGTAATGTTAAAATTCCTTTTTAAGAGTTTTTCTACTGGCTTAAAAAGGGTCTAATTTGTCAGTTATTACTGAGGGTCAAAATCTGTCAGTAATGCAGTTTAAGATCTATCAGTAATATGAGAAATTCTTGTACTGATTTAGGTCACAATGATTATTAACCTAACTTTGTTGGCTTGACCTATTTTAACCTTTCAATTATTGATTAGATTTAGACCTTACTTTGGCGTTCTTTAACCTTCAAAGGCTATGGCTTACTGAATTTGGTAAGTGCACCAAACCGTTTTCAAGTAATAAAGTGATAAGTAAGACTGTCTCTACATGGATTGTCATTTTACGTGGACACTAGCTAAACTTATTAAAGGCAGTAAATAAAAAAATTAAAATGGGGTGGGGGTGGGTTTCAAGTTTGATTTATTCCAGAGAATTAAAGGGTTTTGATTTAGATTTTTAGTAGTGATTAAGATTCTTTGAATCCCTTCTATCTCTTTATTGAAATTAATGCGAACAACCTAAAGGTCATACATGCTATACAAGGTAAAGGTTTGTCACTCCTCTAGAGTTCCGTATACAGTTGGATAGTTATTAAGGTGGGGACTTACACTCTCACAGGTAATTGAAAAATAAATAGAGTAGATACTCCTAAATTGTCGTATAAAGGGATTACATTTGCCTATGAATCTTAGAATTTTACCACATACCCTTGGTTTCCCCTAATGGATTAAATGGACAGGCCTACCCCTATCTTAGTGAAGAAGCAAGAATAAAGTTCATATGCAACGATTCTGTTGTAAGCCAAATGTCAATCTGCACCTACTCTAAGTTCATTCATATTTCCTAGGTATGCCACACTCCCTAGGGTTACAAAGGAATTAAGGGTGATGCATACAAAAATTAAATAGATCTCAGAACATAATCGACTCATCATGTTTATGCAATGTGCCTAACGACTCTTCATGCATGTGGTACCGGGTTTTGGATATCGGAGTTCTTTTATCCGAGGGATCCCATCATCACTTTCATCGTCACTGGACTTGACTCATAAATGAATGCATGTTCATACATTACGACTCAACATCACATAGATACATATGACTTGACACTAACATCATCAACAATCATACATATGTTCATTGTCACTTCATCGTCACTTATCAAACATCGTCACTTATTATATATCATATATCATCATCACTTAACACATAACATCGTCACTTATCATTCATCAACGTGTTATTAACATCATAACATTACATCTTCTTCTAACTTCATTCACATAATTCGCGACACACATTTAATCAAAAAAGGTTGTATTAGCCTATTAACTCATCATCATTCTTCACCATACATATCTCATTACTTATTTACTAAGTCCACATTCATTTCATAACTCAAATCAAGACAATTTATAAGTCCATCTCAAACCAATTAACTTTCAAATTTCCATACACTTAAGTCCAAGTTAATCCCTCAATTACATCTTCATTAAACACATATTAATCAAGTTTAAGGGTTTGGGAACCATTTAAGTGCATGGGATACCTCAAAAAGTCACAAAATTAGGCTTTTCCCATGCTGACAGGGTCGCACGGTCGTGCTTAGGAGGCGCACGGTCGTGCTGACCAATGTTGAACCACACGCACGGTCTGTTCCCCAGGGGCGCACAATCGTGCGTGTCTATCAGGAGGGGATTTTCCGAATTTTTCGTTTTTCGCAAAAATACTGTTTTCCGAATTTTTCGTTTTTCGCATCAAAATCGTTCCAAAGCCTTAAACCAATTTAATCCAGATAATTACACCTCAACTTAGCTTAAACAACTTATCCATAATCACTTAATTCCAACTTAATCAACTTAACTCAACTTAATTCACTTAAACCTCAATTTCACCAAAACAACTTATTATCCAAACATGGTAACAACTCAACAACAGATTATCCAACTTTCTTTCAGCTTATCAACTAGCATAAATCAACTTAATCATTTCGACACCAACTTAATCATTTTCACCAACATATTCACAATTCTCATAAACAACAACAACAACAACTTCAACACAACCAAAACCACATAACATCATGAATTCACAAACTAAACACATACTTATTCTCAAAAATCAATTTAATTAAGCATAATCATCATCAATTATCATGTTCTTCATAAAATTCATCAAAATTCACAAAGTTACCAAAACAACATAGCCAAACATGAATTTTGATAAAATAACAACATGAATTCATCAATTCTAACATGTTCAATTTAATCACAATAGAAGGAACACGAATTTAACACAAATAATCACCAATTCATGAAATTAAACAATAATGACAAACACCCAAACTACCCATTTGTTTCTTAAAACCCATATGGTTAAAATAATCTCCCCCTTACCTTAATTCTCTTCAAAAATGGCTTCCTAGCTTGAATCCTCCAATTCTAGAGCTTTCTCTTCTTTCCCTCTTCAAGTTTCTTCCTTTCTCTTCTATTCTCTCTAGCCTCCATTCTCTAGGGTTGTAAAATGTTTTGACCTAATGTCACTAACACTAACACTTCTCTTTAAATACAATTGGGCTAGGGTTACTCACTCTAATGGGTTTAGTCACATTTCATCACATAATTATTTCTCTACACTTTTACTCCACATAAACCCCCCATTTTATTAATTCACCACCCTTCTTTAAATTCAAATTTCTAACATATTACAAAAATGCCACTAACCCGTAAAATGACCAAAATACCCTTAATCACTCAAAATCTACTATTCCACCAATTCTCAATCAAATAAACAATTAATAAATATAATAAACAATTAATAGTAATAAATAAATCTAATACTAAAAATCAGGTTATTACACCTAGGGGGTCGGGTTATGTGGCTTGCGTGTAGCAGCAAATTAAGAGCATTTTGCTCTATAATCCACATACCTGGGGTGCCAAGGGCAAGCTCCTTGCGTGTGGCATGGCCTCAGTCTCCTATGCCGATTTTACCTTTTTATTCTTCTTTTCGAGTGTTTTCTTTCTCTAAATTAGTCTTGGGACAAAATTTCCCCAACTTGCAATGCATCCAGAGGCCTCTTGAATCTTCATTCCATGTCTTCCAAACTTCTATGAGGTGTCATGCTTTTCGAATTACATAATTTTTCACTAAAAAACTCAAAATGTTCCTTAAACCATGAGAAACTTCTCTATAGATCCTCTTTATTAACTCAAATAACTACTAAAATGACTAAAAAAACATGCTGAAAATAATGTAAGATGACTTGTCATCACAACCCCCAAACTCAAATTGTTGCTTGTGCTCAAGTAAAAAATAGGTAAAATTTTAAATATTGCACAAATTTTTCAGAGAACATACCTTTCCAAAAATGTTGCTTAGATCATCATCCATTCCACTTTCAGGTATACATGCAAGCAAGACAAGCTTAGAGAAGATAGCTAATACTTTCAACCACACTCTTTTCCATGATACACATATGTATCTCCTAAAGTCAGTGGGAGTGGTCACGACATTTTCCCACTTCAGTCATCACATGGTTGTACCTTGCTATGCACTTGAAACGATTCTAACCAGACATTCCAAGTCAACATTATATACACACCTTAGAGGTCTTTCAGGGTTATAACGTAGCTTAGTTTAAAGTGGGATATATTTGGGAAAGTAGGTTGCCAAAACAACCTGGAGATAAATTATAACCTATAGATCCCAAAAATTTGAAGTATTATCAACCTTCCTTCCTTGTGCCAAAAGTAAGCATGGGTACTAGTAAAACTACTTTTTTTTAAGAGACCAATTTTTGGCTCTTGTTTATTTATTTTTGTGTAGACCAATTGGTTTGTGTAATTTCTCTAAGGTTTTGATGATAACAAAGTATTGAAGAACAATTGGATCTGCTAATATTTGTTCAAGTGTACTGGACCACAAAATAAAATCTATTGATGAATTGAACATATATTAGAGCATTAGAAGCACAAGAAAAGCTAAGAGACTATGGTAGAAGATCTGAAGAAAGGTTAACTAGAAGTCAACATCTTAGATCAGAAGAAAGGATGCTACTCAGACTCTGAAGGATGTTACTCAGATTCTGAAGGATGTCATCAAACTCAGAAGACCCCATCAGACTTGGAAGACCTTCCGGCTTAGAAGATGTTGAGGTACCCAGAACTCCACATCAGATTTGTCCTCTTCTGTAGCTGTCTCTATAAAGGATTTGATAGTACAATTTTGTCTTCTTCTGACCACGTGTAGAAATAGACAAAGAACTTCAAGGACAAAGAGAATGAACGGATAATGAAAGTTTCAACAAAGGAATTTCAAATGACTATTCAATGGAATTATCCATAGCATGCAATGGCCCAACGTCCTTGATTTGAAGCTTCTCAACGACTCTTAATGCGCTAGCACTTAGGAATTTCTTATCAAAGTTTGTATCTTAGATATCCTAAGTTGTAAAGAGTCTGTTCTGGATTGTATTGTTTACATCTCTGATTGTATATCGAGTGTAAGATCCTTTTTGTTTAGTTGTAAACAAAAGAAGTCTCTTACTTGTGAAGGTTAAACTTTAGAAGTCTCTTTTAGTAGTGATTGAGCATTGGAAGTCTCTTGCCTTCGTGCTTAAGCATTATAAGTATCTTGGAAGTGTCCTTGAGAAGTGAAGTCTCTTGGTGTGACCTTGAGCATTTGGAAGTCTCTTGGAAGAGTCATTGAGCAATTGCAATCTAGTGAGATTATAGTGAAATCTCTTGGAAGTGCCAAGGGACTGGACTACTCCTGTGTTATGGGAGGAACTAGTATAAATTGCTTTGTGTCTTTGTTTCTCTTTCTTTCTTTCTTTCTCTCTCTCTTTACCTTTGTGTTCAGTTTTTATCCGCTGCACTCAGACTGTGAGTCAGACTCTGAACCCATCAGATTCTGATCAGTGTTGAACACTTAGAGAGAAGGAATCCAGAAAAATCCAACACATGGAGGAATACAGACGGTTATAATTACCTGACTGAAAGTGAGTTGCAAAATGATTATACACCTCTGCTCTAACATTGCCAACTCCTTCCACATGGAGAATATTCACATTTATAGTAATAATAGCATTAGAACAACGCCTAGAAGACATAACACTATGACAAAAATTTGAGTTAGCATCTCCTTCTTTCATCCAATTCATTCTGGATTTCTTCCATTGTATACTAGAGTTGAATTTTGCAAGGGAAAACAAGTTAGAAGATAAGGAACGTAGCTCCTATATTTCTTCCATGTCTAATGCATTTTATTCCCCATAATATAAAGGGAAGAAGTGCGATCTTTCACAACTTGAATCCTACCTTTCAAATTCTGGGTATGTTGTTGATGCCAAGTTTTGAGACTACCTTTGATCAACTTTAATTTTTCTTTCAACATATATCTTCCCCAACCTGACACTTGGTAAAAATGGCGCTTGTCCTAAACAAACTTTTGATACTCTGGGAGGTCCGCCCAACACTTAAGCATATGTAACGGATGAGGACACCCCAACCTGACACTTGGTAAAAATGGCACTTGTCCTAAACAAACTTTTGATACTCTGGTTGGATAGACCGCGATTTCATGCCAGTTGAACACAATTTGGCCATTTAGAACACCTATCTCCAGACAGCAAAAGTATATCCAGACAACTCATAGAAATACCATCTCCGCGGTACCAGGTAAAATTACGACCACAAAGAGGAATGTCGAATAACGCATTATTGTCGATGAACTAATTGAACGGAACAAAATCATTATGCATGAGGTTATTCATTCTACTTCGACGTTCTTCCGTGGACCGAATGGCATTAAAATCACCGTACACACAACCAATTAGTCTCCATGTTATTATTGATCAAAACGCTCATTCGTGTCCATAAAAGTTGTCTTCCACTTAAGTCACAAGGTGCATACACGTTAGCTACCGTAAATTCACTTCCATATTTTAATAAACGACCTCGAATAATCAGCACATGTTCAATACTCCTTGTAACCAACACCCGACCTTGGAAACATCTCATAAAGTGAGAATGCCTCCAAAGGCCGCAACTGAGGGATGATAAGAAAATTTGTACCTAGTTGAACCCTAAAGAGCTGCACAGACAAAATCATCAATAATTTCCATTTTTGTCTCTTGTATACACAAAACTAAAGGATGCTTCTCCTTAACAATCTTCTAAACCTCTTTTCTCTTCTCCCTCCCACCCAGCACCCACACATTTTATGTAATTAAGTTCATTAGAAACCCCTTCACCCCACCATAAAAACCCACTTAAACTTTCAAACATCCTATTGCCTTTTTGATACCACAAACATCCCCAACCGCCACTTCAGATTTAGCATGCAAACGCATCCAATTTTTACAATCACTAGTAGTAGCGGAAGAAGAAGTTTCAGTTGACAATGATACACATATCCCACTTGTTTTGGACGACTTTGAGCCATTGCTCATTGTTCTCTTTTTATTACTACGCTTGAGCATTGGAAGCGCTTCTATTCGATCTTTATTACTTGACATTCTCATCACCTTCCTTAACTTGACAAGGGATGAAATTTTATTCTATGCTTTTATTTTAGAGATAGGAATTCTCTCCTAATTAAATTTAATACACTTTTTTGTAGATACATATTAATGTGACTAATAGCTTAAAATTTGATTATTTATTTTTAATGAAAACTTGATTTGTGTTTAAAACTAATTGATGTGTTTGATCAGATAATTATGTGATGATATTTTTAACATTTTATAAGTGTTATTATATATTTAACATTTTATTAGTGTTAGTAACATTTGTGATGATATTTATGATAATTAGTAACTTCGCTTTATTGCTACTAATTAGTAATACTCTATCCTACACAATATATATATATATATATATATATATATATGCAAAAGTGAGTCAAGCAAAGGTGGTTTATTTAGACCAAATTTTGAATCAAATGCCTCAATTTTGTTTGACTCATTTTTACTCATATTTTGTAAAGGAGTATAGATTACTAGGAGATGCATAAGTTTTACAAATGTATACCAATATTTGTCAATGTAATTCATTCAATCCTATTTCATCTATCTACCTCTCTTATATGTTATCATCCTTAAAACTTTACAACCTTTTCTCCCCATTGGATGACGTCGATCTCACCATTCACATTTTAAATGGTATCATAACAGAATATCGTGAAATAACAACTGTGATCTGTACCCGTGAAAATCCAGTCATCTTTGATGATATCCCATCACTCTCAACCATTGTCACTGCAAATTATACACTCAAAGGCAAGCCTTCCAACCAGATGTGGGCCAACTTTTATGTTGCTTCATAATCCAACAATCTTGGTTCCGCATCCTTTGGCCAATCACGCAGGCGTATTTATAAGTTATGTGACAAACTAGGGCACACAACAAATGTATGCTACAAACTACACGGTTAACCTAAGCACACCAACGGTCCCATGGACCATCATGTACGTGTCACTCCCCACGCTGACACACAAGATTGGTCATGGACTCCGGTGCAACTCACCACATAACATATGCATGCGCATTGGACAATCTTCAACTTAATCATCCTTATCAGGGCAAATATATTACTTGTAGTATATGGAACACGCCTACTGATAAGTTGTAGTTTACGATGTTTTTAGCATTTGAATTCAATAATATTTATGGAACTTTGGTTTTACTATAGAGCTATTTTACTACAAAACATTAGTTTTTATTTTTAGAATAAAATAATAAAGAAAAGGAAGAAATTTCAAGACCAGCAAAAGGCACAGGACCGTGCGCCCTGTTTAAAGCATTTCGGCAGGAATTTGAGAACGGTTTGTGTGCCCTTAATGCACGACCGTGCACATTCCAGAACATAAGAATTTGAAAAGCAGTGAAAGAGCACGAACTAGAGCACGACCCCTAAGCACGACCGTGCGTCCTGTGCAGTTAGAAAATGGTTGTTACGAACTTTTTCAATTCTCTAGTTTAAGACTTGTAAATCGAATTTAATGAATTGTCTATGATTTTAGACTATAATAGGCCTCATATCAGACTTGGAAATGATCTTGAAACACTTGTAATCTTGCTACAGAGTGGAAATCAAAGTTTTACATTGTTCTGAGTTTCTAGTTCTTATTTTTCTGCACTTTATATTTCTTGCTCTTTACATTTCTGCCCTTTACTTTCCTATTGTTTATTTTATATGTCTTTTAATCACTTGTCTACTATGATTATGAGTGAGTAGACTTTTCTAGTTTTGGGATTGTTGGAATAATTTAATGATTGAATCTTATTCAACCCAAGTCCAGAGTCTGTTTTATAAGAATTCGTTTTCTAATCTAATCTCATCGTCGTTAAATTTTATAACAACTATCAAACGAAGAACCTAGAGGTGAAGTTTGATATTGTTATTTCTTCATATCTCAAATAACAAACGTAGAACCGAGAGTTGAAGTTTGATATTGGACCAAATGAGATCAGACATGATAAACAAAACATGAGAATAGTTTTGTGAGTCTTGGAACATTAAGGTTGCACTCAAAGGGCCTCAATGATAATCAACCATGATTATAGGTTTGATAATCGTTGAGATACATTCATGTATTCTGAGAGGAAACATGAAACACCAAAGAACTTGTCCTTATAAATGAATTTATTGTAAAATAAAGTAATAGATAGGGAATGTTTGGAATTTAACATTATGATGAAAACAACAATCCCTTGACGCTTCAATAAACATATGAATTTTAAACCAAACAAACTTATTCTTTTTTAGCTAATAAAAAACTGATAATAGATTAGTAATCACATAAAACTCCATGTAAATCGATACTCTTTTTACTACTCGATAGAACTGTACACTTGCGGATTCCTATCACCTATCTATCACACACATAGTGGTAAAAACATCCATTATCACTCATTCCAACTAGCATATGTGTTACATGTTCCAAAAATTTCAAAAAAACTTCTCTCTATTTTTATCTCTGTGTCAAACTAATCTTATTTTTGTGGAAGTTTTTTCTAATCATTTTTTGGTGAAGGATCTAAAGACAAGGGGCCTCTAATCAAAGGTTATCATAAGCAAGATCTTTATATTCTACCACAACCACCCCACACCTGTAGCATTCAACACTACCTACACCAACATTCCATGGCATCACATCCTTGGTGACCCGTCAGATCGTATTTTGAGTCAATTTACCTTACTCAAGAGTCATAAGCTACATTTCTCTAGATCGAGTCTGTCTAGCACAAAACTACTTGAACCTACAATTTTATTTTTATAGATGGTTATCTTATGTTCCATGATTGTCTTACAAATACAGTTTGTTTTCTTATTAATGTTATATTGAAACTTTGTCCTACATGTACGTCTTGTATCACTACTAGGGGTGTACATAATACGGGTTAGGTCGGATTGTATATGATCCGAACCTGTTTCTCACATTAGGTCGAGCCAATTTTTAGACATAAATCCAGGGGCAGAGCAAGCAAATTTAAAGTTAAGGGGGCCGAGTATAAGGAACATTTTTTTAAGCGAACAATAAACATAATTTGATTAAAATAATATTTAAAGGTCTTAACGAGTGCCCCGGGGGCACTTGTTAACATTTCCCTTTAAAGTTTTAGCTAGACTTTACTTATCTCTCGGTCGAACTCCAGATCACTATGACCCCTTTTTATTCCCAATTTTTATTTTAGGTCATAATTTGCTCTTAATTTTTTGGTTTTAAAAGAGTCTTTTATTTTGCAAAGCTATTTCATTATGTTCATTTTATTTAAAATGTGTTGTGGAGATGACCGTATCAATAGATTTTACAAAATATGAGATAATTTAAAATATGAAGTATAAAACTAATGATATTAGTTGTCAATTAATCTAGTAGCATGGTAAACCTTTTAATTAGATTAATTGGGGGGGACCATGTCCACATATATATTTTCTGAAACATTTTAATATTGTTTAGTTGTGTAGTATATAAAAAAATATTAAAAATGTGTGTGTGTGTGTGTGTGTGCGTGCTGGGGGGGGGGGGGGGGGGTACCATGGCCTCTATAGGCCACCCCTGTCCCTCCACCACTGCATAAATCCAACCATGAACCCAATCAAACCTGGTGAGGTTCGCAACCAACAAGGATGGGTCAATACGAAGACAAGACTTTTAAATAAAAAAAAAAGAATTAATCAACAATTTTTTTTTAATCTTACGAAATAAGTACATGTCAAAAGTAGCACAACCTTGCAAAATAATTAAAAGTATTGGCAACATTGTGTTACAAATTAAGTAACAATTTGTATTCTATATGACTAAAATAAACATAGCATAAATTAAATAGTACAATTGTCACTCAAAAACAACAGTTTGTGACATTGTGAGGCTGAGTAGGAGAAGTGATGACATGAGACTGAGTTGGAGGAGGTGAGAACCAGCGCGCGTGTGAATTAAACCCTTGGTTGATGTTCAAAATAAAAAGTGAGTATTGTGGAAATGAAAGTGACGTGTGTGAGAGACCTAGTCAGAGAGAGTATGTAAAATAATATTAAAAAGGGCTCAATATGTTTTTTGTCGTTATGAATATGTCAACTTTTCGTTTTAGTCCCTCTAAATAGTTTCTTAAACTTTCAGTCCCCCAAAAGTTTTTCATCTTCACTTTTGGTCCCTCCTTTAAAGTAAACTCATATGCATAATTCAAATTTTTGAATAAAATTTTGCCGAAAAAATTTATAATAATATAAGAATATCTCCCATAAAAAATTAGATTATTTTAACAAAACATTAATTAAATATGAATTTTTATATTTTTTGCAACTAAAAATTCTTATTTAATTTATGTTTTGTTAAAAATTTTAATTTTTTTTTAGAGAGATTTTTACAATATTTTACACATTTCTGCACAATTTCATTAAAAAAAAAAATTCAAAAATTGACTTAAAAATAGGGACCAAAAGTAGTGATTGAAAATTTTACAGGGACTAAAAGTTGAAGATTATTTTTAGAGGGACTAAAACAAAAAGTTGATATTTTTATAGGGACCAAAAACATATTTAACCCTATTAAAAAATACCTTTGTTCTCAAATTAAATTGGGATGGTTCGCCTAACCCGAGGGGTAACCCAAACCCGATTTTTTGTTTTTGTTATGTCCCTATCCTATTCCATATTTTTGTCCATGTTATTCTTTTGACCGCATCAGACCTGACCGAGTTTCGTACACCCCTAATAACTACTATAAATATGTTATTTAATGACCAATTTAGTGACAAAAGTTGTAATGCTTATTTTGGAAAGTTACAATGGTTAAATACATTTAAAGATGCAATCTGATTTACTAGATGATTGGTTGCATCTATTTTGCTAAAAGATGTAGACGCATGAAAAGTTGTGTCTGATGGGATTTGACCCTATGACACTGGTACAAGTAAATATGTGCTTCCTTTCACCATTGTGTCAACCATTACATCATGTCATTGCAGAAATCATGTAATTCGGCAAGCAAGGCACCTCATGGAAGTTTTTGGAAGACATGGAATACATATTATCAATGTTCAAGAAGGCTTTGAAGACATTACAAGTTGAAGAAATTTTGTCTCAAGTCCCAAGACAAAGTCGAAGGAGAAAAACACTCAAAGAACAAAGAGTAAATGCAATTTCCGCAATGGCAACTGAAGCCACGAGCATGGCTCACACGTCATAGCGCATGGGACAAAGAGCAACTGCTATCTTTCACACTTCCATGCATGGCGTCATGCGCCCTGCTTGTGTTATTTCGAAAAAAAACTTTTTATTATATTTTCCCTGCAGGTTGGGGGGAAAAACACAGAATTCCAACCCAAACCCAGCAGGAAATATGCATATAAATAGAGCTCTTTCCACACAAAAATAATCATTCATAACTTGGTGGTTCGAGAGGAGGCAAGCGCTAGGAGCATCAAGGAGGAGCCTCAGATCTCCTCAACTTTGTTCTTAGAGTATATTTTATTTCCTTTGTATTATGTCTATTGTTACCACGAGTAACAAAACATATTTTGATTAGGGTTCTAAGATGAACCTCTATTTATTTGTTGAATTTTATGAATGCAAGTCTTTTATTTAGTTATGATATATGTTATATTTAATTTTCATATGTTACGCATTTTAATGCGTTCACGCTCTAGGAAGTATGACATACCTAGCTCATGTGATTGAACCATATAACAGGGTTGTAAGCTTATGACTCACTCGAGTCTAAACCATTGTATGTGAACTTTATTCTAATCTCTTTAATCAGTTAGATATAATTAGGGTATGTGGTTAACTTTAAAATTTGTGTGTATAAAGTGGTTCCTTTAGATGACAATCTAGGAATTTCAACTCTATCTCGTTTCAAATACATGTGAGAGTGTAAGTCCCCATTTTAATAACGATACCAATGTGTACGGAAACCTAGAGGAGTGACGCCCCTTTACCATAATGCACGTATGACATTTAGGGTGATGAGGAGCAACATGACATATGGAGGTATTCCGTCTCACGAACTAACCACTTAGATATAATCCTTATTTAATAATTGATTAACATATTTGCATTAGGTCTAATAAGAGATAGAGAAGATTCGAAGAATCCTAATCTCTGTTAATAATCTGAATCAAACCCTTTACAATAAGGCATAGAAGTTTTATTTTTATGTTTTTTTATAAGCAAAATTTATGAAAGTAAGTAAAGGGGTAATGAAAATCCATTACAAACAAAGAAGTTAAACAATTTGCATACATGCTAAAGTTACACCAATTTGAAAAATAAGATTTTTGTCTGTCATCTTGATTGATGAACCAAGATCACGACAATCTTTGGATGAGAAACTCTAGAATTGCATCAAAACCATATCTTGGTCTTGGTTTGTTTCTAGATTTCATTTTGCAAATTGGTGGAATAACCCTTTTATGTATTTTCAAAACGGTAAACATTCTTGTGATGTATTGTAATAGGTTTGAAGTATCCCTTGAACTTCCATTAATGTTATTTTGTTTATAAAAAAAATAAAAATCTATTGATTAGAAGTTGTATGACTGTATCACGTAAAAGAAGCCACTAATCTTGCCATCAATTGCTCCACATGAAAATATAATTCGTTGTTTGAAAAGTAAGACAATATGAAAATAAACAGATATAGTAAGTAATAACACAAACACGTACTACCCCTAAAAAGAAAAACACACACACAGATATATTACTCCGTCCCAAAATATAAGCAAAAATGTGTCAACATAAGTTGATGTATTTGGTACAAATTTTGAACCAAATACATTAACTTTTGTTGACAAATTTTTGCTTATATTTTGCGACGAAATATGAAAATTTCCACAAAGGCACAAAGAAGACTTTAAACAAAAAGAGAGAATTAAATAAACAAAGAGTAGTATAGTAGCCAATCAAACAAACAATGACATTTAGCCAATAAACAAAATTCACCACTTGAGATCAAGCATAAAAGAAAAATAAAAGCCCAAAGCCAAAGCTAAGAGTTATCAAATAACTCAATACTATTTTTAGCCGATAAAAAACTGCTTTGCAGCCAAGCCACTACCAGAATTTTTTAATTCTTACTGTGGAAAAAAAAGGAGCTGATATTCATATATATAGTAGAAATAAAATTAAATAAGTACAATCTTAAAAGGAAAATTCGTAAATATCTTTGAAACAATAAAAAAATCATTAATTTTAAGTCTTTTAAGCACATTTATGATAAAAATCCAACACCTATTGACCCATACCTACTTAGCTTAATAAACCATATCACGTAACTCGTAGTACAATATTTACGGAACCTATAGTTTTGTACCATTATTATTCAGATGTCTTACATCAAATTAAATATAACACAATTATTGTATGATTAATTAACATTCAACAAAATTGAGCGATCAGTTCATATTTGAAGGACATGGAAGACGTACTAGTATATAGTAAAAAAAGAGCATAATGAAAGACAACGACAAAAAAATTATTTACCCTTTAGAAATCTAAATACGTTGCACATTTGGACAACAAAGACTGAGAGTTTGCGCCCAACCTACTTTGCAAAATTCAAACACAATTTCTCTTTCAATTTTTCTTTTTCACGTGCCCATGCCAAAAGACTAATCTCATGAAATATATAGAATATTTTTGCCTTTTTTAGGTTAACCCTTCGGTTTTTTTTTTAAAAATAATTATATAATTCCAAGTTTGACCGAAAAGGTAAACTTTGAACAAGAAAAATAAATAGATTTATTTAAAGGACCAGTCTTATTTCTCTTCTCTAATGTAAAGAGATTGAATCTCAGATCATATATTAAAGGATATAATTATCACTCAACCATGTCACACCATATTTTTATTTTTATTTGAAGAAATTCCACACCTTATTGTTGATGATATTTATATGCTTTTAAGTTTTTAATAGATTATTCTCCATAGTTGATAGCATCGTTCGACCACACTCACCGACTTATTTCATTATAAATAAATAAATTTATTTATATATGTATGAATATTATGCTGTTCAATGTTTTCTCATATATAGCAGGCAAGCACTAGACAAGTGTTCGTACGAGGAACTATTGTTCTTATTAATGGAAATTTTAGCCACATATTCGCTTTAGCATTAAACTATTTGGACATATAATGGTTCCCAATGAGTTTTGTCTCAATAATAACAATAATATCTTGCTATATATAGGCTAAAATATAGGCTATAATAAAAATCATCATCATCCTCATCACAATTAGGTTACTCTTAGTATATAGTAATAAAATGCTAATCATATAAACAATCATATATATAACATTGCTGCAATAACATTAAAGATCATTTGGTCATCAAGTAGAAACTAAAAAGTACCAGTATTTAATTTAAAAATATACAAATCTAACATACTACTCCGTCCAAAAATATAAGCAAAAATAAGTCAACATAAGTTGATGTATTTGATACAAATTTTAAACCAAATACATTAACTTTTGTTGACCAATTTTTGCTTATATTTTGGGACGGAGGGAGTACATGATTAAATATTTGATTCCATAATAATGACTAGTTATATATTTAAAATAAAAAGTAAAAAATGAAAAAAAAAAAAAAGTAAAAGAAAAAGAATTGTTAGCTGCAAATTGTAACCACCAGCAAGACCCACTATCATCATCATCATCATCATCATCATCATCAATATTATCATCATCATGATCTTAATATTCATTGCAGCATCATATTCCACCATGTAATGATAACAAGTTTTCTGTACCGGTTTAGTCTCATCAATCTCACAAAATATTCCTAATCAGAAGAACAAATCCACGAATCAACACCACCACCTTCTCCTCTATTATTACCATTATCATTATTCTCCATTGTCTTGTCATGGTTCAACGTGGTTGATGCAGAACCTGAAAAGTTAATCTTACAATTGCTACCTACACCCCCACCACCACCACCACCTGAAGAAGAAGAACCAACAACTTTACCACCACCATAATCATCATCATGACCATGATTCATACCAAGATGTGGATTAACACCTTGTCCTTGATTCACCCCTAGATCTTCTAGAGAATTTACTGATAAACTTCCTTGCTGTTGTTGTGACTTTGCACCAAGCCTTCCTATATTACTAAAAGGATGAAACTGTTGTGAAGATGAAGGGTTGTTGAATGTATGAATAGGTTGTTGATTTTGCATACTAAGCATGAAGTTATGTTGATGATGATGAGTATAAGGTAAACCCAAATCCGATGGTAGTTCATAATTATTGTTAACGTTGGCATCAACCATGTTATGTGATGATGATGAAGATAAAAGCAATGGATTTGGATGGTTATGATGATGAAGTTTTTGTGGTGAAGGGCGAAGAGGGTAAAAAGAACTTGATGTATCAAAGTGAGAGGAATTATTTGATCTTAAAGAAGATGGGGAAGTGAGAAGATCAAGGCGACGAGAGTAAGAAGAACCTGAAAAAGGCGGTGCAGGGATACCAGTGAATTCTTGAACCATGGCTCTAAAATTTGAAGTGTCGGTTGTTAGAACTGTTGTAGGTGCTCTTCTTGAAGCTCTTGTTCTCTTCTTTGAGTTTCTTGCTGCATTGTTTGTCGTTGTTGTTGCTGGTAATGATGATGAAAGTGATGCTCTTCCATTGTTGTTGTTGTCATCATGAACTCCAAGAGCTTGACCTTGATGAGGAGTTGTTAACAAACATTGGTTTATGTGTTGTTGTGATGATGATGATGATAAGGAAACTCCTTGTTGAGAATTTTGAGGGTGTAAATTTGGAAAAGGGTTTGTGTTTTGTTGTGATTGAGAGAGACTGTGAAGGTAGTTTGGTGAAAGATCAAACAAAGAAATGGGGGTGGGGCTGGGATTAAATGACTGCAGGGGTGATTGTGGATTGTGTGAGATGGAACCAAATTGAAGGGTAGGTTGTTGATTGAAGAAGTTTGAAGGGAGAAGTGTTTGATGATTTCTTGAATCATATTCTTCATCGCCACTAGAAGAAATACTTCCACTATTACCAGAATCCATAGCTTGTAAATTAAGCAAAAGTAGGGAACAAAAAAAAACTAAAGAAAGCAAAAATAAAGTGCTAAAAAGGAATTGAAAATAAGACCTTAGATTAGTGGTGTTGCAGAGTTTGATAAAGAAGCTATGTATTTTTCTAATTCTAAGAACACCCTTTTGTAAAGAGAACTATATCTTTTGATGGAATGCTTGATCTAGTGATCTGCAATGGAAGCAAAGATCTTTTCCTAGACTGTCTTTCAGTTGGAGAAAAAGGGTTTTTTCTATGAAAAGAAGAGAAAGAAAAAACACATAGGAAAATAGATCTTGTTTATTATATAATAAAATTGGCTAGGGAAGAGGTCATGAGGTTGAAAGAAAGGAAAAAGGATGAAAAGCCTAGAGAGGTAAATTACAAAAAGGCCAAGTGGGGTGTGTTTGAATTAGGGTTTCATTTGAGAAGAAGGAAGAAAAAGTGAGAAAAGGGATAGATAGAGAAAAGAAAGGAAGGAAAAGAAAGGACATGAAGTATTATATATATATAATGGAATAATAATTATCACATTTGTACAAATATTATTACACAAAGATGGTAAGTTTAAGTTTTTAACGTAATTAAGTGTTATCTTATAATTGTACACTATATTCGGATGTCGGATAATTAAACTAATTCATATTAACGGTCAGTGAAGTTGAAGGTTCTAGATTTAAATTGGAAAGAAATAGTAAATATTAATTTAATAATTAACTATTAATGTGTTATTAAAAAAATAATAATCGTATACTTTAATTAATATTACGTATGTCATTCTTTAATTAATAATAAGGATAATTTGTTAAAATTTTATTCTCTTTCATTCACTTGTAATTGTTTAATTAATTCGTGTGATGCTTTTTTTTTAATCTAATTTTTATTTAAAAAATATATTTAATTTAGGTAAAATAACTTAATATAATAATTACTGTGGGACAAATAGAGGATTTATTTAAAAGAAATGTTAACGAGTGTCTTCCAGATACTCTTTAAACATCTAAAGTGGTAAGATTTTATAAAAATCTATGTAATTATTGTATTGAAAATTGAAATCTTTAAATTGTTTAAAGAATAATTTCTTCGTTATAAATCTTTAAAGAGTGTCCCAAATACACTTGTTAACGAGATATTTTATTTAATGTTGTGTTTTTGTTGTGAATGTGAGAGAGGTGTTATATTTAGAAGATGAAGATCCTCTAGAGTCTAGAGAGTGCAAAGTGGGGTAGGCATTGGAATAGAAAGAAAAGAGTTGCCGTGGCTGGCAACGGGTCAAACTCAAAGTGAATGGTGAGAGAGTTGTGAATGTGAAAAGAGTGAAAAGGATGTAGGATAGGAACTATTCAAACTTTTACCCAGACAAGGCAAAAAAGCTATTTGGAGATTGATTATTAATCACCCAATGAAAATTAGAGTGAATGAGAGAGACTTAAAACAGAAAGCGGAACTAGTTGGCCAATTTTTTTATTTTTTTTAAGAGATGTAGGCCAAGTTAGATAGCAAACTATGGCTTAGGCTACGGTAGGAGACCTGTATAGGTCTCTTACAGTGAGAAACTTGTTTTTTTTCTTTTTTAAAACGTACGGTTTAGTATAAAAAATGTACAGTTTAGTACAAAAATACATGGTCTAGGGCAACAAACGCACGAACCGTACGAAATTTACTGACAGAAAAAATGCACCGTTTGATGTTAAACTTACAAAAAATGCACGGTCTAGTACAAAAATGCACGGTCTAGTACAAAAACGCACGGTCTAGGGCAACAAACGCACGAACCGTGCGAAATTTACTGACAGAAAAAATGCACGGTCTGATGTCAGACCGTGCACATTTTAGTTTTTTAGTTGAAAAAATGCACGGTCTGATGTCAGACCGTGCACTTTTCACTTTTCAGTTTTTTAGCTGTAAAAAAAAATTCAGTAGTCTCTTACTGTAGGAGACCTAATGTAGTCTCCCACCCTAAACGGCGCCGCAAACTATAGACATAAGGTGATTAAATCATCAGATCAAAAGCATAACATCGGCATTCCAGTTTCATGGTACTACATTTTTTTTTTATAGATTTCAATGTTTCAAACATTGAAAAATAAAGCTATGGATTTCAAAATGTATGCTTAACTTTAATTATTTTATAGTATGTTGGATGTAATGGAAATCAGGGTACAGTAAGATGTTACAATTTTTAATATGATATTATTATTTTAAAAAATTATAACCTATTATTTAATGATTGTCTTTTTAATGGGTTAATAGTACTTTACCCCTTGTAATATAGGTCATTTCCGAGTTACCCCTGTAAAAAAAAATATATTAGATTTCATCCTTGTAATTTGAAGATTCTTTGGTTTTGGACCTTAATGAATTTTGACAGTACAAAATCGATGATATGACAGAGGTAAACCAAAATTTGCACAAATTACATAAGGTGAAAGTACCATAAATTTTGTAATTTGATGTCATGAAGGTCCAAAACCAAAATATCTTCAAATGACAAGGATGAAATCTAAAAAATAAAAAATTACAGGAGGTATACCAGAAATGACATATATTACAGGGTGTAAAGCATTATTAACCCCTTTTTTAATATTAGTTAATGTATTTAATGTTTCACAACTTTCTGTAAGGTTATATTTGTAAAATTATTTAGAAAGTTACAACAATTAATGATTACATATTAGAAAGTTACATATTTAGAAAGTTACAACAATAACTTTCCCTATGACCCCCATAGACACTAATCCCCATATTAGAACTTCGTTGGACAATAGATTTATTTCTATGCAACAATTCATTATGCCCATGGTCACAAGGGAATATCCATATGACATGCCAACAGCAATGATGGCAGGCCTACAAACCAATGCATCCACATATGCAGATAATGCAATTGTGTTTACCCCATATAATACACATTTGCCTTCAGGATCAAGCATTCCTGGTCGAACTTCTATGTACCTGACAACATATTCTCTAAATTCCTTAAGACAACAGATGAATGAGAGTAATTATGAAATGGTTAATATGTTAACACAACAAATCGGTGAAAGGTCAAACAATGAGGGAAATCAGGGACAACAACCTGCACCCCAAGTTCAACCAGTTGAACCTATAACCCAAAGGGAAGGTGTTAGAAACCATGTTGTAGTTTTGGTGAATAGAAAGTAGGATGCTGATGTTATAGTTAGGAGGACATCATAACATAGTCAATTTGGTCGAAACCATTTTGGCCCAAAATGGCCTTAATTTAGGCCTGCATAGGCCTAACTTTGCTTCATCCTTGTCAGAATTTGTTCTGCAAACTGAACTTCCTAGGGGATGGAAAATCCTCAAGTTCACAAAATTTTTTGGTGATACCAATGTGCCTACATTCGAACATATTGCATGTTATCTGACTGAGGCAAGAGACATAGCCAACAATGAGACTCTAAGGATAAAATACTTCTCTAATTCTCTAACAAAAAACTGCTTTCACATGGTTCACCACACTAACACCATATTCAATTCATAATTGGGACCAGTTAGAAAGAGTGTTCCATGAAGAATTTTACATGGGCCAATCTAAGATAAGTTTGAAAGAATTGGTCAATGTCAGGGGTTAAAGGCCAGAGTCTATTGATGATTACCTCAATAGGTTTAGGCTCTTCAAGGCCAAATGTTTCACACAAGTTCCTGAACATGAATTCGTTAAAATGGTTGCTGGTGTCCTTGACTATTCCATTAGGAAGAAACTAGACACCCAACACTTAAGGGATATGGCCCAACTGGCTGATAGAGTTCGACAGATCGAAAAACTTAAGGCTGAAAAAGCCAGAACTAGTAATACCATAAAAAAGAAAAGGTTGTGTATGTTGAAACTAATGACAATGACCAGGAATTTGACATAGCCTATCAGGATGTCGAAGATAATGAGGTTAATGTTGCAGAGTTGAAACCTGGGCCTCCATATACATGCAAATTGTTGAGGCCATCTGATGGAAAAAATACTATCGAACCAAAGAATGATAAATATGTTCCTAAAACTTACACTTTTGATGTTACTAAGTGTGATGAGATTTTTGACCTCTTAGTTGCTGATGGACAGATAATAGTGGCTAGGGCCTAAAAACTCCACCATTAGAGCAACATAAAAAGAGAGGTTTCTGTATGTTTCATAATTTTTTGGGACATAAAACCTCAAATTGTGTTCTTTTCAGGGATCTGGTGCAGAAGGCTCTGAATGATGGAAGATTGAAATTTGGAGACAAAGCAAAAGCTCAGATGTAGATTGATGTTGATCCTTTACAAGTGTCAGATGCTATGTATGTTGAGCCAGTGGATTGCATGATGGTGGATGCAATCATTGGTGTTGTCGAAAACTTGATAGTTGAAGCCAATACTGAAGTGGTTGATTCTCAAGTTATGGAGGCTACTGAGGGCCCAAATATCTCAATGGAAATGGTTGTTGAGCCATAATCTGAGGAAAAGATGAAAGTTGTGTATCCTCAAGCTGAAGAGGAACTTGTTGATTTCCTCAATTGTTGCAAGTCATAAGTCATTATATGCCCAAGGTGTAGTGTTGTCTTCGACAAAGAGGTTGCAAAGAGCCTTGAGAACTTTAAACCCCAGCCAAAAAAGAGGGGAAAATGGTCTGATAATAGACCAAAATTCTCTTTTGAGAAGAGTTACATTCCATTTATAAACTCTTCTTTGACTACAAATTTCTTTCCCAAGAATGGTCGAAGCAAATCCTTTGTGCCTAATTCTAAGGCACCAGTGGAGAAATGGGTCCTTTCAAGTGGACAAGTCTTTCACTCTCAGAAAGGCAAGATGGTGATGGGTAACACCAGTGCTGCTGGCACAAAAGACTTAACTGAGTCAAAGGAGTTCTCTTATAACAATGATTATAAGGGAAAGAATCCTATGACAAGGACTCAGTGGAGAAGGTACCAAAGGCAGAAAAAGGCTGCTACCTTAGAATCTGTTGGTGCTAAGGATGATCTTAAGTGAAAATAAAAAGTGGTTGAACTGGCTAAAAGGCCAATACAAGAAAGAATTTTTCCTCCATTACCACATGTAAAGCAAATTTGGTCGAAGATGAAGATATGGATTCTGATTTTCTTGACTCAGAACCAGACTTTGATGTCCTATGTAATGTATTATCAATCCTCCCTACTGAGTATGACATAGTGTCTGAAGTGGAAGACACTGAGGAAGATTTCGATTATGAGGATATGGCCAATCACAGGCCAATGTGTTATTATGTAACAAACTTTGGCTGTGTTGAAGACCAACAAATTTTGGTTGAAAAGCCAAATGGCTCCATGAAGAGCCACTTAAAACCTCTGTTTATCCAAGCAAGAGTTGACAACATAGGGGTCAACAAAGTGTTGGTGGATGGTGGAGCTGTAGTTAACCTAATGTCTCAATCTTACTGAAGATGATTGACAAGTTTGACACAGATTTGAAGCCCCACAATATTGTTTCATCGAATTATGAGGGAAAAACTGGTCATTCAAGTGGATTTGACTGTTGGCACTAAAGGTGAGAAAAAATCTAGAAGGTGGGTTGAATTGTGCTGGCTTTTTCCGTTTTCTTTTTATTGGTGTTTAAAAGCTATTCAGAATCTGTGGTATACAGATTCTAGTACAGAGTCTGATTGCAACAGATAAGGTACAGAAACAAAAAGATATATATATATATATATATATATATATATATATATATATATATATATATATATATATATAGAAAGCAAACACAAAACATTTTTATACTGATTCCTCCCACAACCCAGGAGTAGTCCAGTCCCCTTGCACTTCCAAGGGATTTCACTATAATCACTCTAGATTACAACTTGCTCAAGGACAACTCCAAGAGACTTTCCTATGCTCAAGCACACTTGCTCAAGACTTCCTTCTCTAGGACTCTTCCTAAAGACTTTCTTGCTTAAGCACACCTGCTTAAGACTTCCTGCTCTAACACTCTCCTAAAGACTTCCTGCCCAAGGAAAAATCCAAGAGACTTACAAGTGATCAAGCATGCAGGCAAGAGACTTCCAATGCTCTAAGGACACGTCTAAGAGACTTCTAGTTGCTCAAGGTTTCACCAAGAGGCTCATATGCTTTAGCTGCACAAGTTAAAGACTTCTAATTTATTCTACACTTGATTTAACAATGTTTAGTGTATATGAACAAATGAACAGACTATCTACAACTCTAGGATTTCTAAGATACAAAGTTTGGTAAGAAAAATCCTAAGTGTTTTGGGCTATATGATTTGACAAAGTAATGACACAGTTTAATAACAGAGTCTTGTTAATCTTCTTCATGGTCTTCAACTCCTTATATAGGCAGGGATTTGAGAGACATTGGAGAAGAGTGCCAGCGCAAATAGAGTCGTTGAGAAGCTTTGATCAAGAACGTTGGCCTTTTCTTGATATGGATAATCCCGTTGGATGGTCTTTGAATTTTCCTTTGCTGAAAGAAGAATTATTTGTTGCATTACTTTGTTCTTGATGTCCTTTGTCTGATTGTGCACGTAGATAGAAGAAGACAAAATAACTACACATATCATAACCTTGATAGTGACAGTTCACAGAGTTGGACAGAGCCTACGTGGATTCTGGGTCCCTCATAACTTACTCAAGTCTGAGGGAGTTCCACGTCTGTAGTGTCTGCTTTTGAGTCTGATGACCATTACAGAGTCTGTTGAGTTGCCTCTCTAGAATCTGTATGGTACCCGTCTTCTTAAGACGTTAACTTCTGGTTGACATTATTTTTGATCTTCTATCATAGTCTTATGAGCTTCTCTTGTTCCTTCTGATGCTCTTCATATGTTCATCCTTGATAGATAGATTCTTCCTTGATTCTGCACACTTGAACCTATGTTAGTTCCAATTGTTCTTCAATACTTTGTTTTCATCAAAACCTTAGAGGAATTGTCCGATATACTTCTTGTTCCAACATGGACCAATATGAGGCCCACTTTGTGTATGATGGTTCCATCAAAGGCCAACTTTAACTTGCTACTTGGTCGAGAATGGATACATGGTGTTGCTTTTGTGCCTTCATCCATGCACCAGAGAATTGCTATCTGGAGGGAGGATGGACTAGTCGAAAACATTGAAGCTGACCAAAGTTATTTTTTAGTTGAAGTTAATAATGTGACCAGGAAGACCTTCGACAAATATCTGGCAAACATTGCATCATGCTCTTCTGCTGATTCTGGTTTTGTTGATCAGAAAAATGTGTGCTATGTTCGACTTCACCCCACACATGGATTTTTGTGGGAGAGAGAGATGCCAGAAACTGATTCCATTGAAGATGGAGTCATTCCACCAACTGGGTGGATAATTGACGAAAAACATTATGTCTGAGCAAGATGCTTGGAACAAGATTACGGCTTATGTGGCCGAAAATAAAGTAAAAAGGGCCTTAAAGGTTGAACTACAACAAAAAATGGTTGTTGAAACCATCAATGTGAATTCTAATGAAAAAATGGTTGAAGGCTAGAGGCTAGATTGCATCTATGATGATGAGCCTTTGGGTTTTGAGAAAGATCCATCAGTTTCGACAAAAAGGATCCAAGCTCAAGATCCTCTGGAAGGAAATTGACTTGGGAGATGACTCAATAAAAAGACCAACCTATATCAGTTCAAAATTTGATGGAGACTTGAAAGTACAAACCATTTAACTCTTGAAAGAGTTCAAAGATTGCTTTGCATGGAATTACAATGAAATGCCTGGTTTAAGTAGAGAAATGAAAAACAAGTTCATTAGAACTGCAAGGTATGTACAAGAAGCCTGTGAAGCAACTACCAAGAAGGTTTGCACCTTAAATTATGTCAAAGATTAAAGAAGAGATCGAAAGACTCTTAAAAAGTAAGTTCATTAGAATTGCAAGGTATGTTGAATGGTTAGCTGGTATACTTCCTGATATTAAGAAAAATGGAACTCTTAGAGTCTATAGATTTTAGGGTCTTAAATAATGCTACACCAGATGAGTATCCTATGCCAGTGGCAGAAATTTTAGTTGACTCAGCAACATGATTTGATTATCTAAATATGCTTGATGGCTATTCTGGTTATAAACAAAATTTTTATTTTTGAGGAAGATGTATCAAAAACAACATTTTGATGCCCATGGCCTTAGGCATATATGAATAGGTAGTGATGCCTTTTGGTCTGAAAAATGTTGGTGCTACGTACCAAAGAGCAATGAACTCCATTTTTCATGACTTTATATATGATTTTATGCAAGTTTACATAGATGGCATTGTTATTAAATCTTTGTCAAAAAATGGTCATTTAGACCACCTTCGACAGTCATTTGAAAGAATGAGAAAAATAGATTGAAAATGAATCCACTAAAATGTGCCTTTTGTGTGCGTGCAGGTGACTTCTTAGGTTTTGTTGTACACAAAAAAGGCATTAAGATTAATCAGAACAAGTCCAAGGTAATATTGGACACTAAGCCTCCTTCGGCCAAAAAGGAACTTCAGTCTATGTTGGGAAAAATCAACTTTTTAAAGAGATTCATCTCAAACTTAAGTGGCAAAACACAAGCATTTTCGCCATTGCTTCGACTGAGGAAATGGGAAAGTTTCATGTGGGGGCAAGAACATTAGAAGGCTTTCAACGCAATCAAAGAATATTTGACAAAGCCTCTAATTCTTTTTACCTCATATTAGAAATAAAAACATGAAATTGTACATTTCAGCATCTGATTCGACAATAGGTAGCATGTTAGCCCAAGAGGATCATAATGGTATCAAAAGAGCCATATATTATCTAAGTCGAGTTTTAAATGATGCTGAAACTAGGTATAGTCCAATAGAAAAGTTGTGTTTGTGTCTGTATTTTTCATGTACTAAACTTTAGCAATATATAAAGCATGTTGATGTTTATGTTTATTCGCATTTTGATATTATTAAGCATAAGTTATCTAAACCAATTTTGCATAGTCGAATTTGTCAATGTATTTTAGCACTTACTGAATATTCACTAACTTATCAACCTCTGAAAGCTATCAAAGGTCAAATTGTTGTTGATCTTATAGTAGACCATTCTTTGGTCAAAGCAACACAAATCTATGTGGATAAAAAGTCTTGGACTTTGTATTTTGATGGTTCTATCCACAAAAATGGTATTGGAGTTGGTATATTGACCATATCTCCTTTGAATATACCAACCAAATTCAAGTTCAAAATAAATGGTTATTGCTCCAATAATGAGGCTGAATATGAAGCCTTAATAACAGGACTTGAAGTTTTGCTAGAGTTGGGGGAAAAATGTTGAGATAAAAGGAGACTCAGAGTTAGTGGTGAAACGGTTAACAAAAGAATACAAATGCATTAGTGAGAATTTGATGATGTATTTTGTTACTGCTAATTCATTGCTAAAACATTTCGACTTTGCTCACATTCAACATGTGCCTCGAATTGAAAACCAAGAGGAAAATGACCTGGCACGGGTTGCCTCAGGATATAAAGTTTCCAAAATAAAACTATAAGAATTAATTGAGATCAAAGATAAATCGGTTTCAAAAGATTTCTCCTTGACAGAATTGTCAATGCCAAAACTTGTGGGGGTAGAAGGAGAAAATGTTTCAGATTTTGAAATTTTGGAAATTTTTGCCATTAACAATATGACAAACAATGATTGGCGAAAACAGATTATCGAATACCTTGAGAATCCAAATATTTAGTGGAAAGATGAAATACAAAGCATTAAGTTTTGTGATTTGTGGAAATGAACTGTTTAAGAAGACTCCTGAAGGAGTTTCACTTAAATGTCTTAGTGAAACTGTGTCATATTTAGCCATTTTTAGTGTTCATAGTGGATCTTGTGGATCTCATCAAGCAGGTCATAAAATGAAGTGGCTTTTATTTGGACAAGGAGTATATTGGCCAACTATGCTAAAAGATTGCATATAGTTTGCTAAGGGTTGTCAAGAGTGTAAAAAACATGCATGAATAAAACATGTTCCTACAAGTGAACTACATTCAATTGTGAAACCTTGGCCATTCAGAGTATGGGATTTAGATTTAATTCGTGAAATCCATCCTTCTTCGTCAAAAGGTCATCGTTACATTTTAGTGGGAATAAACTATTTCACTAAGTGGATTGAAGCTATTCCTCTGCCGAATGTTGATCATGAGACAGTAATCAGTTTCATTCAAAATTATATTATCTATAGGTTTGGAATTCCTGAAATTATAACCACAGATCAAGCCTCAGCTTTTACTGGTCGGAAGGTAGTTGAGTTTGCCTCTCAAACAGGTTTTAAGTTATTAACTTCGACACCATATTATGCACAGGCAAATGGTCAAGTTGAAGCGGCCAATAAAATTGTCATAACTTGATTGAAAAACATGTGGGTCAAAAACCTAGGAATTGGCATAAAACCTAAGACCAAGTCCTTTGGGCTTGTCAAATTTCTCCTAAAGAGTCAACTAACTCTACACCATTTTGACTAACACTACAAGAAAACTGTGTTTTAGCGTCGGCCAGAAACCCACTCTAACTGGGTAAAAACGGACGCTAACAGTAATTTAGCGTCGGATTAGCGTCGGTGTCAGGGGCAGGCTAAAAAAGTTGAAGCTACTGGGTAACGTCGGCTGTCTGCCATCCGAGGCTAAGATAGAGTCGGCCGGACCGAGTTAAAATTCGACTCTAATCTCCTCCAATGCTAAATTAGGCACCTCTTGAAAAGTCAACAAAATCATATAGCGTCGGATTAGCCGACTCTAGAGTCAACATAAAAAAAGTCAACTATATCCTGGAGAGTCGGCTTCACCGACGCTAAATTCGACATTTGAAAAAAAAACATTAATTGAGCTGTGTAGGCGTATCGAACACTAAAGAGAAGTAATTCCAAAATAAGTCAAAACAAAATAATCAACACAATAATTAACTTTAAAATTCACAAACTGAACTTTAACCCAAAACTAAGATTTTCTTTTATAAAGAAAACTATCACCATTCAAAGGACTATAAGTAAAGCATACATGATATTAAGTAAAATTAGAACATCATTAATCTTTCAAGTCTAAAAGAAGGGAAAATGGGATATCTTGCAATGTAAATATATCATGTAGTGGGATATGGTGTACATTCATAAGGTAAAAAAACTTGATGACTATGGATATGAATCAAGGATCTAGGAATCTTGTTGGAACAAAATGTGTTTAACAACTCTCTTATGTATAAAGGGGGAGATTGTTGAAACATTTATGTGTAAACATATCTCTCTTTATGGTTTTGATGATAACAAAGTATTAAAGAGAAAATTGGTTATTTGCTAATGCTTTGTTCAAGTGTTTCAGAACCACATACTTGATAAGTATTGATTGATAATGGTTATGAAGAACAAGCTAAAGAGCAAGAAGGAAAGCCAAGAAGCAAGGTTGCAAAGCTAGTAAGAAACTGGTCCTGAAGAAGTGCTCCTGAAGTAAGAGCTTCTGAAGAGGTCCTGAAGATGTGCTACTGAAGTGCAGCTTCTGAAGTCTGAGTGCTTCTGAGGAAGTCAACGCAAAGTCAACGTCTGAAGACCAGCTTCTGATCCGTACAACTGAAGCAGCTTCTGATCACTGTTCACTGAGAAGCTTCTGAAGCTGATGTGGCATGGATTTTGACCAGTACTGTGCGCATTTAATGCCTGGATGTGTCAGAACAACTCAATGGTACAGTTGTCTCCCTGACTCAAACATTCCCCAGTTTTTAAGGAAGTTAAATTCAAATATTGTGTGCTACTCTGTTTTCTGCTCAGTTTTAGCACACAACTTTCAGCTGGTATAGCCTCTCTTTTGCAACGGCTCTTTCCTGATTTTATGGGCAATCTTCAACAGCTATTTTCCCTCTATAAAAGGAAGATGATTTGAAGAGAAATTAAAAAGACTCTGTACAGAAACACAAGCTGCAAAACCTGAACTGCAATACTTTGTTTTAGTTTTCTGTCACACATTAACTTAGGAATTCTTACAATTTGTTTATCTTAGAATTCCTTAAGTGTTAGAGTCTTAATTGAGTTGTATTTTGTGAACACCTCTGATATTTGATCAAGTGTTCAACACAAACTTATTTTCTGTTGTAAAATCAGTTTGATACCCAAAGTCTTAGCCTGCGTGTTAAGCAACCAGAAGTCTCTTTACTAGTGTATTGAGCAATTGGAAGTCTCTTGACTTAGTGTCTTGAGCATTGGAAGTCTCTTGACTTAGTGTCTTGAGCATTGGAAGTCTCTTGACTGGGTGTCTTGAGCAGGGAAGTCTCTTGACTTAGTGTCTTGAGCATTAGAAGTCTCTTACTAGGTGTTTGAGCATTGAAGTCTCTTTCCTTTGTGGTCTGAGCAATTGTAATCTGGTTGATTATAGTTAAATCTCTTGTTGGATAACAAGGGGACTGGACTACTTCCTACATTGGGAAGGAACCAGTATAAATTCTGTGTGTCTCTCTTCCCTTACCTGTTTAACTTGTTTATCCGCTGCATTAACATCTGATAACAGTTCAGAACTTGGTTCTGAACTTGTGTTAAGTTTTAGACAAGAAAAGAGCCAAGTTTTTGAGTCACACAATTCAACCCCCCCTTCTTGTGTGTGTTTTTCTCACCTTCAGTTGGTATCAGAGCTTCTGGTTCTGATATTAACACTTAACAGTGTATCAATTTTGATCCTGAGAAAAACATGTCATCTGGAGATTATGGTGAATCTACATCCAGAGGTGGTGGTGGTGGCTATGGTACTGAAAACAAGAAATCTCACTCACACAATAAACCCCCTTTGTTTAGTGGTAATGCTGAGAAATTCTCTTGGTGGAAAAGCAAAATGTACAGCCACATTATTGGAATTGATGATTCATTATGGGATATAATTGAAGATGGAATCTCCATACCAGTTGATGAAGAAGGAGTGGCTCTGAACAGAAGAAGTCTCACTGATGCTGAAAGAAAGATATACAGAAAGCATCATCATGTGAGAGGTATCATTGTGGATTCTATGCCTCACAGTGAATACCTGAAGCTGAGTGACAAATCTACTGCAAAAGCCATCTTCACCTCTTTATGTTCTAATTATGAAGGGAACAAGAAGGTCAGAGAAGCAAAGGCCAACATTCTAGTTCAGCAGTATGAGCTGTTCAGAATGCAGGAGAATGAAAATATTGAGGCTATGTTCTCAAGATTTCAGACTCTTGTGTCTGGACTTCAAATCCTGAAAAAGAGCTACACTACTGCTGATCATGTGAACAAGATCCTCAGAAGCTTGCCATCTATATGGAGACCTAAGGTGACTGCTATTGAGGAAGCTAAAGATTTAAATACTCTAAGTATTGAAGATCTTATAAGCTCCCTCAAGGTGCATGAACTGGGATTCAATAAAGATAAACCAGTTAGAAGTTCTGAGTCTGTAGCACTTAAATCCAAAGGGAAGCTTTCAATAGCTCTAAAAGCTTCAGAATCTGATGAATAATTTTCAGAGGAAAGTTCTGATGAGGATTCAGAAGCTGAGGAGCTAGAAATGCTTTCCAAAAGAGTTAAGTTCTTGCTGCAAAGACAAAGAAAATCTTCTAACAAGAGCAGCAACTTCAAGGGATCTAGTTCCAAGAAGGATGAACAAAAGGACTGCTCAAACTGCAAGAGAACTGGTCATCTCAAATCTGAATGTCCTGAGTTTCAGAAGTACAAATCCAGAAAGAATAGTTCAAGATCAGGCAAAGACAGATTAAGAAAAAAGCCTTATGGCTACTTGGATTGATCTTGATCAAGAATCAGATTCTGAAGATGAAAATGAAGATGAAGAAGCTAACCTGGGTTTGGTAGCATTAGTATCATCTGATGAGGAATCTGGATCAGAATCTGACAAAGAAAATGAAGCTGAATCCAATTTGAACTTGGTTGCAAATGTATGTTCTGATACAGAATCAGATTCAGATTCAGACTTTGAAAATGAGGTATTTTCTGAACTCACTAGATCTGATCTTATTGATACAGTTAAGGAACTTATGAACAACCTCAGAAGCAAGTTAAATATATTTAAATCTTTGAAAAAGAAAAATAACTTGCTGGCTGATGAGAACCTTAAACTTCAGAATCATATCAATGAAATTGATGAAGAAGTTAAGGAACTCAGAGGAATAGTTCATAAGAAACCCGATGCTGTTCCCAGTGAACATGAAAATGCTCTTCAAAATTTTATTTTGGCTGGAATCAATAGAAGCAAGATTGCTTCTATGATTTATAATATCAGCAGAAACAAAGGAGAAGGAATTGGTTTTAAAAATGATTCATTAATTTTTTCAAATGAAACAAACCTTCCATCTTGTTCTGAAGATAATATAAAAGGCTCTAAATTATGTTTTTTGCCTGCTTCTGAAAGTTCTGAGATAATGAAGTTAACAGAAACTGAGAGTGCTAAGTCTGAGGTTCTGAACTGCTCAGAGTCTGAAGCTTCTGAGCCTAAGGGAAAGATGATGGCAAATGTTATAACTTTGCCAAAGTCTAAGCCAAAAGGTCCTAAGCCTAAGACTATGAGAAAATCAGACTCTAAACCTGAAAATGTTCAGAGTCTGAAGAGTTCAGAAGCTGAAACTAGTAAGTCTCAGAGTCTAAAAAATCCAAACTCAGATTTTACTAAGATTGTGTTTATAAAACCTTCAAGGAATAATAAACCAGCTCATTCAAAACATTTTCAATCTCAGAATGTCAGGCAAAGCAAACATAAGAAAGCCAATCAGTCATCTATTTCTGTTTGCGTTAAGAAAGGTCAAACTGAAGCTTGCCTTGTGTCAGGAGTTGACAAAACTGAGGTTCTTAAGAAAACAGAACCAAAGTATTCAAGGATTCAGACTCTAAAGAAATCAGAACCGAAGACCTTTAAGTCTCAGGTTCTGAAGAAATCTGGGTCAAGACCTTTGAAAACTGAGGTTCTGAAGAACTCAGTGTCTGATACTAAGACTCATTCAGAATTAAAGGAGTCACATCCAAGATTTCTGAACAAGTCTGAGTATTATAACTCCAGACATAAGGTGCAACATAAACCTTTCAGAACTAATCCAAGAGGACCCATATGGGTACCTAGGTCAGAGATTATTTCTGTTGCAGATATGATCAAATACCAAAGAAAAGGTGAAGTCCTGGTGCCTGGACAATGGCTGCTAGCACTGCAGAACAGAAAACAAGTCTATGTTCCAAACCCTGACCATGAAAGAGGGAGGAAATGTGGAATCTGGAGGAAACCACAAAGACTTGATCACTGGTACTGAGATTCAGCTCTCAGAGGACACTTCAGAACCAGAACCTGAGTCTGAAGAATGTCCAAATAGCTGAAAAGAGCATCTCAGAAGCTGATACTTCTCCTAAAGCATGTCAAGAACATTGCTGGAACAAAAATGGGTGTTCAGCAACAAATGAACAAAGAGAAGTAGATCAGAAGCTCTACTGAGGTATGCTTAGTTCTCAGTTATACTTAATAAATTCTACATGAATTAGGAAACTATCAGATTCATGAAATCAGCATAATCTTCTTTGTGATAACATTGCTGTAACCTGTTTGTCTGAAAATTCCAATTCACATTCAAGAACCAAGCATTTTTGAACTTAAACTTCACTTTATTAAGAGATTTTGTTCAGAAAAATAGATTTAATTTTATTAAAAGGAATCTGAACAATGCATTTCATCTCTTTGGAAAATATGCTTGAATCTGAATGGAAACTGAGATTCTGAGTTCATCAGAAGCTAAAACTTAACAGACATTATCTTTGAGAAGTCTGCAGAAAGTTCAGCTTCTGAAGACATCAGACTCTGAGTTTCAGAACCTGGATTTTCTGACTCATGAATCTGATAATTATCTAACTTTTGGTCAGAATCTGTTAAGTATAACCCTGGGCAATGATGATTAAAGCTTTGAAAGTTTATACTCTAAACCTCCCAAAGTCATCAAGTAAAAATGTGATTTTCTGCTCTGATATTCAATGTTAAAATTGCTTAACAAACAATTTTCAAGTTGGTATCAGTTTGTTTTCAAAATGTTTAACACAGACACATTTTAAAAGCCCAAAGTGTTTCAGACAATGTTCAGTCTTTAGAAATGTTTTTATTTAGTATCAGACTCTGAATTAAAACCTTTTAGCTGATATCAGAACTCTGAGATAAATCCTCATTTGATATCAGATTCTGATATATTTCTTTTAAGCAAACTCAGAATTGCTCTGATACTGAACACTTCTTGAGAAGTTTTGCTCTGATACTGAACACAACTGGTTGTTTTGCTCTGATGCTGAACCAGTTTGTACTGAACAAGTAATGTCTGAACACATAATGACCTGATCAGAAGCTCCAAACTTTTTCTGCTTCTGAACAGCATTCTAATTTTACTGCAAGTCATATACTAACTGAAAATCAAGTAGGCTCTGATGATTATCCTTGCTACTTGATTATCCTTATGATTGTATAAATATCTCACATTTTTTTGTTCAACCCCCCCAATTTTGAACCTTTATGAAATGTTTTCAAATTCTTTTAAAAAGGGGGAGATTGACATGCTCTGATACATACTTTCAAACTCTTTTCAAACTCTTGTTTGCTCTGATACAGAAGTTTTCAAGCTCTCTTGTAAAAAGGGGGAGAAATTTTCTGTGTTAAGGGGAGTAAGTGCAATTTTTTTTGTTGATGACAAAAGGGGGAGAAAGTAAAACAAGTATTAAAGCACCTGAGCTCAAAAATAAGTTAAAATTGTCAGAAGTTAAGCTTATTAAGCTCTGATACAATTGTTAAGCTAGCTCTGATACAATTCTGATTGAATTTAAGGGTGAAGCTCTGATACAATTCTGATTGATTTTAACTTATGAGAATTGCCTTTAATTCTTAGCCTTTGAATTGAAAGTCTGGCTCTGATATCATTTTGTGAGATACATTACTCTTAGTGAGTAAGTTGAATTTAAAATAACTTGGATAAGACTCAGGGAGCTTACAAAACTCATCCTGTGGATTATCAGACCTAGGGGGAGAACTTACAAACCTCAGAACCTGAAGTCAACAAGTCATTTTGAATTCTGAGTGTAAATTTCACCATATTGTTTTAAGTTAAAATTAATTAACATGGATAAGAATCAAGGGGAGCTTACAAACCTAACCTTGAGGATTGTCAGACCTAGGGGGAGCTTACAAACCTCTCCTGTAGTCAGATTGTTAATTAAACTTAACAACAATTCTGAAATTTTCATATTTGTGTTTTTATCTGAACTTAGTTAACCTGGATCAGACTCAGGGGGAGCTTACTAACCTCACACCCTGTAGTGAACTTGTTAATTAAGTTAACAACAATTTTCTGTTTTAATACTTATGTTTGTCATCATCAAAAAGGGGGAGATTGTTGGAACAAAATGTGTTTAACAACTCTCTTATGTATAAAGGGGGAGATTGTTGAAACATTTATGTGTAAACATATCTCTCTTTATGGTTTTGATGATAACAAAGTATTAAAGAGAAAATTGGTTATTTGCTAATGCTTTGTTCAAGTGTTTCAGAACCACATACTTGATAAGTATTGATTGATAATGGTTATGAAGAACAAGCTAAAGAGCAAGAAGGAAAGCCAAGAAGCAAGGTTGCAAAGCTAGTAAGAAACTGGTCCTGAGGAAGTGCTCCTGAAGTAAGAGCTTCTGAAGAGGTCCTGAAGATGTGCTACTGAAGTGCAGCTTCTGAAGTCTGAGTGCTTCTGAGGAAGTCAACGCAAAGTCAACGTCTGAAGACCAGCTTCTGATCCGTACAACTGAAGCAGCTTCTGATCACTGTTCACTGAGAAGCTTCTGAAGCTGATGTGGCATGGATTTTGACCAGTACTGTGCACATTTAATGCCTGGATGTGTCAGAACAACTCAATGGTACAGTTGTCTCCCTGACTCAAACATTCCCCAGTTTTTAAGGAAGTTAAATTCAAATATTGTGTGCTACTCTGTTTTCTGCTCAGTTTTAGCACACAACTTTCAGCTGGTATAGCCTCTCTTTTGCAACGGCTCTTTCCTGATTTTATGGGCAATCTTCAACAGCTATTTTCCCTCTATAAAAGGAAGATGATTTGAAGAGAAATTAAAAAGACTCTGTACAGAAACACAAGCTGCAAAACCTGAACTGCAATACTTTGTTTTAGTTTTCTGTCACACATTAACTTAGGAATTCTTACAATTTGTTTATCTTAGAATTCCTTAAGTGTTAGAGTCTTAATTGAGTTGTATTTTGTGAACACCTCTGATATTTGATCAAGTGTTCAACACAAACTTATTTTCTGTTGTAAAATCAGTTTGATACCCAAAGTCTTAGCCTGCGTGTTAAGCAACCAGAAGTCTCTTTACTAGTGTATTGAGCAATTGGAAGTCTCTTGACTTAGTGTCTTGAGCATTGGAAGTCTCTTGACTTAGTGTCTTGAGCATTGGAAGTCTCTTGACTGGGTGTCTTGAGCAGGGAAGTCTCTTGACTTAGTGTCTTGAGCATTAGAAGTCTCTTACTAGGTGTTTGAGCATTGAAGTCTCTTTCCTTTGTGGTCTGAGCAATTGTAATCTGGTTGATTATAGTTAAATCTCTTGTTGGATAACAAGGGGACTGGACTACTTCGTACATTGGGAAGGAACCAGTATAAATTCTGTGTGTCTCTCTTCCCTTACCTGTTTAACTTGTTTATCCGCTGCATTAACATCTGATAACAGTTCAGAACTTGGTTCTGAACTTGTGTTAAGTTTTAGACAAGAAAAGAACCAAGTTTTTGAGTCACACAATTCAACCCCCCCTTCTTGTGTGTGTTTTTCTCACCTTCAAATCTGTCCTTAAATTTGACAAGTGTGAATCAATGAAATAATCAATCAAGGATCTCAAGCAATATGTTTGTTTTAAATATGAACTAACTATAATTTAGAGAAATAAACAAACCAAAAATTAAAGAAATTAAGGTTCCTAAATGGATCTCATAAAAAGGAAAAGAGTAAAGGGAATCATAAGTACCACTTTATTTTACTAGAATGAGTTGTTATGTTGTATCACCACGACAATCAATTTGCTAGAACCTTGATTAGAAAAACAAAATTGAAAGATCTTAACCATTTCCAAAGACAATTTTCATTAATTTAGAGAACGTAACATAATTAAGAAAAATAAAATAGTTCTTACAAATTGAAACTGCCCAGGTTTACATAGCATTACCTATATACAAACAACCAACCTAAGCAAAAACATATCTCAGTTTTAAATTTAATAGCTTATACAAATCTCTCTATCACAAATCAGCTTCTGAAATTCTTTTTGACCATATAGAATACAAACAAACATAGAATACAACATAGTAGCAGATATTATATTTGCTTTAGTCACCTCTTGAATGACATTCAACAGCAATGCAAGAAAACAACATAGTAGAAAAGATTATATTTGCTTTAGTGCAGAATCTGTCACTGTTGGAACAAAATGTATGAACAACTCTCTTTTGGGTTTTGATGATAACAAAGTGTTAAAAAGAAAATTGGAATTGCTAATGCTTGATTCTAAGTGTGCAGAACCATGTACTTAAAGTTTGGTATCTAACATTGGTTATGAAAGAACAAGCTAAGAGCAAGAAGGAAAGCATAGAAGCTTGTGTTGCAAGTATGAAGCAAATCTGTGTCTGAAGGCAGCTACTGAAGGCAGCTTCTGAAGGTGCGTCTGAAGGCAGCTTCTGAAGGCAGCGTCTGAAGACTGTGTCTGAAGGGTGCGTCTGAACAGTGCATCTGAAGGTCAACAAAAGTTAGCGTCTGAATAGTGCGTCTGAAGGTCAACAAAAGTCAGCGTCTGAACAGTGCATCTGAAGGTCAACGAAAGTCAGCGTCTGAACAGTGTGTCTGAAGGGAGCGTCTGATGAATAGTGCTTCTGAAGGGTGCATCTGAAGAACTGCATCTGAAGAGAGCTTCTGATGAACAGTTCCTGAAGAAGCTTTTGAAGTCTGAGTTTTAAGGAAAAGCAACTGTCACTGTCAACAGTAAAGCACTGTACAGTCAGAACAACTCAATGGAACAGCTGTCTCCTTGGCCAAAACATTCTCCAGCTTTTAAGGAAACAATTCAAAAATTGTGTGCTCTGTTTTCTGCTCTTTCGCACACAATGTCAGCTGGACATAGCTTCTATTTTGCAACGGCTCTTTGCTGGAAACTGGTTAATCTCAACAGCTCTTTTATCCTCTATAAAGGATTGAAGATTTGAAGAAGAAAAACCAAGAGACTCAAGAAACTCAAAGATTGAAACTCTGTGCTCTGTTTTGCGAACACAAAAACTGTCAAATTCGAAAGTCACCTAAAACAACTTAGAAATTCTTACAAACTTCTTATCTTAGAACTTCTTAAGTTTAGAGTCTTAAACTTGTGTTGTAATTTGTGAACACCACTGATTGTATATTAAGTTTTCAAACTCAAACTCATTTCTTTGTAAAATCTATTTGATTCAAAGTCTTAGACTGTGTGTCTAAGCAAAGAAGTCTCATAACTTTGTGTATTGAGCAATTAGAAGTCTCTTAGCTGGGTGCTTTGAGCAGAGAAGTCTCTTACTTAGTGTTTGAGCAAAAGAAGTCTCTTACTTTGTGTTTGAGCAATAGGAAGTCTCTTGCTTTGTGCTTGAGCAATTGTAATCGTTTGATTATAGTGGAAAATCTCTTGTAAGTAACAAGGGGACTGGACTACTTCCGGGTTGTGGAAGGAACCAGGATAATCTGTTGTGTCTATCTCTTTCCCTCTCTCTCATTTACTTTACCCGCTGCTAAATAACTCTGAAAAAGTTTCAGAATCTGATTCTGAACTTAACATAAGTTTTTGAGAAAGAAAAGAATTAGCCCACACAATTCAACCCCCCCTTCTTGTGTGTTTTTCTCACCTTCAGTTGGTATCAGAGCCTGGTTCTGATATTTAATCACCTAATAATGAGTCAGTAAGATCCTGAGAAAAACATGTCATCCAATAGTTCCCCTCCACCCTCTCCTAGAAATCAAGAAGTGGTGGTGCTTCTGTATCATATGACTATGGTACAGATGAAAGAAAATCTCGTTCACACAATAAACCTCCAATGTTTATTGGTGATCTAGAGAAATTTTCATGGTGGAAAAGCAAAATGTACAGCCACATCATTGGAATTGATGATTCCTTATGGGATATCATGGAAGATGGATTTCTATTTCAGTTGATGAAGAAGGAGTAGCTGTTAACAGTAGAGGCCTGAGTGATGCTGAGAGGAAGATCTACAGAAAGCATCACAATGTTAGAGGTATCATTGTGGATTCTCTACCTCACAGTTAGTATCAAAAACTGAGTTATAAATTAACAACCAAAGCCATCTTCACCTCCCTCTGCTCTAATTATGAAGGTAACAAGAAGGTTAGAGAAGCAAAATCAAATATTCTAGTTCAGCAGTATGAGCTGTTCAGAATGAAGGAGGATGAAAATATTGAGACTATGTTCTCAAGATTTCAGACTCTGGTTTCTGGACTTCAGATTCTGAAGAAAAGCTATACTACTGCTGATCATGTGAATAAAATCCTCAGAAGTCTGCCATCTAAATGGAGACCCAAAGTGACTGCTATTGAGGAAGCTAAAGATCTAAATACTCTAAGTATTGAAGATCTTATAAGCTCACTCAAAGTGCATGAACTGGGACTTAATGAAGATGACTCTGTTAGAAACTCTAAGTCCATAACACTGAAATCTAAAAGAAAGTCTGTGAAAGTTCTAAAAGCTGTAGAATCTGATGATGAATCTCCTGAGGGAAATTCTGAAGAAGATTCAGATGCTGAGGAACTTGCAATGCTTTCTAAAAGATTTCAGTACTTAATGAAAATACAAAAGAAATTTTTTAACAGAAGCAGCAACTTCAAAGGATCTGGTTCCAAGAGGGAAGATCAGAAGGGTTGCTACAATTGCAAGAAGCCTGGTCATTTCATTGCTGATTGTCCTAAACTTCAGAAGGACAAGTCAAAGGAGAAATCAAAGAAGACCATCTCTAAATCAAGCGACTTCAGAAACAAACTCAAGAAGAGTCTTATGGCAACATGGGATGATCTTGACAATGATTCTGAGTCTGATGATGAAGAAGAAGCCAACCTGGCTTTAATGGCAACAACATTCTCTGATGCAGAATCATGTTCAGACTTTGATAGTGAAGATGAGGTATATTCTGAACTTACACGTTCTGAACTGATTGAAACAGTTAAAGATCTTATGAACCACCTCAAAAGCAAGTTAGGTCAACTAAAATCTTTGAAAAATAAACATAACTTGCTGACTGAGGAGAATCTCAAACTTCAGAATCACATCAATGAGATTGATGAAGAAGTTAGAGAACTCAGAGAAGTGGCTCATAAGAAACCTGAAGAAATTCCAAATGAACAAGAAATTGCTCTTCAGGATTTTATTGGAATCAATAGAAATATGGTTGCTTCTATGATTTATAACATTAACAGAAACAGAGGTGAAGGTATTGGTTTCAATAATGATTCATTCAATCATTCAAATGATTCAAAAATACCATCCTGTTTTGAAAGTATTATGAAAGGCACTGAGGTGTGCTTTGTGCCTGCTTCTGACAATTCTGAGAAACAGAATTTAACAGAAATTGAGACTGCTAAGTCTGAAGTTCTTAACTGCTCAGAATCTAAAGCTTCTGAACCTAAGGGAAAGATGAAGGCAGAATTTAAAACTTTGCCAAAATCTAAACCAAAAGGTCCTAAGCCTAAGATTATGAGAAAATCAGACTCTAAACCTGAAAATGTTCAGTGTCTGAAGAGTTCAGAACCTAAGACAAGCAAGTCTCAGAATATGAAAAATTCAAACTCAAATTTTAATAAGACTGTGTTTATGAAACCTTCAAAAATTACTAAACCAGTCTATTCAAAACCTTTCAAACCTCAAAATGTCAAACCAAAGGTGCACAAGAAACCTTATCCTTTCAAGACTAACCAAAGAGGACCCATGAGAATATGGGTACCTAAGTCTGAAATAATTTCTATTGCAGATATGCTTATCATCCAAAGAAAAGGAAAGGTCTTGGTACCTGGACAGTGGCTGCTCGCGTCATATGACAGGAGAAAGGTCTATGTTCCAAACCCTGATCATGAAAGAGGGAGGTGTAGTACCCTAATTTTGTCCTAAGCATTTTAAAACAAAAATCAAAAAAAAAATCAAAGAGGGAGAAAAAAGTCAAAGTCAACAAAAGTCAACAGAAAAGTCAACATTTCAAAAATGATGACTTCGCACTGCGAAGTCTGTGATTTTTCTGCAGATTTTTGGTTTCTTTGATTTAATTCCAGAATTTGTTGCATATCATTTCCATATTTATTTTAATCAGCATTCATGGCTAATTGGGCCAAGCAAAACCAGAATTGAAGGACTTGCCATTAATGCCAAGGTTGGAAGCTTTTTCTTCCAACCTAGCATGTGACAAGCAAGTGGGCTTGCCCTTGGGCAGCTTTTGTCCCTCCCAAGTGACCTGTTAACCACCACAAGGTTGCCAGCCACCTGCTTGATGACTTTTCTCCTGTTTGCTTCCCCCAAAACCAGTCAAACTAGCTGGATTTTCTCACTTGAAAAGCCATGAGTGCCTACCCTGTTTTTGCAGCAGCTTTTCACCCCTCACACCAGCCATAGGTAGCCTTTCTCATCCCTCAATCTCTGCACATTACAGTGCACGTTTTTATTGATTAACCATTGAGATTGCAAGGATTGATCCCCAAGTTTGGCCAATTGCAATTCAGCCTTGTTTCTCATCATTACCTTCTAGAATTAGTTGATTTTGTGGCTGAAATCAGGCTGAGTCTTGCCCCTTGGCACAAGGCAAGGTTGCCTCTATCCATTAGCATTTAATGCAAAGGGATTCAGCTTGATCCTAGCCACAAATCAGCTGGATTTTGGGATTTTCTAATGATGAAATAGATTTGGTTTTGGCCTATAAATAGAAGGCAATGCCCAAGGTTCTAAAAACAACTGATAACAGCATTTCAAGAGCAGAAACTCTACTCATTCCAGCTTACAAACACTCACAAACAACCAGAAAAAACCAATCAAACACAAAGCATCACAAAGTTCAAGTTCATCACCAATATCAAAAACCTTGCAAAAGCCTTCAACCAATTCAAATCCATTGCAGCTGGAGCTTTGCTAAGGAGTTCTGTAAGTATTCCAAGCTTTTGTATTGCATTTTCATTTGTGTTTGCATAGCAATTTTGGTTCAAAACCATTTGGTTCTAAAAAACCCCTTTTGAATTTCAAAGAAATCCCAAGGTTTTCAAAACATCAAAACTGGTTTGTCCAGCCTTTTTCATCCCAAAAACTCAAAGCTTTTCACTCACCTAAAAGGTCCTGAGTGTGTTCAGAAGTTGTTTCTGAACAAAAGTTCAGAAACAGCTTCTGAACTCAAAAATTCGCATGCTTCGCAGTGCGAAGTCATGGTCGCAGTGCGACCATGACAGAACTCAGAATCTGAGTTTAGGTGTCAAAATGACCATTTTTTTGAGGTTCTAGCCCAGGAGCTCAGAACCTAAGAGTTTTTAAACCCATGTTTTTCAAACCATAACAGGGATTTTGCACAATTTCGACAAATTCACAAGTTCGTACGACATTTTGTGGATAACTTGCAAAACAAGTTATGTTCTCAAACTTTCAAAACCACATGAACAAATCAGCTATGTTCATCATTTCAATCAAAACTTGAACAATAAATATTGTCCATGATGTTCAAAACTCAAACATGAACATACGCCAAATAGGTTCGCTTTTCACAAAATGAGACGAACTTGGGCGTTTTCTAGCAAAATTGCTAATTTTTTCCAATTTGGGTTTTCAAACCGAATGTTTTGATATACCTTGGGATTTCTAAATGAATTCTACCCAAAAACATGAATGAAAAAGGGATGGTGTGACGTATGTCTCTCCATTGCCCCGATTGTACGAACGCGTGACGTATGTCTCGTCGTTCGGACAATCGTCATTCCCCTTTAAAACGTATCCAACCATAACCAAACCAAACCTTGGCCCCTTGTGGTCAATCCGAACCTTTTGGTCCCCCGTGGCCATTAGATTCGATCCCTCGACTCGTTTGAGTCACTCGGTCAATGTTCGACTTGTCCGAGTCCATTGTACCCGTTCTTGATCTCAGTGGATCAATCGAACAATCGCCCGACTCGTTAGAGTCCACTCGGTCAATGATTGACTTGTATGAGTCCATTGCACCTCTCTTGGTCCCATAGCGACCAATTTGAACCCTTTTACCCTAACGGACGTACCTTTTAACAATTCTAGTGCGATTCACGAACAACGCTTAATAAGTCTCCCAAGCGCGAGCATACAAGCTACGTTTTAATCGCAAGAATTCGGTTAAAACATCGTCCATTTAAAATTAACCAACATATGTACGTTTTTCTACCAAAGAACTACGTACGCTTTGAATTCTCCGACTACCGGGAGATACGTAGGAGCAAGATCGACATCTTGTCAAGCGCAATAATAAAAAACTTTTTTCTTTTTTTCTTTCGTTTGTTTTTATCTCTTTCTCCCCCCCTTTATTATATTTTGACATAAATAAGCATGTACGCAAAACATTTAAAAACAATTTAAGCTTTAGCCAAATAGAAGGTTCCCGTTGAGTACAACGGACGTGAGGGGTGCTAATACCTTCCCCTTGCGTAATCGACTCCCGAACCCGACAATGGTTGCGATGACCATCCTTTCCTCATCGTCAAAGGGTTTTATTATCGTTTCCCTTTAAACAAAAAAAAACTTAAGGGTTTATCAACGTTCCCTTTACACAAAAACTTTGGTGGCGGCTTCACAAAAGGCCCTCCGAGCGTTTACAAACGACCTCGGAGGATTTGCGCGTCTTTTTCTCAGGAAAAAAACGAGGTGCGCATAGCTGGCGACTTCACTGGGGACCCTGTTCCCACTAGCGAGTCAAGCCTAACCTATTTGGCTTTTAAGCCAATTGTTTTTATTTTCTTTGCGTACCATGCTTATTATTTTGTTCATACATGTCATATTTATGTTTTATGTTTATATTTGCTTTATTTTGCTTTATATTCATATCATATATATATCAAATGCGGGGGTTACTTGAGTGATGCTACTCCACATTGTTCGGGTTAATGCCGGACGTGTGAGGCTCTCTACCCGAGCTTGAGAAAAAAAACTAAGTTAGAAGGAGGTTGTGTGCGGAAGCCCGCGTTGACGTATGTCCGTGAGGTAGGATGTCCAATCCCGCTTAGATGAGATTTTCACGTGGAATTAATTGAAGTCATGTCGACGTATGTCCATAGACAACCCTAATTCCATGTGAGGTCTATGACTCTAAGGACCTCTTCTTAGGAGATTTCACCATTTAGAGCCTACATGTGAGGATGGGGGGAAGTTCCGAACCTTCATAAACCATACCCTTGCATATCATTTGCATTCATGAAAGTAATTTTCGCATCATTTTGCTTTATAGGAGTTTAAAAAGAACAAACAAATATTAGCAAAAAGAAATATGGATTCCGGGAACAAAAATACGCTCGCCTTCAAAATTAAAGCTCCTAGGGTGGAAAGTTTATTAGCTCTAAGCAGGAGGCTCTCTTCGGTCAACAAGAACATTTTCGAGGCAAGCTATGGGCTAATCCTTGATCTCCTACCCGTGAGAATAGATTCAACGGCCTTAACCACTTTGGCGCAATTCTTCGACCCACCTCTACGGTGCTTCACATTTCAAGACTTCCAACTAGCGCCCTTTGGAAGAGTTTGAGAAGATTTTGGGTTGTAGTATGAAGGGTCATGAACTCTATCTCGGTCCGGGAAAGGATCCCACATTTGAAGCCATCGCCGAATTCTTATACCTCGACACCCAAGAAGTGGCATCTAACTTGGAAGTTAGAGGGAACCTTAAGGGATTTTCAAGAAAGTTTTTGGAAGCCAAAGCTCGGGAGATGTTAGCCAACAAAGAGGGAAGGGCATTCAACGCCATCTTAGCCCTCTTAGTCTACGGAATTGTTTTATTCCCCAACATGGATGATTTCGTAGACTTTCCGGCTCTAGAGGTATTTATGACTAAAAATCCGGTTCCCACAATCTTGGCGGATTTTTATCATACCCTCTACTCTAGGCATGAACAAGCAAGGGGACGCAAAATTACTTGTTGCACTCCCGTAGTGCAAATTTGGATGATGTCCCACATGCCGAGAGACCGAGACTTTGTGGAAAACCGGGCCAAGCTCAAATGGTCGCAACGGATGACAACCCTCGCCGAGAAGGACATCCATTGGTTTTCACCAAACTTAGAGGACCCGGAAATTATCCTCAGTTGCGGGGACTTCCCTAACGTACCCCTCATTGGTACTAAGGGATGTATTAATTACAATCCGGTCCTCTCTCTCCGACAACTAGGTTTCTCAATGGAGGATAAACCTAATGACCTTTTGTTGGAAGCTTTCTACTTAAGGGAAGGCGATCAAGACCCGGCATTGCTAGAGAGAATCCGGGGAGCATGGAGCCAAGTGCGCAAAGGAAGGGTCAGCAAGAGAAACTGTGTCGCCAAACCCCTCTATACTCAATGGGTGAAGGAGAGGGTCAAAGCAATCAAGCTGCCCTTTATGGTCATAAACCCTCCAAAATCTCCTACACCTAAACCTATTGCAACCATTCCCAACAAGGAAGTGGAGGAACTCAAAGCTAAAATTCAAGAACTCCAAAACAAAAACGGAGACTTAGAATTGAAGCACCTCCAAGCTTTAGGAGAAGTCACTAGGACGAAGAGAGATCGTGATGAAGTATCACATTCTCTCCTAGTGTGCCAAAAACGGCTAAGGATCTCCGAAGGGAAGAGAGATTGGATAGGAGGCGGCTTGGTTAGTGCGGATGCCAACCTTGTGGCCAAGGACGAAGAGTTGGAAATAATCTTACATTCCAACCAAGAGCTCAAGAAATTCGGCGAACTAGCCATCGAAGCTCAACGGAAATGGAGGTTGAAATTTCAAGAGAAAAACCAACAGCTCCAAGAAGTAGTTAAAGACTACAAAGAGCAGCTTCAAGCCGAACGCGTCCAACGGCAAAGACATGAGAGCTTTTCTCATCAAGGGAGGCTAAAGTGCAATCGTCTCGAAGAAGACATCAAGAAATTCGAAGAATACTTCGACAAGATTGCTAGAGCTCACGGGGACCATATTGCACAACTACATGATGAAATTAGAAGTGCAAGAGTCAAGCTAGACCAGCGCAAGGAAGTGATTGAGTATGTATGGCAAGACGCCACCCGATTAAGTGAGGATTTCACTAAATTGGTTGCATTCTCAAATTTGGTAATCACCCAACTTCCAAAGAAGCTAGCGGAGGCCGAGATGGTCATGCCCTATTTTGTCATCCCTATGGAGATCCAGAAGTTTATGAAGTTCTGCAAGGACACCATAGATTTCTATAGGGAGGAGATGAGCAAAGCCGAGAAGCGAGCGGCTATTTGATTTGTAATAGCATTAGTTACACTTTGTAAACAAATGTTATTTAATTAAATATATTTTGAAGTATAATCAATTTCCCGGTCTTTAATATTTCGAATTTGCTAATATTAATTGTGCACCTTTAAACTCCTCCATAAAGCAAAATAAAAAAAAAACGCATATTTTGCATACTCATCGCATACATACATCCACATGCATCTTCATGCATTTTTTCAAAAAAAAACTCATTCATTTCCCTAAAAACAGTTCAAAGCAATCATAGCCCGAAAACCCCGAAAGCCCTCGGTCCAAGAACCAGATCTCCAACACTCGTACGGAACACGAGCTAACAAACAAAGGATCATGGACAATTTAGAACAAACTCAAGCGGCTTTGAGAGAAGAGGTTGATGGAATGAAGGGAAAGATGGATCAGATGCTAGAGTTAATGCAAGCTCTATCGGCACGAGAAAGTAACCCTCGCCCAACAACGGATGCATCCAATGTGCAATGGCCTCCTTATGGTTTACCTCTGAATTATACCCCACCATTCGAAAATGAGGGTCATGGACCACCTCCACCACCGCTCACAATCCCCGTAAGGAATGAAGAGCGTCGTCCTCAAGGAACTTCCACTACTCAGCATGAGGCGATTCCCCATGATGTGGAAAATATTCAGCCAAGGCAATCTGCTCCCGACACCACCCACCAAGACAATGATACCACCCAAATGTATCGAGTTTTGGAAGAAAGGTTGAAAGCTGTCGAAGGGTTCAGCTCATACGGTGCTCACAACGCCTTGGACATGTGCCTAGTGCCCGACGTGGTAATTCCTCCGAAGTTCAAAGCACCGGACTTCGAGAAATACAAAGGAATTCAATGCCCTCGGAACCATCTAAGGATGTTCTGTAGGAAGATGGCAGCTTACGCAATGAACGAGAAACTCATGGTGCATGTGTTTCAAGATAGTTTAAGCGGGGCGTCTTTGGATTGGTACATGCAGCTCGAGCGTACCCATGTCCAAACTTGGAAGGATCTAGCCGATGCCTTCCTAAAGCAATACAAATATAATTTGGACATGGCTCCAAATAGGATGCAACTACAAAACCTCCTACAAAGAAGCAATGAGTCCTTCAAGGAGTACGCGCAGCGGTGGAGAGAACTAGCTTCTCGTGTACAACCACCACTATTGGAAAGAGAGCTTGTTGACACCTTTATGGGCACACTTCAAGGCCCATATTACGACAAGATGATTGGAAGCACGTCTGCCGGTTTCTCCGATCTAGTCATGGTTGGTGAAAGAATAGAGGACGGAGTAAAGAGAGGAAAAATCCAAGGCTCTCTAGAAGCTCAAAGTGGAGCTAGAAAACCCCCCAGCAACTTTCACAAAAAGAAAGAGGGGGAGACAAATGCCGTTCTAGTGGGACCATCTTGCCCACCACTAAATCAAACGCCTCACTACCACTATCCTTATGTGGCAGCAGCAACGGCTCAAGGGCGTTACTCACCTCAAGTGATCCCCGCAGCTCCACCTCGACAACCAGTAGTGTTGCCTCAGCAAAATCAACAGCAACAACAACAAGGCGGGTACCCATCAAGGAATCAAGCGGGCTCGAGGAACAGTTATTATAATAGGCAGTTTGATCCTGTAGCTATGCCTTATGGTCAAATCTTGCAATACCTAATCCAAAAGGGTATGGTCGAACCAAGACAACTACCACCAATGTCGCCACCATACCCACATTGGTACGACGCGAATGCCAAATGCGACTACCACACAGGAACCGTGGGGCACAATGTCGAAAACTGTAGAGTTTTCAAACACAAGGTACAGGACCTTATTGACAAGAAGCTGTTATCCTTCAAAGAGGAAAACCCCAATGTAAAAAATAACCCATTGCCGGGGCATGCGGGTCCCTCTGTAAATACGGTGGAGGAACAAGAGGACTTTGGTCCAGTCAAAAGAGTAGCCAATGTTAAGACTCCCCTGTCAACCATAAGGGAGCGTTTAACCGGTTTTGGTTTGTTCGAGGAAATGCACGCCAACTGTGAAGCCTGCAAGGTCAACCCGGACAAGTGCGAAGAGTTGAAGAGCTGTCTTCAAGAACTAATGGACCAAGGTTGGATCCAAATTGGCTATATAAAGGATGGCACGGACGTTGCTACCTTAGAGTCTAACGACCCAAAACCTCTCGAAATCCCATACCAAAGGAGAGAGGTACCAATGCCAATACAACCCATGACATTCCACGTACCTGCACCCTTCTTTTTCGTAAGCACGAAGAGGGTACCATGGAATTACCAACCTGTGGCCTATGTGGAAGGAAAACCACTAGCCAAAATTGAGCCCAACATCACTAACATCACCGGTGTTGGAGGAATAACTAGAAGTGGTAGAGTCTTCGCTCCGAAAGAACTCGGAAAGGCGCCAGCCGTACTACCAAGAGAACCGCTCAAAGAAAAGAGCGTGGAGGAAGAAGAGAACCAAGCGGGGCCTTCTCAAAAGACAACCCCACAAAAAGAGGCCGAAGAGTTCCTAAGGATAATCCAAAAGAGCGAGTATAAAATCATTGACCAGCTAGGTCAAACTAACTCCAAGATCTCCATGCTATCCTTACTACTAAGCTCGGAAGCACACCGAGAAGCACTACTGCGGATCCTCAGTGAGGCACATGTCACCAAGGACATTCCTGTGGACCAATTCGACGGGATAGTCGGAAATATTACCTCAAGTAGGTACTTGGGTTTCAATGGCGATGAGCTACCCGACGATGGGCACATTCATAACCGCGCCTTACATATCTCCGTAAAATGCATGGACCACATCCTCTCACGAGTGCTAGTGGACACGGGGTCATCATTGAATGTCATGCCCAAGACTACCCTCCTCAAGCTATCATGTGAAGGGACAGTAATGAAGCCCAGCGCCTTGGTCGTACAAGCTTTCGATGGGTCAAGAAGAGCCGTCATAGGGGAGATCGACTTACCAGTCCAAATCGGGCCTAAGGTTTTCACCATAACCTTCCAAGTTATGGATATTAATCCAACATACAGTTGTCTTCTCGGGTGACCATGGATTCATGCGGCCGGAGCCATTACGTCTACTCTGCACCAGAAACTGAAGTTCATCATTGATAACCAAATGATGGTAAGCCATCTCTCATCTTTCCGTTATTTAGAAACGGATGAAGAAGCTGTGGATGTCCCATTCCAATCTTTGGAAGTGGCGAATGTCGTGACGTTGAGCTCGAAGCCCAAAGAAGAGGCTAGGACAGCCATGTCATTGTGGAGGGCGATAAGAGAGGCCCTAGAAGAAAGCCGACCCACCGGATGGGGCAAATTAGTGGACATACCGGAGAAGAAGAATCGCTTCGGGTTGGGGTATCATCCATCAGCCGAGACCTTCTCAAAGCCTCCAAAGCAGGGGATCCTCCCTATTTCGGAAACATTCATCAGTGCGGGGTTTATCAATGAAGATCAAGTGGCTCTACTTGAAGATGTAGATGAAGACGTGCCTGATTTGGTGTACCGTTGCGCTTCGGATGAAGCTTTGAACAGTTGGAGGGCTATCGCAATTCCCGAGATCATTACCAGGATCAAGTAATAACCCATGTTTGTTTGTTTTACTTTTAAAAAAAAATCATTTAGCTCTGCCCAAGGCGAATGATTAGTCGTGTGGGGCCCCCATGTTTTAAAAGTTATTTACAATCATGAATAAAAACACTCTTTTATGTTCATTTGAGTCTTTTTCTTTTTTGCATTTGTTTTAAAAAATTTTTTTTTACAAAAAAGCCTAAAAAAAAATCATACTCATGCAGATCCACACATCCACCCTCCAAAAACAACACTGCCTTAAACCCTTATGACTTCGATTGCCCGATTAATCAAACGGAAGATGATGAAGAGGACGATTATGAACCGCCTGAAGAATTGTCTAGACTTGCAAATCAAGGGGATAGGGTAATACAACCTCACCAAGAATCAGTTGAAAAGGTCAACTTGGGGACCGAAGAGGATAAGAAAGAGGTCAAGATAGGAGCCTCCCTGCACGAGGATGTGAAAGGAAAGTTGATTAAGCTTCTGCAAGAGTACATGGATGTATTCGCTTGGTCGTACCAAGACATGCCGGGTTTAGACCCTAGCATCGTTGTACACAAGCTGCCACTCAAGCCGGAATGCCCGCCAGTGAAGCAGAAATTGGGAAGAACTCGACCCGATATGGCTCTCAAGATCAGAGAAGAGGTCAAAAAGCAATTCGATGCCGGCTTCTTAGCCGTAACCAAGTATCCAACATGGATTGCCAACATTGTGCCAGTTCCGAAGAAGGATGGCAAAGTTAGAATATGTGTGGATTATCGGGACTTGAATAGAGCAAGCCCAAAAGATGATTTCCCGCTACCACACATCGACATATTGGTGGACAACACAGCCCAATTCTCAGTCTTTTCCTTTATGGATGGCTTCTCGGGATATAACCAAATCAAGATGGCTCCAGAGGACATGGAGAAAACTACGTTCATCACTCCATGGGGGACATTCTGCTATAAGGTAATGCCTTTCGGATTAACAAATGCCGGAGCAACATACCAAAGAGCAATGGTAACTCTTTTCCATGACATGATCCATAAGGAAATTGAGGTCTACGTCGACGACATGATTGCCAAAATCCCAAACGGAGGAGGATCATCTAATCCATCTACAAAAGCTTTCGAACGCCTAAGAAAATTCAAGCTGCGCTTAAATCCTAACAAGTGCACATTTGGCGTTAGATCCGGAAAGTTATTGGGCTTCATCGTCAGCCAAAGAGGTATTGAAGTGGATCCCAATAAGGTAAAGGCCATCCAAGAAATGCCAGCGCCAAATACCGAGAAAGAAGTTCGGGGTTTCTTAGGAAGATTGAACTACATCGCCAGGTTCATTTCACACATGACAGCTACCTGCGAACCAATCTTCAAACTGATAAGGAAAAACCAAGCCGTTCATTGGAATGAGGATTGCCAAGAGGAGTTTGACAAGATCAAACAATACCTGCAAGAACCGCCAATTTTAATACCTCCGGTTCTGGGTAAACCCCTCATCTTATACCTAACCGTACCTGAAGGATCAATGGGTTGTGTGTTAGGACAACAAGATGAAACGGGAAGAAAAGAGCACGCAATCTACTACTTAAGCAAGAAGTTTACCGACTGTGAAACAAGGTATACTTCACTTGAAAAGACTTGCTGCGCTTTAGCATGGGCTGCTCGACGCCTAAGGCAATACATGTTGACCCATACAACTTGGTTGATATCAAAGATGGATCCCATCAAGTACATCTTCGAAAAACCTGCCCTCACGGGGAAGATAGCCCGTTGGCAAATGCTGCTGTCTGAGTACGACATCCAATATGTTGCTCAAAAAGCCATCAAAGGGAGTGTTTTATCCGAGCACCTTGCTCACCAACCATTGGAGGATTATCAACCCATACAATTCGACTTCCCGGACGAAGATGTCGTAGCTTTGAATGGCGAAAAGGTCACAAGCGATGATGAAGGGCCAGAACCGAAAGCTCAATGGAAGCTCGCTTTCGACGGCGCCTCAAATGCCATGGGGCACGGTCGGAGCAGTTTTAATCTCCCCAAGAAATGGATACCAACCCTTCACAGCAAGGTTATGCTTTGACTGCACCAATAACATGGCAGAATATGAAGCATGTATCCTAGGCCTCGAAGCAGCAATTGATCTAAGGATCAAAAACCTTGAAGTATACGGTGACTCAGCCTTAGTCATCTATCAAGTCAAAGGAGAATGGGAAACAAAACATCCCAATTTAATTCCCTACCGAGCCCGGGTTGTAGAGTTGATTAAGCATTTTGATGAAATCAACTTCCATCACATACCTCGAGAAGAAAACCAGGTGGCAGATGCTTTGGCTACATTATCATCAATGTACCAAGTAAATTCCTACAACGAGCACCAATCATAAGGATGGATCGTAGAGACAAACCAGTTGTATGTGCATCAGTCGAAGAGGGACTTGACGACAAACCTTGGTTCTACGACATCAAGCGATACCTCGAAGAGCAAGAGTATCCAGAAAATGTCTCACACACCGACAAGAGGACCCTCAGAAGATTGGCATCCCAGTTCTTCCTCAGTGGAAATACCCTCTACAAAAGAAACTATGACATGGTCCTGCTCAGATGTGTGGATAAACATGAAGCGGACATGCTCATCAAAGAAATCCACGAGGGATCTTTTGGAACCCATGCTAATGGGCATGCAATGGCAAAGAAAATCTTAAGGGCGGGCTATATTGGTTAACCATGGAAGCTGATGTTTCCACTACCAAGACTTGTCACAAGTGCCAGATTTACGCCGACAAGGTGCATGTGCCACCAACTCCACTGAACGTCATGACTTCACCTTGGCCATTCTCTATGTGGGGCATAGACATGATTGGAATGATCGAGCCCAAAGCGTCAAATGGACATCGCTTCATCCTCGTTGCCATCGACTACTTCACCAAATGGGTAGAAGCAGCTTCGTATGCAAACGTAACCAAACAAGTGGTAGCCCGATTCATCAAGAAGGAAATCATTTGCCGTTATGGTACTCCCCACAAAATCATCACCGATAATGGGGCAAACCTGAACAACAAGACAATGAAGGAGTTGTGCAAAGATTTCAAGATTGAGCACCATAATTCCTCCCCTTACCGACCAAAGATGAACGGTGCGGTAGAAGCAGCCAATAAGAACATAAAGAAGATCATCCAAAAGATGGTAACAACATATAAGGATTGGCATGAGATGCTTCCCTTTGCGCTACATGGCTACAGAACAGCCATTCGCACTTCAACTGGGGCAACCCCTTTCTCCTTAGTATACGGTATGGAAGCTGTTCTCCCCGTAGAGGTGGAAATTCCTTCGTTAAGGGTCTTGATGGAAACCAAGCTAGAAGAAGCTGAATGGGTCCAAACAAGGTTCGACCAACTGAATCTCATAGAGGAAAAGCGTCTGACGGCAATATGTCACGGACAACTCTATCAAAGACTCAAGAGGCATTCGACAAGAAGGTCCGTCCTCGAGAATTCAAAGAAGGAGACCTAGTGCTCAAGAAGATATTACCTATCCATAAAGATCCCCGAGGGAAGTGGACTCCTAGCTATGATGGGCCGTACGTGGTAAAGAAAGCTTTCTCAGGCGGAGCCCTGATCATCACCACTATGGACGGAGAAGAGTTCCCACTCTCAATAAACTCCGATGCAGTCAAGAGGTATTATGCCTAAAAGAAAAAAAAGAAAAGCTCGCTAAATCGAAAACCTGAAAGGGCGGTTTAGGCAATAGAGAGCGTCCTGCTAGATCGAAAACCTGAAAAGGCGGTCTAGGCAAAAATTAAGGACATCAAAAAAGGAATATACCCCGGTGGATTGAAAACTCGAAAGAGCGGTCCAGGCAAAAGTTAGGGGTTAACAAAAGAAGAAAGGCAATGACTGCAGCATCCAAGCTCCGGACAAGATTCAAGAGGAGAAGAATCGGTCTCATCAGCATCTTCCAAAAAACAAAAAAATCTCGAAGTCATAAGGAAATAGCATGTGTTGTGCCAAAACCAACAATTTTCTTTTTGCTTTTTCTTGTCTTTCTCTATCTCACTTCTCACTTTGTGTATTTTTTACCCATTCAAGAGTCAAATCTGCATTGAATAAATTTCCTTTTGTTATTTTATGTTCTCAGTAGCGCATAAAATTTTGTTTTATTCATGATGAAAATGCTTTAAAACATGGGAAATAAACAAAAGAAATTTCTTCCAAAAAAAAAAGCAAACAAACATTGTTTTATTTGAATTTCGTGAATTCGAAGGAATTGCGGTAATTCCCACCAAATATTGCACCAAAGGACTTATGCTCTTCAGCAAAGGCAAGTGCGTAACTCACGGCACGCGGAGCGCAAAAGCCCCAAGGGTTAAGAGGAACAAATTCCCCAGTAAGCACCCTAAACATCCAAACATCAAGGCTGGATATCGATCATGCTTCCAAAATGATCCTTATATCCCCATGAGCCAAACCTCATTGACATTCCCCAGGGAGTCTCAACCCCAAGTCCAATCATCATTGGCAACAAACACAAATCCCCAGGACAAGCCCGAACTACACCGGTTTTGATCCCATTCGGGTATGTAGGCAAAGGACCTTGTCCTTCCAAACCAACCAACCAACAAAACAAAAAGCCCGAACTACACCGGTTTTGATCTCATTCGGGTATGTAGGCAAAGGACCTTGTCCTTCCAAACCAACCAACCAACAAAACAAAAAAAAGAGTCCAATCGTCATTGGCACAACCACAACCAAGACCGACTTTGGTCGGCACCCAACCAGTATCCCTCATATCATGCATAGCATAATTCATGCATCATGTCATTTTCATTCATGCATGCATATACAAATCATTCATACACATGCATTTCATTTCATAAATCATGCATCCTCAACAAGGATTCTCCAGTGAGTATCACATATTCACCAACATCCATCAACAGTCAAGTAAGCATTCCCCAGTGAACCTCCTTCACTAACTGTCCCCAATTCCCCAGAAGGAATCTTTGTTTGAGTCCATCTCATATCATATTGCATTGCATATCACTGCATATCATACTGCATAACATGCATCATACAATCATGTTTTCCGGTTCAACCAGGGGCACCTATTTAGGGTAAGACCACAGCTCGTTAGGAATCGACTTTCAGTGAAAACGCCTGAATAAGATTACCTAGCTTAGGTATCGACCCCTAGTGAAAACGCCTAGATAAGATCACCTCCCCCAGTGTATCGACCTTCAGTGTTAGCGGCTGAATAAGATCACAGCTCGTTAGGAATCGACCTTCAGTGAAAACGCCTGAATAAGATCACCTAGCTTAGGTATCGACCTCTAGTGAAAGTGCCTAGATAAGATCACCTCCCCCAGTGTATCGACCTTCAGTGTTAGCGGCTGAATAAGATCACAGCTCGTTAGGAATCGACCTTCAGTGAAAACGCCTGAATAAGATTACCTAGCTTAGGTATCGACCTCTAGTGAAAGCGCCTAGATAAGATCACCTCCCTCAGTGTTCGACCTTCAGTGTTAGCGGCTGAATAAGATCACTTCCCCTTTAGGAATCTACCTTCAGTGTAACGGCTGGATACGATTACCTTCATCCCCCAGTGGATCTACCTCCAGTGTTAGCGGCTGGATACGATCAACCTTTTCAAACTATTGCATTTGCATTCCGCGAAGGACAAATTCGGGTCCTTCTTTTTACTTAATTGATCTTCGCAAAGAGTTCATGAGATGCCCTCGGCACTCACGCACTCTATGCGAAGACACAATTAAGTAGGGGCAGCTGTAGTACCCTAATTTTGTCCTAAGCATTTTAAAACAAAAATAAAAAAAAAAATCAAAGAGGGGAAAAAAAAAGTCAAAGTCAACAAAAGTCAATAGAAAAGTCAACATTTCAAAAATGATGACTTCGCACTGCGAAGCTCACTTCGCACTGCGAAGTCTGCGATTTTTCTGCAGATTTTTGGTTTCTTTGATTTAATTCCAGAATTTGTTGCATATCATTTCCATATTTATTTTAATCAGCATTCATGGCTAATTGGGCCAAGCAAAACCAGAATTGAAGGACTTGCCATTAATGCCAAGGTTGGAAGCTTTTTCTTCCAACCTAGCATGTGACAAGCAAGTGGGCTTGCCCTTGGGCAGCTCTTGTCCCTCCCAGGTGACCTGTTAACCACCACAAGGTTGCCAGCCACCTGCTTGATGACTTTCCTCCTGCTTGCTTCCCCCAAAACCAGTCAAACTAGCTGGATTTTCTCACTTGAAAGCCATGAGTGCCTACCCTGTTTTTGCAGCAGCTTTTCACCCCTCACACCAGCCATAGGTAGCCTTTTTCATCCCTCAATCTCTGCACATTACAGTGCACGTTTTTATTGATTAACCATTGAGATTGCAAGGATTGATCCCCAAGTTTGGCCAATTACAATTCAGCCTTGTTTCACATCATTACCTTCTAGAATTAGTTGATTTTGTGGCTGAAATCAAGCTGAATCTTGCCCCTTGGCACAAGGCAAGGTTGCCTCTATCCATTAGCATTTAATGCAAAGGGATTCAGCCTGATCCTAGCCACAAATCAGCTGGATTTTGGGATTTTCTAATGATGAAATAGATTTGGTTTTGGCCTATAAATAGAAGGCAATGCCCAAGGTTCTAAAAAAAACTGATAACATCATTTTTCAAGAGCAGAAACTCTACTCATTCCAGCTTACAAACACTCACAAACAACCAGAAAAAAACCAATCCAACACAAAGCATCACAAAGTTCAAGTTCATCACCAATATCAAAAACCTTGTGAAAGCCTTCAACCAATTTAAATCCATTGCAGCTGGAGCTTTGCTAAGGAGTTCTGTAAGTTTCTAAGCCTTTGTATTGCATTTTCATTTGTGTTTGCATAACAATTTTGGTTCAAAACCATTTGGTTCTAAAAAACCCCTTTTGAATTTCAAAGAAATCCCAAGGTTTTCAAAACATCAAAACTGGTTTGTCCAGCCTTTTTCATCCCAAAAACTCAAAGCTTTTCACTCACCTAAAAGGTCCTGAGTGTGTTCAGAAGGTGTTTCTGAACAAAAGTTCAGAAACAGCTTCTGAACTCAAAAATTCGCATGCTTCGCAGTGCGAAGTCATGGTCGCAGTGCGACCATGACAGAACTCAGAATCTGAGTTTAGGTGTCAAAATGACCAATTTTTTGAGGTTCTAGCCCAGGAGCTCAGAACCTAAGAGTTTTTAAACCCATGTTTTTCAAACCGTAACAAGGATTTTGCACAATTTTGACAAATTCACAAGTTCGGGTGACCATTGTTGGATAACTTGCAAAACAAGTTATGTTCTCAAACTTTCAAAACAACATGAACAAATCAGCTATGTTCATCATTTCAATCAAAACTTGAACAATAAATATTGTTCATGATGTTCCAAACCCAAACATGAACATACGCCGAATAACGTTCGCTTTTCGCAAAATGAGACGAACTTGGGCGTTTTCTAGCAAATTGCTAAATCTTTCCAATTTGGGTTTTCAAACAGAATGTTTTGATATACCTTGGGATTTCTAAAAGAATTCTACCCAAAAACTGAATGAAAAAGGGATGGTTTGACGTATGTCTCTCCATTGCCCCGATTGTATGAACGCGTGACGTATGTCTCGTCGTTCGGACAATCGTCATTCCCTTTTCAAACATATCCAACCATAACCAAACCAAACCTTGGCCCCTTGTGGTCAATCCGAACCTTTTGGTCCCCCGTGGCCATTAGATTCGATCCCTCGACTCGTTTGAGTCACTCGGTCAATGTTCGACTCGTCCGCGTCCATTGTACCCGTTCTTGATCTCAGTGGATCAAACGAACAATCGCCCGACTCGTTGGAGTCCACTCGGTCAATGATTGACTTGTATGAGTCCATTGCACCTCTCTTGGTCCCATAGCGACCATTTCGAACCCTTTTACCCTAACGGACGTACCTTTTAACAATTCTAGTGCGATTCGTGAACAAACGCTTAATAAGTCTCCCAAGCGCGAGCATACAAGCTACGTTTTAATCGCAAGAATTCGGTTAAAACATCGTCCATTTAAAATTAACCAACATATGTACGTTTTTCTACCAAAGAACTACGTACGCTTTGAATTCTCCGACTACCGGGAGATACGTAGGAGCAAGATCGACATCTTGTCAAGCGCAATAATAAAAAACTTTTTCTTTTCTTTCATTTGTTTTTATCTCTTTTTCCCCCCCTTTTATTATATTTTGACATAAATAAGCATGTACGCAAAACATTTAAAAACAATTTAAGCTTTAGCCAAATAGAAGGTTCCCGTTGAGTACAACGAACGTGAGGGGTGCTAATACCTTCCCCTTGCGTAATCGACTCCCGAACCCGACAATGGTTGCGATGACCATCCTTTCCTCATCGTCAAAGGGTTTTATTATCGTTTCCCTTTAAACAAAAAAAACTTAAGGGTTTATCAACGTTCCCTTTACACAAAAACTTTGGTGGCGGCTTCACAAAAGGCCCTCCGAGCGTTTACGAACGACCTCGGAGGATTTGCGCGTCTTTTTCTCAGGAAAAAACGAGGTGCGCACAATATGCAGCTGCTTTCTTGTATCCATGATTATTTCATCAGTTGCATCCATCTTGAAACATGGCCCTTTATCACGAGGGTGCTTCATGGCTTCATTAATGTTGAAATTGACTTCTTCATCATCCACCCGGACTTTCAGTAAACCACTGTCAAGATCAATCATCATTCTTGCTGTTTGCATAAAGGTCCTTCCAAGAATAAGTGGTACATCATCATCCTCCGGAATATCCATCACAACAAAATCAATGGGAAATAAGAATTTATCTACTTTTACCAAGACATCTTCAACTATTCCCAGAGGACGTGTGACAGATTGTCGGCTAGTTGCAACGTCAGATTTGTATGTTTCACAACCAAATCACCAATCCTTTTGACAACAGAAAGCGGGATTAGGTTGATGCTTGAACCTAAATCAATAAGTGCTTTACCGACATTCACATTGCCTATTGATACCGGTAATGTACTTTTCCCGGATCTTTCTCCTTCTTTGGCAATGTTCTTTGGATGATGGCACTACGATTCGCATCAAGTTGAATTGTCTCCTCATCATTGTACCTTCTTTTCTTGGACAAAATTTCTTTCATAAATTTTGCATCAGTAGGCATTTGTTCCAAGGCTTCCGAGAATGGTATATTAATTTGCAATCTTTTGAAAATATCAAGGAACCTTGCATATTGCCGTTCTTTGTCCTTCTTTGCTGGAGTAGTTGGGTATGGCAAATGTTGAGCTGATGTATTCTTCACAGATTCTTGTTTCTTGCCCTTCTCCTTCACCATATCTTTACTCTTCTTCTCTAACTTATCATTTTCAACTAACTCCTCATTTTTTTCAACTAATTCATCCTCTTTATTTCTTCCTCTACTTCTTTCTCACTTCCTTCTTTATTATCTCCCTCATGCTCTTCAACAACCTCCCTCTCAACTTCAAGATTATCACCTACCCCCTTACCAACCACCTTACCACTTCTTGTTGTCACTGTCACTGCCTTGCAATGTTCTTTTGGATTAGGTTTTGTTGGCGGTGAAGGTTCCTCCTTGTTGAGTGGCTTGTGCTAATTGTTGTGCCATTTGACCGACTTGAGTTTCAAGATTCTTTAACCCGCTAAACAACTAAAGTTCATTGTGCTGACCTATTTAACCCGCTATTTTAGGTGGGTTGAGTCAAGGTATTGAATTTAGTCTCTGCTCTATTTAATTTGCTAAAAAGCAGAGTGTTGACATGTGGGGCGAATACCCGTGAGTTTTAGTTTAAAAAAACTTTATTTTTTTAATAGTTTTTACTGAGAAATCATATAAATTACAACATCAATTCATTGTTGTTAATTATGTTCTTGGAGTGTTTTTTTTGTTAATAACAACAAATCATATGAATAATTCAAAATATTTTTTTTTGATAATATTATCAACAAATATGAACTTTTATGATTAATGTGAATAAAAAAATAAAATAAAATTAATTGACAAGTTGGCTCGCTAGCATGCCAAAATGAGAGATGACATTTTAAACTCGAGGACCTAAATTGTCATGTCCTAGTGAGTTTTCGACGGATTAAAAAGCTATGTAGGTTTAAATTGGGTGGGTCCACTTTGTCATCCTACTGTAGAGGTGCAGGGAGTGTCTTATGTGGAGCTGGAGCACAGGATCCATTCCCGGAGATAAGCAAGATGAAAAGGAACGCATCAAGGAAAGGAGCAGAACGAGAGTTAATAGAGAGGCGTAACACCTTATTATAAAGATGTTATCAACCAAAGTGGCTTCTTGCACTTCAACACTCTACTCCTCGCCCTCCACGCTACGACGTCGTTTACCTCTCGTAGGCGCGTTTGCATGCTCACTTTGGGACTCTCCAATCTCTACACACCCTTATATTCCTCTGCCCTCAAAACAAGGTGCGTGCGTGCGTGCGTTCAATCTCAAATTATGTTTATTTCTTTTTCTATATATGTTTTGTTGAATTGCTTCTGTTGTTTTGTTTCAGATCCAAATTGAGTAGCAGGTTTTCAACTAATTCCATTAGAATGGAAGGGAGTACCAATAACATCACTGTTCCAAGCATCGTTGTATATGTTACCGTTCCCAACAAAGAAGCAGGTCCCATGTTTTTTTTTTTTTTTTACATAATTTAATGTTGTGATTGCTTGATTGATTTGATGCATGTTATTGGTTGTGCAGGTAAGAAATTGGCTGAAAGCATTGTCACAGAGAAACTTGCAGCTTGTGTCAATAGGGTACCGGGTAAGTGACAATTTCTTACTCCCGATTAGTTTTGGTTTATTCACTCCACTTATTAGGATTAATTGATTTTTCTATACGTAGTTGCAAGTTGGTTAGGATTAGTGGCAAATTACTTAAGCTTAGTTATGATCAACTTTTCTCATTCCATCGGTTCCAAATAATCAATCTTTATCTCAATTTATCTTTCTCTTTGTTAGCCTGCCTCTACAATAATACTTTGGCGTCTTTGTTTGTTAAAAGGAGGAAGAACTATAAATAAGTTTACATTTGCATCGTGATTTAATGTATCAGTGGGGACATCCATCTTGGGTTAGGAAGGGGGTTATTTTGATTGGTAAGACAGGGCGGGGGTTACTTTTCTTGCATCTATGATCTATCCGTATTATGAACATGTTGGCAAATTTTTACCTTTTTTTTTTTTGTAATTTTTGTTGGACTCTTTACTTGATTCACTAGAGTTGAATATGGTTCTATTAATTTAAATTGGTTGCTCAAATTGAACATATTTTTTTTCTCCTTAAATTACCATTTCTGAGTATATGAGGAAGAGTTTTGGCAGAATGGCAAGATCGCTGCCGTGTGACTTGGAAGTCATGGGCTCAAATGAATCTTGAAAACAACCTCTCTCTACTTGCGGAGGTATTTACTTTCTCGAGACAAATTTACCATTTCTCGATGTCCCTTGTGCATTAGGCCACCCTTTACCTTGTTCTTAGCATTTAATTGCTAATCGTAAACTAAAAACTGATTTCCCTTGAGGCCTTGTCAGAACTGCTTTTTTGCATCCTTTGCCACGGCTTTGTCCACATGCGAGCATGTTGTTAACTTAATCTGGAATGAACTTGATAAGTATTCAAGCCCTTGGGGGAAGAACCAAGCCATATAAATGCTCCATCGACTATCGAGCATCCCACTACTCAACGTGGGACTTGGGCACCCCATAATATCCAAGACCCTACATAACACTACCCCTAAGACCCAACATCCTGGCGGTTGACACTCTACAACGCTTTATTCGGCCTTTCCAGTCAGCCCTCCACAGGTAGCCCTTTCTGAGCCGCCAACAACCATATCTTATACCAATCGGTAAGTATTGATGCCCTTGGGGAACCCTCCATAGGTTGCCCTTTCTGCGCTGCCAACAACCATATCTTATACCAATCAGTAAGTATTCATGTCCTTGGGGAACCTTCCCTTAAAAGCTAGCTATTAAGGGAAAAGAACCAAGCCACTTAAATACTCCATCAAGCATCCCATACTAGTTGACGTGGGACTTGGACTCCCCATAATACCCAAGTCCCTATTAGAACTCCACTCATTGACATCTATCTTCACTTTTGAGTTTCTTTTTAACTTATGGCGTCACCATCTCAATTACCTATGCAAATGGCCCTTGTTCTGGTAGGGTGAAATGGATTGAGTTTGATATGATCTTCATTTAATTTGTTTTCTAACCAAGTTAATTTATATAGTTCTTGCATCCCATGTCTGACTTTTAAAAGCCATCTGTATTATGTGTTGTGCAGGTATAGAATCAGTATATCAGTGGGAGGGAAAGGTATTGTGTACAATTTCCTGTTGGTGAAGAATGCTATTTGGACCTAAATTACTGATATGAATTGAAACTTCTGTTTAAAAACGCCACTGTCCTAACTAAAGTTCTTATTTTCTAGTGCGAGTTAATGTTCTTTTGGAGTTGTTTTAAAATTGAAAGTATTGCTGTAGCTTGACTTTGCCAGCTTTGTGTTCAAACTGACAGATCCAAACTGATTCTGAGGAACTTCTTATAATCAAGACTAGGCAATCCCTTTTGGAAGCACTGACAGATCATGTCAAAGCAAATCATGAATATGAGTAAGGCTGAAATACATCTTGCATGAAATTCAAAATTTGCTCTGCTTAATGTTGTCTGAGTTGCATTTTTCATTTGATCCTGATAGAAAAGCTTGAAAAAAGGAAACCATAAACAATATACCTGCCAAGACTCAAGACTTAGGCACCGAATCCATATTGAAATGAATTGAGGTGTAATTATGGACAATAGGGCATTCACATGGTTCTTACCACTTCCTTTATCCTTTTTCAGTGTGCCAGAGGTGATCTCCTTACCCATCACTGGGGGCAATCTCAAATATCTAGAATGGTTAAAAGAGCACAAGGGAGTGACTATCAAGTTTATAGCCTGATGGTGGGGTTCAAGACTTGAGTTCTTCTGCCTTTGTCTGTCAATAAAACCTTTCATGTAATATATAACTAGTCAATGGTGTCTAAACATTACTATGTAGAGGATGACAATCAATGTTGTATTACTGCTGATGGCTGCAATGTTGTATTACTATGCTTGTCTTCGAACATAGATCACAAAATAACTCAAATTGTTTTTCTAAAAGCTTCTTACAAGAATCAGTAATTAACCCTTACTCAGTAAAGTTCAGGGTTGCCTCTGAATGACATGAACAACTTGTTGACAGTCTAGCCTCAAACACAAACTTTCTCTTCACCTGTAGTCTCTACTCTCTAGAAGGCATCCAATGAATATCTTGTAAGAGAGCAACAACTTCACTCCTTGATAGTCTCGAACACAATACCCAGCTCCGACAGCCAGTATGTCGTTGAAAGAAGAGGGACCCACATTACATATGAGGACACGTTTTGCTGCAGTTACTGCCATTGATGCATGGGACTCCGTGTAAGTTTTGTAGAGGCTTGGGGTTCTCTCCTAACCCCATGACATGACCAATTGGAGAGGTTTCTTCCCCCTAGTTGTGTTAGCAGCAGATCAAACTTCTACAACTGGTTTGTGTTTCCTGAACAATCCATCCCCGGGGTTTGCTTTTAGCACTCCACTTTATTCTAATAGTTTCCCAAATAACCCCCTCTAACCAAGATCTTTCTCTCTCTACTGCATCCTCCTCGACATTAAAATCCTAATACTATTGATACCAAATTCCTTTACCCATTATCTTCTTCTCCTATTTGCCCTTTGTTTGCCGTTGTGGTTTTCAATCTCATTTTATCTTTGAGAGGATAGGCAATTACCCCCGAAATTGTAACTTTCATCAAAAACCCCTTGACTTTAACAAACTTCAATTACCCCCCTGAAATTTATCTGAGTAAATTTCGTTTGACAATTTCGGGTTTTTTTTTAAGTTTTGCAAAATTCAAGGGGGTTTTGACGAAAGTTACACTTTCCTATTCACTCTTTTATCTTTGTTAGGTATCTACTATATCTAAAATTTAACGTTTTTGAAATTAAATTTTCAGAATACAATTCTCCATTGTCGTGAAATCTAAATTTTGGAATAAATTTGTATTGGTGTTTCTAATTACTCTTTCCGTCTCGAAATAATTGTCTCTTTAGCATTTTTCTCTGCCTCAAGATAATTGTCACTTTAGAATATCAATCAACATTTATTATTTTTCCACTATTATACCCTTATTTATTGAATTTCATCACTACTTCAGTAACTACAATTAATAAGGGTATTTTAGTAAATGATACTAATTTTTATTATTGAAATCACACAATTAATTATTTCCTAAAAATCGTACACAAACCTTAAACAACTATTATTTTGAGACGGATGGAGTACTAATTAGCTTTTCTTTACAAATAGTTTTTCATACTAAGTGTCCGGGAATATTTTTTAGATTTTTTTATGTTTCATCGTTTCTGTATAAGTCTTTGCAAGCAGAAACATATTGCAATCAGGGGGACAACTTTGCAAATAAAAACCCCTAAAAAAACTGTAATATGAAAAAAATTAAAACAATAAGCACTCAATTGCAGACTATTGATGTAATTTTTTTTTTAGTGGCATCCTCTAATCCAGCCAAAGTTTATTTCCATAAGTATTTTAACATATTTACTAAAAACCCTAAATAGTTAAGGCAAATGCACAATAACTTAGCTCCTTTTTTTATACAAATAACTCGCTTTTTTGGTACAAATAACTTGTCTCTAATTATCCTATATGTTCACATTTGTTTTTTGACACAATCATCTTATACACATAAACATGAAGGAATGAAAATTGCAATCATGCAACTGGTAGCTAATTTATCAGGAAAATGCTTATACTTATACACATAAATTCTGCTAACGCTTACTGAATACCAGTAGTAAGTAAGTAAAGATCAGCTTCGACATATATATATGTCTGGAAAATATCAACTCATTTTCACCTCAAGTGGGAAATTATCTTCTTCAATCAGTAGAAACAACAAATATGATTGGTGGAGGCATTGAACATCACTACAAATAGTCACAACGTCAAGCGTACTTAATTGGAATTTTCAAAATAATGTTTGTTTGCTATTAGCACATAGTTGATTTTTATGTTTGCAAACAGAACAGCCATCGGCATCCTCATGTACGACAGATGATTTATTGGCCTTCATATTATTATGAATAATATTTCCTCT